>OX439010.1:15722808-16322808 GCA_949316495.1 Amphiduros pacificus
AGTACCATACAATACATTCTAAACCAGTACCATACAATACATTCTAAACCAATACCATACAATACATTCTAAACCAGTACCATACAATACATTCTAAACCAGTGCCATACAATACATTCTAAACCAGTACCATACAATACATTCTAAACCAGTACCATACAATACATTCTAAACCAGTACCATACAATACATTCTAAACCAGTACCATACAATACATTCTAAACCAGTACCATACAATACATTCTAAACCAGTACCATACAATACATTCTAAACCAGTACCATACAATACAATCTAACCAGTACCATACAATACATTCTAAACCAGTACCATACAATACATTCTAAACCAGTACCATACAATACATTCTAAACCAGTACCATACAATACATTCTAAACCAGTACCATACAATACATTCTAAACCAGTACCATACAATACATTCTAAACCAGTACCATACAATACATTCTAAACCAGTAACATGTAATACATTCTAAACCAGTACCATACAATACATTCTAAACCAGCGCCATACAATACATTCTAAACCAGTACCATACAATACATTCTAAACCAGTACCATACAATACATTCTAAACCAGTACAATACAATCCATTCTAAACCAGTACCATACAATACATTCTAAAGCAGTACCATACAATACATTCTAAACCAGTGCCATACAATACATTCTAAACCAGTACCATACAATACATTCTAAACCAGTACAATACAATCCATTCTAAACCAGTACCATACAATACATTCTAAAGCAGTACCATACAATACATTCTAAACCAGTACCATACAATACATTCTAAACCAGCGCCATACAATACATTCTAAACCAGTACCATACAATCGGGTTGGACACAATCAAGGTCACTAGAGGCAGTCACTTAACATGAAAAATCAAACTTGTGACCTGTATTTCTAACTTATGTTTTATTAAAATGCAAGGTCTCCTTGTCCTAAATCCAAAATCTTTTTGCACAAGGACATACCATTAAAATTTTATGGCTGCTTAACATACGTGTGTTGCAGGGGGTACGTACTCTACAAACTGTATACATTGATTTTGGATAATTAAGAAATCTTATCCAAATTAGTTATATTAATGAAACAAATATAAAGCAAATAATTTAATATAGTGTATATAATGTTCTAACATAGTTAAAACTAAATTTGGACAACCAAAATTTAAATATATAGAGAAAAATGTTGAGACGGGGAAATAACATTTTGATATTTTCAGTACTGCTCCAAGCAAAGATTATGACAACAAATTAACTTCAAATGAATCTCGACTCATAATGCTTATCAACTGCAGATAAAGAAAGAATATTTGTGAAAGATATAATATGCAACTGCCTAAGTATTTCACTTCTTATTGTTTTGAAAAAATTGATACATTACCTGGGGTACGTACTCTACACATAAACTAACACAGAAACAACACTGATTTTCACAACAAAAATGAAATTGAAATATTTACAAAACTGATTTTTATTTTGAATTGACTTGCAATTGACATTCCATAAATTTTTAATACTTAGATATCTTCTTGAGCATCAAATAATTCTGTTACAGTATTGGGATGGGCTTCATCAAGGTCTGAATGTACACTCGGCAGTATTACAATGCAATAAAATATTTTTTGATGTCACCAAACATTTAAGATGTTGCTTATGATAACAAGCTGAATAATACCTTTTAGATAAAAAATAAACCATGAATCAGTGTACTAATTCCAAAACAATAAATATTTTGATGTCCTATACTTATTAAAAATAAACTGTTATGAATGTGCATTGTGTGCTGTACCTTTTTGTCAAGTTAAAGTTAACAACTAATATAAAGGATACATTGCACAAACAAGGTATATTTTGACTAATTATAATCCATTTAGTTTGTTTAGGATTGTCTGATGTATGACATCATGGCAAACCTGAATATTTCACAATACCTCAGAAAAAAATGTGTTTTTTTTAAAGGAATTTCTGGTTTTAACCCCTGTGATAAAAAAATCTACATTTCTAATAATGATTGATTGATTATATTTTATAGTTGTTTATACACGTACAATATAGGTACAAAAATATATTTGACCAATGTTGAGTATTGTAAGTGAAATAATTGTTGGTTGAAAATGAGATGTCTTGTCTGTTTGTAGTGTACGTACCCCCATCATAGCATATGTACCCCGTTGTACAAAGAGATGTTAGTGTTGGTCTTGATAGAATTTTAAATCATTTATGTTGTTTGTAAAGTGATGAGATGTCAAGTGGACAACTCTGTTAAAAAACCAGGTTTGATAATTATGTTTTGCCTTTTAACACAAAATTTCTAAAGATATGAAACATGACGTTGCCTCCATATTTTTAATTGTATTCTTGTTTAATTTACTCATTTTGGCTATGTTCTTTGAATAAGAAGTCCACAAACTTTTGTACTTGATGGATTCCTTGCTCTGTTTAGTTCATAAATTGTTATGAGCCACCTAGTCCAAGGGTGATCAGTATTTGGTAAATATTACTTAAATGTTGTAGTGTACGTACCCCAGAAGCAATTACATTTTAGTAAGTTCATGGAGTAGACTATACAGACTTTTATGATACTCATTTTACAATTAAATAATTATCAAACCATTTGTATTTACTTTTTATATACATGTACTTATTCAAAATTAACTTCAAAGTTTCACTTTGTCTGGCTAATGAATTTGGTAGAAATTCAAATATTACCAAGATTATTGTAAGAAATTTTGTGTAGAGAGCAAATACATAATTATTAAACAATTTCTAAAACTGTTGTTTTGTTAAACAGAGATGTCCACTTGACATCTCATCACTTTACAAACAATATAAATGATTTTAAAGTCAATCAAGACCAACACTAACACCTCTGTGAACAAGGGGGTACGTACTCTACAAGGGGGTACGTACACTACAATACAGACTTCACATCTCATTTTCTGGTTTTGGGAGCATGCTTTCAACCAATAATTATCTCACTAATAATACTCAATAGTAGCTCAATATGACTGTATAATATGAATTAGTTATCTTTTCTGGAACTACCAATTCACATGGGGGTACGTACTCTACGCATTTTTGTTGAAATTCTCCTCAAAACATGATATGGCATAATATTCACATAACAATGATTTGACTAACTTAAAATATTTATTTGTTTATTCCTTCATATGATATTGTCAAATAAAGGTATTTATTAATCCATTTGTGTTATTAATATTAGAAATGTAGACAGTGTTTTATTATTGGGGTTTTAAACCAGAAATTCCGTAACAAAACACATATTTTTCAGTGGTATCGTGGAATATGCAATTTGCAGTGATACCATACACCAGACAATCTAAAAAAACTAGAGAAATAATTAGTCAAAATATGACTTATTTTTGCAATGTAACCTTTAAATTAATTGTGAAATTTACCTTGACAGAAAGGTACAACACATAATGAACATTCGTAACAGTTGATTTTTCATAAATTTTGGACGTTAAAATATTCACTGTGTTGGAAGTAATGCACCGATTCGTGATTTCTTTTTTTAATTTAAAAGGTATCATTCAGCTTGTTATCATAAGTGGCATCTTGAATGTTTGGTGATGTCAAAAAATATTTCATTGCATTGTAACACTGTCAAATGTACATTCAGACCTTGATTGTGTCCAACCCGAATACATTCTAAACCAGTACCATACAATACATTCTAAACCAGTACAATACAATCCATTCTAAACCAGTACCATACAATACATTCTAAACCAGTACCATACAATACATTCTAAACCAGTACCATACAATACATTCTAAACCAGTACCATACGATACATTCTAAACCAGTACCATACAATACAATCTAACCAGTACCATACAATACATTCTAAACCAGTACCATACAATACATTCTAAACCAGTGACATACAATACATTCTAAACCAGTACCATACAATACATTCTAAACCAGTACCATACAATCCATTCTAAACCAGTACCATACAATACATTCTAAACCAGTAACATGTAATACATTCTAAATCAGTGACATGCAATACATTCTAAACCAGTAACATGTAATACATTCTAAACCAGTGCCATACGATACATTCTAAACCAGTACCATACAATACATTCTAAACCAGTGCCATACGATACATTCTAAACCAGTACCATACAATACATTCTAAACCAATACCATACAATACATTCTAAACCAGTACCATACAATACATTCTAAACCAGTGCCATACGATACATTCTAAACCAGTACCATACAATACATTCTAAACCAATACCATACAATACATTCTAAACCAGTACCATACAATACATTCTAAACCAGTACCATACAATACATTCTAAACCAGTAACATGTAATACATTCTAAATCAGTGACATGCAATACATTCTAAACCAGTAACATGTAATACATTCTAAACCAGTGCCATACGATACATTCTAAACCAGTACCATACAATACATTCTAAACCAATACCATACAATACATTCTAAACCAGTACCATACAATACATTCTAAACCAGTACCATACAATACATTCTAAACCAGTAACATGTAATACATTCTAAATCAGTGACATGCAATACATTCTAAACCAGTACCATACAATACATTCTAAACCAATACCATACAATACATTCTAAACCAGCGCCATGCAATACATTCTAAACCAGTACCATACAATACATTCTAAACCAATACCATACAATACATTCTAAACCAGTACCATACGATACATTCTAAACCAGTACCATACAATACATTCTCAACCAGTACCATACAATACATTCTAAACCAGTAGCATGTAATACATTCTAAATCAGTGACATGCAATACATTCTAAACCAGTACCATACGATACATTCTAAACCAGTACCATACAATACATTCTAAACCAGTACCATACAATTCATTCTAAACCAGTACCATACGATACATTCTAAACCAGTAACATGTAATACATTCTAAATCAGTGACATGCAATACATTCTAAACCAGTACCATCTAATTAAGTGCCATTAAGGACCCTGTTGAGGACCCTATCAAGGACCCTATTAAGGACCCTGTTGAGGACCCTATTAAGGACCCTGTTGAGTACCCTATTAAGGACCCTGTTAATTACCCTTTTAAGGAACACATTAAGGAAACGTAAGGAAATGTTGGACAGAAAATTAAAAGAGATCTTAATCAACTGGTACATTATAATGATAACTACAATACATGAGATATCTTGCATAACTATTGATTTGGGCCAGGTCGCGTCGTTAACCATGTTGCCTGGTCCACATTGATTCTTCAGCAATCCTGTCCTGCATATCAAGCCGACGCATATCAGGGCTATAATGCTGAAGGGGTAACAATCAATCATACATATTGTTGAATAGTCCCAGTAGTTTTTTAAGGACAATATGATGGCGGAATAAATAAAGAAATCTAATATGATAATGGCGGATATTGATGCAAAGAGTGACTATAGACAAGATGAAACAAATGGCTACAAAGCCACCATCAGAAACTGGGCTGAGAATTGTGATTTTCACGGGATTCCCAATTTGGAGCGATCAAAGCATCCGCTGCGCAAACTTTTCTGGGCCTTTTTAGTGGCAGCTGGAATAGGTAAGCTATTTATTTGTTCTATGACGTGTGTTTTTCCATAAGAAAACATAAATGAAGGTGAAACACTAAAGTAAGGAAGAGGGGGTGGGGGTTTAAAGTGGTGAGCAGTTTTGAATTGCAAGTGTCTTCACAGGCATTGCTTTGGCCGCAATCTTTTTATGATAGTGGAAGGCAAACTGTGAGTGCACCACAACCAAGATGGCTGAAAATTGGTTGGAGATTGCCTCAAAATTTCTTGAAAATTTCGTGAAAATTTCTTGAAAATTTCTTGAAAATTTCTTGAAAATATAAAATCTAATTGATGTACACATTTTCTGTAGGCTTACATTCTCTTCCATGACGTTGTTGAGGATTACGTGATTACATGCTAGTAAAAAAAACCAATTATATTCTAGTTTTATAAAATGTTTTTAATATGCAATTAACAATAAAATGGTAAAAAAAAGTACGGTTCTGGGTCTAATATCAGGATTGACATCAAATGGACCCAACTGAAAAATCAAGTTAAGTATGCACATTACAAAGGTATTTTTAAGAAAATGGATCTGTCTCCCGAAATATTGGTGAAGGTTTGAGTCTTGGCTCGGACAAGTACTGAAGTTAGGCTTCATAGTTGAGAAAGGTGAATATCTGCCACTCAGTTGCTTCTCACATTAACTAGTGCCAAACAACTGGTTATCAATGACGTGTTTTTATTATTATTTGTGAACAGAGCATGACAACACACTGATTGGGTCTTAAATAAATTATATTTATTATAATAATAATTACAGAAGTCTTTAATAAGACTTTGACATTTGAACTAATTGGAAACAATGTTCATTGAAACCATAATATGAGAGGCAGATAACTCTAGCTCTCATATCCACGATTTTACATAATCACATCATAACAGGGTTAAGGGGGGCAGATAACTCTAGCTCCCATGACCCTGGGTTGTTTTGATATGTGTTAGAATGTACTTTATATCTTTTATGACCATTATAGAAGAATGTCTAGTCCTAAATTAACAATAAAAGTCTAAGGAGCTTAATTATAATATGTATCAAAGTAGTGATACAGCTAGTTAATAACAGTGATTGCAGATTATCGGTATGTCTAGCCCTAAATTAACAATAAAAAATCTAAGGTTCGTAATTATAATATTTATCCAAGTAGTAATACAGCTAGTTAATAACAGTGAATGCAAATTATCTGTAGGAGTATGTATAAAATGAGACATACGTGTAGAGGCAGATAACTCCAGCTCTACTGATATGTCTCTGGCTATGTTGAAATTAAATGTCATGGGCTTGGATGTTCTGAAAGCGGCTTGTAGAGGCGGATAACTCCAGCTCTACTGAGTTGTCTCTGACTATGTTGAATTAAATGTTACGAGACTTGGATGTTCTGAGAGCGCAGGTGCATAACTCCAGCTCTACTGAGTTGTTTCTGAAAGCACTCTGGGAGGTGATATGGGGAAGGAGGAGGGCCTTAAAATCTTTGTTTTGAAATGTCCGTATTTTCTACAAGATGGCGTCGTCACGTGATCGATTGCATAACACGTCACGTGACTGTGACCCCGCCACCTAGCGTTAATTTTTTGAAGTGCACAAAGCACCCCCCCCCCTTCCAGACTTCACCATCTGCCGACCCGTATTGCATGCTCTATTAACAAAATGAAATGAAGTTGCCTTAATTTCTCATTTGTGAACAGAGCATGACAACACACTGATTGGGTCTTAAATAAATTATATTTATTATAATAATAATTACAGAAGTCTTTAATAAGACTTTGACATTTGAACTAATTGGAAACAATGTTCATTGAAACCATAATATGAGAGGCAGATAACTCTAGCTCTCATATCCACGATTTTACATAATCACATCATAACAGGGTTAAGGGGGGCAGATAACTCTAGCTCCCATGACCCTGGGTTGTTTTGATATGTGTTAGAATGTACTTTATATCTTTTATGACCATTATAGAAGAATGTCTAGTCCTAAATTAACAATAAAAGTCTAAGGAGCTTAATTATAATATGTATCAAAGTAGTGATACAGCTAGTTAATAACAGTGATTGCAGATTATCGGTATGTCTAGCCCTAAATTAACAATAAAAAATCTAAGGTTCGTAATTATAATATTTATCCAAGTAGTAATACAGCTAGTTAATAACAGTGAATGCAAATTATCTGTAGGAGTATGTATAAAATGAGACATACGTGTAGAGGCAGATAACTCCAGCTCTACTGATATGTCTCTGGCTATGTTGAAATTAAATGTCATGGGCTTGGATGTTCTGAAAGCGCCAAGAGCAAATGAACGACAGTGATATGAAGCAGCATCCAAGAAGAGAAGAAGAAGATAAGACATCGCAAGGAAGTGGGGGGGTGGGGGGGGTGAACAGGATCAGACTGGTAGGTCGACCCGGAGCACAACATTGGCTTATGTGGAAAGGAAAAGTGTGAACAGGTTAGCAGTTCAATGATGTATAACCAATGAAGGAAGTGTAACTGGGAGGAATATCGCCTCCGAGGAATGGACTGAAAGTTCATAGTACTTGTAAATTATGACTGATAGGAAGGAACAACACCTTCAAGGAATGGAATGGAGGTTTACCTAACTGGTAATTTTTAGTTGTGTCAAAGCTAGGGCATGTCTCCCTCGAGGATGGAAATGCTAAGGTATCAGTGCTCACTTTGAGGAAAGTGCCACGAAAGTAAAGAAGTGAGTAAATTAGAACAACAAATATACCTGAAAGTAAATAAATGGATACGGACCTCATTTATGGTATAGATTTGCCGAAACTCAGTGGCTCCTAAGGTACGTGAAAACGGTCTGTTTGATGGCCTTAGGATGGATTCACAGCATGGGACCGAGCAGGGAAGGGGGGGTGGGGAATCTATTGGAATTCTACCAAATCACTTCATTTTACACAGGATATGTTCGTTGTGACCTCCAATAAGTTCTTGAGGAAATTGTTGCAAGATATTTACATCTTGTGTGAACTGTTCAGGTGTTTGAGACATGTTGTGAGTTTTATTATTGCATTGAAGAATAGATACATGTTTTGTGGAGGATGCGTCAAGAACATGCTGAGCAAACTTGTGAGCCCTAGTAGCCACTCTGAGGAGATCGCCCTGTGACTGAACCCTCCTGGCTATGTCATTGGTTCCCATGTCCACTATAAAAATGTTAGTATTCTGTTCATGTACCACTTGTAGCTGACCGTATAGGTCTGTAATGTATGCCCCGCTCTGTCCTTGCAAGTGCAGGGTGTTAATGTGGTCAGAAACATGCAAATGGTATAGAAGGAAGGTGCCCAGGTGTCCATAGGGAACTGTGGATTTGTTGTAAATAAAGTCCCTGCAACTGACTAAGAACGAATGCCCTACGGCAGTTACATGTAGTCCCATTGTCCGATACGCACGTGGCAGCATACTCGACACCTTGCTGAAATGGTAAAAGGGTGGAAAATAGCGGAAATGTATGTATGTGACCACTGGACACTGATGATTTGGAATTAGTGGAAATAAAGTCTGGGCAACAGACAGGAATCAGACTTCAAGCGGCAACAAGGTGCATTAACTGAACCACCGACTAGTGGCAACCGGCTGTGACCAAAGTAAATTCGGCTATTGCCCAAGGACTGTAACTGAATGGAATGATCTGCCCTCACAGGCAGCAGATGTTTTCAGGTACTGTTAACTATTAGAATAACACTTTCAACTTTCTGTTTCTCACCAATTTTAATCCTATTCGGCATTTCTACTTCAAACTACTAAGTTTCAGCTGGTTGTTGATCAGCTGCACCCCTAGTGTAAGATTGCACTCACAGTGGGATGCCAATTGGTTTTGCCGAGTAAACTTACATATGAAGATGTAGATGCCAGAGAATAAAGGTTGGCATCAAGCAGCTGGTGTGTACCAGTTGCACACCTTGGTGCAACCTTGCACACCTGGCAGGATGCCAATTGGTTTTGCTGAGAAAACGCAAAGTTGTAGATGTAGATGTAGATGAAGATGCCTTTTGGGCACCTTGCACTCTGGGCGGGATGCTAATTGGTTTTGCCGAGCTAACAACCATAGGGTTCGTGCAACCATAGGGATCGTGCAACCATAGGGTTCGTGCAACCATAGGGTTCGTGCAACCATAGGATTGGCTAATAATTATGAAATTGTCTTGTATACATACAACGGTTTTTTTTTTTTTTGTTTTTGTTTTTTTTCATAGAAAAGTTGATTTAAATGGTATTAATAAATTGTTCTGAAAATTGCACTCATTGACCCCAATTTGGTCAAAATGTGCTCGTGCGGAAGAAGCAGTTTGTTACAAAATATAGTTCTCGGCCGATTTACATCATTGACAACTCAAAATTGAGCTATTGAGATATTCCCTTCAAATATGTAAGTCAGTTGATCAAATATTAATTGTCATCTTTCGGCATAGAACTTGAGAAACACTGATGGTGCGGCAGCATTCGTGCGCTTAGGACGTGGCATGTCTCAAAGCAAGTAGTGGTAAGACGAGTCAAAATATAAGCACAATACAAGAACAACACCAAGTTGAGACTGGCCAGCATCACAGATACTGTATTAATGGCACAGAACCCAACAAGGGCTTATGTGGAAAGGAAAGGTATTAACAGGCCTAGCCGTCAATGATGTACAACAACTGAAAGCTGTGTACCTGGAAAAAGGACCTTTCAAGAATATAACTTAGAACATGGTCTTAGAACATTCTAATATATGGGCAGCAAGTTATGGAACGATCTGCCAAATGAAATTAAAAGCAATACATCTCTCCAAGAGTTTAAAGAGCTGATCAAGAAATGGGATGGAGAATGACCATGCCGAGAGTGGTACTGCTAAAAGACATGTAGACTTTCGTTGTTAATATTTGTTTCTTGTATATAGTTGTCATATATTAGCTTTAAGCTAGTGTTAATTGTTATACAAATGTACTGAAAGTCTCATAGGACTGTGTAACTGGGAGGAATTTCGCCTCCGAGGAATGTACTGAAAGTCTCATAGGACTGTGTAGCTGGGAGGAATTTCGCCTCCGAGGAATGTAATGAAAGTCTCATAGGACTGTGTAACTGGGAGGAATTTCGCCTCCGAGGAATGTAATGAAAGTCTCATAGGACTGTGTAACTGGGAGGAATTTCGCCTCCGAGGAATGTACTGAGAGTCTCATAGGACTGTGTAACTGGGAGGAATTTCGCCTCCGAGGAATGTACTGAAAGTCTCATAGGACTGTGTAACTGGGAGGAATTTCGCCTCCGAGGAATGTATTGAAAGTCTCATAGGACTGTGTAACTGGGAGGAATTTCGCCTCCGAGGAATGTAATGAAAGTCTCATAGGACTGTGTAACTGGGAGGAATTTCGCCTCTGAGGAATGTAATGAAAGTCTCATAGGACTGTGTAACTGGGAGGAATATCGCCTCCGAGGAATGTATTGAAAGTCTCATAGGACTGTGTAACTGGGAGGAATTTTGCCTCCGAGGAATGTATTGAAAGTCTTATAGGACTGTGTAACTGGGAGGAATTTCGCCTCCGAGGAATGTATTGAAAGTCTCATAGGACTGTGTAACTGGGAGGAATTTTGCCTCCGAGGAATGTATTGAAAGTCTTATAGGACTGTGTAACTGGGAGGAATTTCGCCTCTTTTTTTTTTTTTTTTTTTTTTTTTTTTTTTTTGAAAAGAAGAAATGGTAATAAAAGTTAAAATAACGAAACAATACAAGGACAACACAAAGTTGAGACTGGCCAGTATCACAGATACCATTCAATGGCACAGAACCCCAACAATGGCTTATAAGGAAAGGTGTAAACAGGCGTAGCTGCTCAATGATGTATAACAAGTGAAGGTTGTGTAACTGGGAAGAATTTTGCCTCCGAGGAATGGAAAATCATAATTCATATTCATATTGGCTTTTATAAACTTTTAAAACAGAATAATGTTAATGATATAGCATGAATAAAATTTTTGTAGCAATATTTTTATTGTTATTTCTTTTGTTGATTTTAAATGATGACATGATATATATTAAGTCAATTGAGTTATAACGGCGCATAAATTGGCAGGGCTATAAATTACATTTTCTGATAGTATTTTTTTTTTTTTTTCAGAACCTTATGCTCAGCTGCCAATATATGTGCGCCAATAATTAAAAGTAAACTTTAAAGACAAAAATAACAAATGTTACATGATTTCCCGATAATCTGGGAGGAAAATGGAAATTTTAATCATTTCCATAAATATGTTATGAATTTGAAAATCTCGTCATAGACCCCCTGCTGCGCCCAATCGCCGTCATGGTCCGAAAGCTGTCAATATCCACAACTGTTGACAGAGATTGGGCACCTGACAGCTTTGGGGCGACTATTGACAGTCCCGGGGCCGTCATGGAAATATCAAAGAATATCCACTGGATATTGACGCCGATTGGGCAATGGTAGGGTACCCACAAATAGCATTTCCGTCAATATGAACTTTGACCCAGACGGGTCCTCTCTCAGCAAGATTATAACACATCATGCATATTGGCGCACATAATTACGCAAGCAAAGAAAAATGGTGGAGTCAGTTAAAAAAAATTCTTTGCCGCAGCCACAGTGTTAACAAATAGTGTTTTAGCATTTACACATTCAAATCTTATTGTGTCAGCAAAGGTGTTAAACACACCCATAACTTTAAATCAATGGATCTTGGTTGAGTCAAGGTGTTAAAAGCATGAAGTGCAATTACGAGGTCGGCAAGTGGTTATCACTGTTCAAAACGTTATGAAGTTACATTTCTAAGGTAATCCAAATATTTTTATCAACATATTCCCACCAATACAGTTCACAACCCTTCTGCTGTTCTTACAACTGAGCATGTGCAGAACATTAACTTCCTGCTTACTGGCCGCCATATTGAATTTAAGTCGTTGAACAAAACAGAGAATATTTTAGATGCACATTTAATGGGGAAATCTTTAACATTAAAACATTTTTGTATATCCCGTTGAGAAAACAAACTATTATTTACAGTTTGCATGTGTTATCAATGTCTCTTGGTGATTATTTTCCTTGAAAACACAGTTAAAAGGCTTTGTTTACATGGGCGAAAATATGTTTATTTGAGTGCCCAAACATTACTCCCGGAAGTGGTGAAAAGAGGGCGCTCTCTTGTGTTTGAGCGATAATAGGTGAAAGGTCAGTGAACTGTATATTCTTTCCTAGTTCAATTTTAAATGTCTCAAGTCATTGATTTTGACCGATGCGTATATTTGCGTGAAAATCAGCTTTGTATATTACTCTAAAAGATAGATATTTTAAATGGGTCACAAATATCATTTCGGAAATTTGAACTTTGACCCTGGATATTTCTTGACCTAATTGGATATTTGCCGTGACGCCTTTGGGACGTGACGGCGATTGGGCAAAACACCCCCTGCCATCTCTCCAAACAAAAACTAATTATAGTGGAGTTGTACAGTTCTGGTTCTGGTATAGTAAAACGGACGTCAAGTGGCAAATGAAACCATCACCAGTAGCCACTGACAACTCCGATACGTACCTACCACAATACTATACCCAGAAACGTAGGAAATAAGCAGGTAAATGACCTTAAAATCTTTGTTTTGAAATGTCCGTATTTTCTACAAGATGGCGTCGTCACGTGATCGATTGCATAACACGTCACGTGACTGTGACCCCGCCACCTAGCGTTAATTTTTTGAAGTGCACAAAGCACCCCCCCCCCTTCCAGACTTCACCATCTGCCGACCCGTATTGCATGCTCTATTAACAAAATGAAATGAAGTTGCCTTAATTTCTCATGTCTATATGATGATGCAAAAAAAAGATATCCAATTATTATTTGAAAAGAGTAAGGCATTGAATCCTACGACAGGCTTTTGTCTAATCGTATTCAGCATAATAAGTTGAAAAGGTCGTTTAAACAAATCAACAAGCAATTTACTCTTTTCATGACATAAATTTATCATTGCAATTAATGTCACAACATACGTCCACTGCGAGAAGTACACTCACATTTATGATTCATGAAAGTATATTATCTCGGTGATAAATTATTTTTATACAGAGAATTGATGAATAGGTGTTTTTGTGCGCATCGACACATTGAGGTCATTTAGTGCTAATATTAGATTGAGATTAGTTACAAAATAAATAAACTAGAAAACAATTTGTAAACAATGTAGCCTCACCAATAAGGCCATTATATATAACCATTCACAATATATTTTTACCAAAATAATCCTTGCTTTTTTTTTACATAAATAGTACTTTGTGCGTTGGTTTATAGAAGTCAGTGACGTGGGTAAACACTCATGAAACTGATTATAAATGCGGTTTAAAAGGATAATATTTAACATAGAAAATACCAAATAACACCCATCAATTTTTAACATTTTTACATAGTTTTCTTCGTAGATCAGAGCCAACACATTCAATTGGAAGCTGTTTTAATACAAAACAATCTTATTGATCTTCATAATGACTATCAATTGTAAATCACCATAAAATAAAATGATATGTCTCTATTTTCACACTCTGACATTTCTGGTATTGAAATATAGTGTGTAAAACTGTATGCAGAGCCTACGCAGCATCGATGAACTATTGGCCATGCAAAATGTTTAATCAGCACTAAATGAACTTTGATGCTCTCTAAAGTCTGCTCAGAACAAAGTGAGCTGTTGATGCTCTCTAAAGTCTGCTTAGAACAAAGTGAGCTGTTGATGCTCTCTAAAGTCTGCTCAGAACAAAGTGAGCTGTTGATGCTCTCTAAAGTCTGCTCAGAACAAAGTGAGCTGTTGATGCTCTCTAAAGTCTGCTTAGAACAAAGTGAGCTGTTGATGCTCTCTAAAGTCTGCTCAGAACAAAGTGAGCTGTTGATGCTCTCTAAAGTCTGCTCAGAACAAAGTGAGCTGTTGATGCTCTCTAAAGTCTGCTCAGAACAAAGTGAGCTGTTGATGCTCTCTAAAGTCTGCTCAGAACAAAGTGAGCTGTTGATGCTCTCTAAAGTCTGCTCAGAACAAAGTGAGCTGTTGATGCTCTCTAAAGTCTGCTTAGAACAAAGTGAGCTGTTGATGCTCTCTAAAGTCTGCTCAGAACAAAGTGAGCTGTTGATGCTCTCTAAAGTCTGCTCAGAACAAAGTGAGCTGTTGATGCTCTCTAAAGTCTGCTCAGAACAAAGTGAGCTGTTGATGCTCTCTAAAGTCTGCTCAGAACAAAGTGAGCTGTTGATGCTCTCTAAAGTCTGCTCAGAACAAAGTGAGCTGTTGATGCTCTCTAAAGTCTGCTCAGAACAAAGTGAGCTGTTGATGCTCTCTAAAGTCTGCTCAGAACAAAGTGAGCTGTTGATGCTCTCTAAAGTCTGCTCAGAACAAAGTGAGCTGTTGATGCTCTCTAAAGTCTGCTTAGAACAAAGTGAGCTGTTGATGCTCTCTAAAGTCTGCTCAGAACAAAGTGAGCTGTTGATGCTCTCTAAAGTCTGCTCAGAACAAAGTGAGCTGTTGATGCTCTCTAAAGTCTGCTCAGAACAAAGTGAGCTGTTGATGCTCTCCAAAGTCTGCTCAGAACAAAGTGAGCTGTTGATGCTCTCTAAAGTCTGCTTAGAACAAAGTGAGCTGTTGATGCTCTCTAAAGTCTGCTCAGAACAAAGTGAGCTGTTGATGCTCTCTAAAGTCTGCTTAGAACAAAGTGAGCTGTTGATGCTCTC
Organism: Amphiduros pacificus; assembly: GCA_949316495.1. NCBI lineage: Eukaryota > Metazoa > Annelida > Polychaeta > Phyllodocida > Hesionidae > Amphiduros > Amphiduros pacificus. The sequence goes on from OX439010.1 coordinate 15,738,187, forward strand.
TAAAGTCTGCTTAGAACAAAGTGAGCTGTTGATGCTCTCTAAAGTCTGCTTAGAACAAAGTGAGCTGTTGATGCTCTCTAAAGTCTGCTTAGAACAAAGTGAGCTGTTGATGCTCTCTAAAGTCTGCTCAGAACAAAGTGAGCTGTTGATGCTCTCTAAAGTCTGCTCAGAACAAAGTGAGCTGTTGATGCTCTCTAAAGTCTGCTCAGAACAAAGTGAGCTGTTGATGCTCTCTAAAGTCTGCTCAGAACAAAGTGAGCTGTTGATGCTCTCTAAAGTCTGCTCAGAACAAAGTGAGCTGTTGATGCTCTCTAAAGTCTGCTTAGAACAAAGTGAGCTGTTGATGCTCTCTAAAGTCTGCTCAGAACAAAGTGAGCTGTTGATGCTCTCTAAAGTCTGCTCAGAACAAAGTGAGCTGTTGATGCTCTCTAAAGTCTGCTCAGAACAAAGTGAGCTGTTGATGCTCTCCAAAGTCTGCTCAGAACAAAGTGAGCTGTTGATGCTCTCTAAAGTCTGCTTAGAACAAAGTGAGCTGTTGATGCTCTCTAAAGTCTGCTCAGAACAAAGTGAGCTGTTGATGCTCTCTAAAGTCTGCTTAGAACAAAGTGAGCTGTTGATGCTCTCTAAAGTCTGCTTAGAACAAAGTGAGCTGTTGATGCTCTCTAAAGTCTGCTTAGAACAAAGTGAGCTGTTGATGCTCTCTAAAGTCTGCTTAGAACAAAGTGAGCTGTTGATGCTCTCTAAAGTCTGCTCAGAACAAAGTGAGCTGTTGATGCTCTCTAAAGTCTGCTTAGAACAAAGTGAGCTGTTGATGCTCTCTAAAGTCTGCTTAGAACAAAGTGAGCTGTTGATGCTCTCTAAAGTCTGCTCAGAACAAAGTGAGCTGTTGATGCTCTCTAAAGTCTGCTCAGAACAAAGTGAGCTGTTGATGCTCTCTAAAGTCTGCTCAGAACAAAGTGAGCTGTTGATGCTCTCTAAAGTCTGCTCAGAACAAAGTGAGCTGTTGATGCTCTCTAAAGTCTGCTCAGCATAACGTGAGGTGTTGATACTCTCCATAGTCTGCTCAGCACAAAGTGAGCCATCGATACTCTCTGCTGGCTTCCACCAGCAAAAGATGATTACAAAATTACCATTGTAAAAGTACTAAAATGATGTCTCAAAGTGTTCTTTTCGTGTGTTTATATTGATGAAATCTAAATTGCCACAATCCACAAATGAGTTTCCTTCCCCTTTAAACACAAATAATCCCCCCTGTCCCCTTAACAGTATCATATTATACATGAATATTGCTGTGTATTCTGATAATATGTAATGGGATAGGTGATCTTATATCCATTATTTGGAAAAATGGCATATCATTTCATTAAGAGAAAACGTTCGTTACAGTTTATGGGCACCATTAGAATATAGTTGAAAACGTTAATCCCGCACCTGAACTAATAGTTTCTCAAAAGCAACCAAAAAAAAAAGAAAAAAAAAGTCATGTGAGCAATCTATTCATATACTATATAAATATCACTTATATATTATGTGTATTATCATATTATCATCCAACAAAACATGGATAGACTATATGCAATAGTGGGGTATGTCCATCAGGAGAGACTTGCCAATATTTATATATCCTATGAGCTTTAGCCCTACACCACCATTTGAATGGACTTTTATGCAAATTGAATATTTCAGGGGCTACACTAGTACAGGTGTATGTGATCTTTGTGGAATACTACTCGTACCCCGTGAGCATCTCAGTGAATATGACCTTCTCCCAGACTCTCCTCTTCCCGGCTGTGTCAATCTGCAATGTCAATCAAATACGGTGAGAAATCTGACTAGGCACACTTTAAAATGACAGACACATATATTGTAAAACATTAATTTGAGCTTGATTGAAAAATTAAATAGGAATTTTAGCTTTATGTGAAAAAATAGGAATACAATATGCAGTAAGCACTACCCACTCAATTAATAGCTAAACTGTTTTGTCTAGGGCAGCCATAATGCCATATGTTACCATAATACCATATGTTATGTCACATAAGAGCCTAAATAAGACAGACATATATATTGTAAAACATTAATTTGATCTTAATTGAAAAATAAAAAATGAGTTTGATTGACAAAAATAGAAATACAATATGCAATAAACACCGCATACCACCACCAACTCAATTAATACCTACGAAGAGCCCAAATGTCAGATGTTATCAATATCAAATACACATATTTCTGGTTCTTTTGAGAATTATGTTGATTTTGATATGGATATTTCAGGAAGTCTAAGTTGCATTTGGCAGAGGACAAGTTACAGAGTGCATTACCACATACACTGGAATCAGGGAATACATCCTCCTTGGTGAGCTGAGCTTTCCACATCTGTCCAATAGGCTGAAAACCTATTGAGGTGGTTCTAACCTCGACTCCAGTTTCTCACGGCTGGTTATCATGCCTAAATGATAACGCAAATCAAAGATCTCCCATCACTATTCGAAAGGAGTAGGACATTTGTCTCCGGTGACAGGCCTCTATCTCATCTGATATTGTATAACCCAAATAGAGCTGAAAAGGTCTTGAAGACAAAAATAAACAAAACAACAATTAGATAGAGAATCTTAATATCATTGATTAGTTTTGAGGTACCTGTTGTTTTCAGGTTATTTGTATTACATTTTAAATACGTTAGCGAAATTAGAGGCCTGTCACTGGGATCAATCATCGCTCCTTTCACACAGCAGATAACTGGTCTTTATCGTATTATCAAAATATCATCCCTATTATCTCTATTTGTGTGTGAAAGTAATAGGAAAATAACATATTTATTGCTTAATCTTTATCAGACCAAAACTTCATTTCTGTCATTTAGGTGTTATGAATCAATGCATTCCTTATTTTATTAACAAAATGTATATATGAAGGATGGGGCAGCGGTAGATCAAACAGGAAACCTAGTTACCTTTAATGTGATCACGTATCTCTTTGATGAGGAGATATTTTCCGTGATTTTAACCTGCTTTATCATTGCTCTCAGCTTTAGCGAAATGGTCACTGTATGTATGATGTGTTTTATTCAGTTTACCGGTGAAGGTCGTGCTCAGATCAGGTCTGACGTCAACAATGTCTGGGCAAATCTAGATAACACTACAAAGAAGGAGATGGGCCATCAAAAAGAAGATCTCATCATAGACTGCTACTTTAACGGCGACACCTGCTCTGCACAGTAAGTAGGATCTCATGTATGGTAATGTTTAAATAACTATGTGGATTTCCTAGCTATTTGAGGTATACTATAACAAAACATACCGAGTCAGGGAAGCTGGGTGAGCGGATTCAGTGAGTTGGTGATTGCGGAAGGATACCCTGAGCCGAAGGCGAAGGGTATCCGTATGCCATCACCAACGAACTGAATCCGCTCACACAGCTGACCCGACGAGGCATGTTTTGTTTTTATACCTCAGACAACTACTGTATTTTTAAAAAAATGATACATGAAACAAGATATTTATCGTTAAAAACATTTGTAAACAAAGCGCACCTCATTTGACCCCGTCACGTGACCCGAAAATGGTGCGTACAGCCATAGACTGGTTGCCGCCATCTGTGTATATACACGATGTTCTTGATACTCGATGGGGGACCAGTCTAAAGATGGACGACGCAAAATAGTTCCAACTCATCAATACGTTACGAAATAATCGGCATGCTCGTATTCATTGGAAATCTCGTCAATACGCGCATCACTGAGGTATAAAGTCAGGTGATTTGATTTTACCTATTTTCCAAGAGGCCCCAAAGTGTTTAATTTTTTCATGATTTAAAAAATAAAGTGGCAATCAATGAATTGTTTCTCGTATGCCTAGCAAGCTGGAACCCCAGTGTCTCATTATGCTAATTTAATAAATACTCAGTTTGACGCCTTGGTAGAAAAGCAATGTTGAGGTGAAAAAGTCAGTCAGCTATTTTGTGAACACGTAATGAACATTACCTTTGCTGCATTAAGTGTTTTCAACCTGGAAAGCTGGGCACATATTAATTTATGATTTGTAAAGCAATTTAAAGGCATTTCCAGGAATATTTGATTATATCATGTAGACGATTATTTCACGACTTTATGGAGCCATTCATATAAATATATAAATATATAGTCTATAGTAATGGATACCTGTCCTCATGATGCCAAAATAACAAGCAATTCTGTTATTAAGCAATTAAAAACAATTCTGTTAATGGTGAACTATATATATATATATATATATATATATATATATATATATATATATATATATATATATATATATATATATATATATATATATATATATATATATATATATATATATATATATATATATATATTGACATGCACCATATTTTATTATCATTATTATGTATATATATATATATATATATATATATATATATATATATATATATATATATATATATGTATAGGTTTTAACTCTTTGTCACCACGGACTTTGTTTACTTTCATCACCAATACACTGTATACAAATACCTTTTTACTTTGGATTATATATACATAATATATATGACATACATGTTCTGGTATAATCATCATTGAAACAATTATTTTTGTCAATAAATGTTCCTGTTCCCTCGGACCTGCTTGAATACCAGCAGTGTTAGTGTTTTGCTATATTGACTTATGTTGAAAAAAGTGAGGATTTTTTCATTCGTTCTGAATGGTTGCCAGAATCAATCTTCTCCTCTGAGACTACTGATTGTGTTTCTTAGCTATTTATAGGTAGATGGAGTGCGGTGATAAAAAATTCTATCAATTTCTAATGATGCTGAGATTTTTATGATTGAAATAAAGTACAATGGCCGATACAAAGTAATCTGAAAGTAATTTTGTCGGTTAGTCAAGGTGCAAAGAATGACGTAGATATGACATGTTATTCCCTTGGGAGAAAGGACCAAACTTTGACAGGAAAGTTTTTAGTATGGATTATAAAGTTAAATGGGTCACAGTCGCGACTGCATTCGCACGGATTGTATTCATTGCTAATACCGATAGCCAACCTGTGAGAGCACAAAAAACATGGCGGCCGTGAGCTGGTCGAGATATGCCTCAAAATATCATCAAGGCCTAACACGTATTGTCCATGTTACCGATTTATACCTGTAACAAAATAATTCATCGATCACCGCTTGCATTGCATTATATAGTTCCTGTGGATCATTTTCCAATGAAAAAAGCTTTAAATATATTTTGTAAGTTGAAAATATGTACATATTTAGTACTGTACATTATTGCAGTGACTTCGATCATTTTTACAATCCCTTCTATGGTAATTGCTACACATTCAACTCTGGATGGAGGGGCAGAGAACTTCAATACTCGCATCTGACAGGCCCTTTTTATGGTAAACCTACCTGTCATTCTATGGGCAACCACTTTATTGTATCCAAGAAATGTTATATTGTTTTAAAAAATACAAATATGCAAAACTTTAAACCATTTAAATCAAAATCTTAAATACAGTTTGTTAAAATAATTATCTATTAAAATTCAGAATAATTACAATAATATTTGAAATATGCACACTCGATAAATGATTTTCTATTTCTAGGGCTTACCTTAGAGTTATTCATAGAGCAAGATGAATACATCCCAGAACTGACAGAAGTGGCAGGGGTATTTATCACCATACATGACCACCATATCATGCCTTTCCCTGAAGATGAGGGCATTCTGGCTTCTGCTGGTCACATGACCATGTTAGGAATCAGAATGGTAAGCACTAATAAAATCAAGGTATAGAGGATCACAAATGTCATGACTGTGATAGGTGAGGATAGTATAAAGGATCACAAATGTCATGACTGTGGTAGGTAAGGATAGTATAGAGGATCACAAATGTCATGACTGTGGTAGGTCAGGATAATATGGCGGATCGTAGCTGTCATGACTGTGGTAGGTCAGGTTAATATGGCGGATTGTAGGTGTCATGACTGTGGTAGGTCAGGATAATGTGGCGGATTATAGCTGTCATGACTGTGGTAGGTCAGGATAATGTGGCGGATTATAGCTGTCATGACTGTGGTAGGTCAGGATAAAATAAAGGATCATAGCTGTCATGACTGTTGTAGGTCAGGATAATATGGCAGATTGTAGCTGTCATGATTGTGGTAGGTCAGGATAATATGGCGGATTGTAGCTGTCATGACTGTGGTAGGTCAGGATAAAATAAAGGATCATAGCTGTCATGACTGTTGTAGGTCAGGATAATATGGCAGATTGTAGCTGTCATGATTGTGGTAGGTCAGGATAATATGGCGGATTGTAGCTGTCATGACTGTGGTAGGTCAGGATAAAATAAAGGATCATAGCTGTCATGACTGTTGTAGGTCGGGATAATATGGTGGATTGTAGCTGTCATGATTGTGGTAGGTCAGGATAATATGGCGGATTGTAGCTGTCATGATTGTGGTAGGTCAGGATAATATGGCGGATCGTATCTGTCATAGGTCAAGTTAATATGGCAGATCATAGCTGTCATGACTGTGGTAGGTCAGGATAATATGGTGGATCGTAGCTGTCATGACTGTGGTAGGTCAGGATAATATGGTGGATCGTAGCTGTCATGACTGTGGTAGGTCAGGACAATATGGTGGATCGTAGCTGTCATGACTGTGGTAGGTCAGGATAATATGGTGGATCGTAGCTGTCATGACTGTGGTAGGTCAGGATAATATGGTGGATTGTAGCTGTCATGACTGTGGTAGGTCAGGATAATATGGTGGATCGTAGCTGTCATGACTGTGGTAGGTCAGGATAATATGGCAGATTGTAGCTGTCATGATTGTGGTAGGTCAGGATAATATGGCGGATTGTAGCTGTCATGACTGTGGTAGGTCAGGATAAAATAAAGGATCATAGCTGTCATGACTGTTGTAGGTCGGGATAATATGGCGGATTGTAGCTGTCATGATTGTGGTAGGTCAGGATAATATGGCGGATTGTAGCTGTCATGATTGTGGTAGGTCAGGATAATATGGCGATTGTATCTGTCATAGGTCAAGTTAATATGGCGGATCATAGCTGTCATGACTGTGGTAGGTCAGGATAATATGGTGGATCGTAGCTGTCATGACTGTGGTAGGTCAGGATAATATGGTGGATCGTAGCTGTCATGACTGTGGTAGGTCAGGTTAATATGGCGGATCATAGCTGCCATGACTGGTGAGAAAGGATAGTATAGGGGATCGTAACTGTCATGAAGGTAATAATAGTACAGAGGACATCAATTGCCAAGGTAAAGCCATAATATCACAGAGAACCTTCTGACGATAGACAATCATCAAAATGGTAAGCGTCCAAAGCCAAGAAACTGCTTCTTTACACTCAGAGGGCAGAAACTAGTACATGGGGTGATAGAAGTTTTGCCAAATACGCCCAAGTCCTGTGGAACGGTTTGCCAAATCATATTAGAGACATAAACAACATTGACTGTAGTTTTAAATCTCAACTCAAAACATATTTGTTTAAAGAAGCTTGTGGACAATAATGACTATGTCACTATTATACTTAGCGACTTTGAGTAAATGCATCACTGAGGCATAGTGTTGAACTGGCACTGCCCGATACAAGTGTACAGATATTATATTATTATGATAGTCATTGCCACGAGCTATCTGCAAACCAAATGACAATAATTGTCTCTAGCTCAGCCATCAGTAACGCACGACATACAAGTACAAAGACTTGTATGTTGTGTTTCTGCACAATTGTTTTGATCAAATATAGTATTAGGGAGTGGAAGAATAGATCTTTATTCACTCTGCAGGCAAAACGCACAAGAAAGTGCCAACATCATTAAATGGTATTTTACATTTCAGATTCAAATATATAGACAGAAGGCACCCTACCCTAGCAACTGTAGGAACCTTAGCAACGAGAGGTCTGAGAAATATAACGCATATTCAGAGCACTTACCAGTGTCCTACAGTTTCACAGTGAGAATCTTTATTTCTAATATCTGCGTTGGTAGTGGATCAATGATGCACATTGCCACAGGTGGGTCACGACAATACGATATATAACCACACGTATGTCAAGATAAAGAGACATAATACTGAAGATGAGTAAAGATTATGAGACATATTACCAAAAGTGGGTCAAGGTCACGAGATATAATATACCAAATTGACAAAAGCAATGTTATTCACGCTTTTACATTATTACATACAAATACAAAACAAATAAATATTTGATTTTAACTTGTGTTCGTGAAAGGCAAATTCTTTTATTTTTCAAATATGGGAGCCACAAGAAACAAAGGAAAAAAAAACAAATCGTTCTGTGTCGGATTTGATAAAATTGCAATATGTGTCTTCGCAGAAATGTCGAATGCAATCAGCAGTTTTTAAAAATGTTTAATGATAACCATCTTGATTTGTATAAGATACATAAAAACCAAGCACACAAAATAAATACAACCAACTGCTAGAGCACCCCATTAACGTTACAGACAGTAAAAAGATCACTTCCCGGGTTTCTAATGGTGATAACATGTATTTCCACGTTATCATATGATGTTTTTGAAATGTCTTCTGTGAGTAAACTTCAGAGGGGAGCATTTCTCAAGGTTCATTTGACACTGTGCAGTCAGCTCGCAGTCACGTGTTTATGCCTCACTAGCAGACGACAATTGATGGGTTATATGGAATTATCATGATGATGCACATTAGACTATGCAGTCCATTATATAATAGGACTATCAAGGACATCTCGTTGCAATGGGTTTGTGCAGCGGGCGAATAATGTCACTATTATGGAGGGTTTGCTCTGATTGGTTGACATAAATATAGAACAGGGAAACCCTAAACAACAACTGCAAGTTCCAGTGACGTGTGACCGGAATTCCGGGCAAAGGCATACGGGCACCTGCGAGCTGGTTTACTGTCCATATATATGGACATGTTATTACTGTCTATGATGCACATTAACGTGTTTGGGCAAAGTATGCAAAGATGGCTTTCACATAAATGTGTTGCCTGCTGGGTAATCATGAATGCCATATAGATTATACATTAAACTATCTTTCCAAATAAATGCACATGTGTCAAACCTTTTCAAGCCATTTAAGCCTTATAATCATCATATAATTGATTTGTTTTTCTCTGAAATTTGCTATTCCCAAAATTTGATTTGGACCAAATAGATTTTTTTACAAATTGTGAAAAAATGTACTTAAAAAAAATATTTGAACAAATGGACAATATCTCTTTAAAAATGACAGGTTACTCTGCTAATCTTGATTATATTGCTGTTTCTTTCATGGTTTGCGGACGAGAGATATGCTTCTTATTATAAAGTTTCTAAATATACATGCGAGAGGATATTTTAGATCAATACCATGGTGACCATTTTCTCAAATGAAAAACACGAATTACGATAATTGATAAATGTGTTAATTCGGACATAATATAATATCTGAGAGTAATAATAAATAATAGTTATATTGCTCTCAGATAATATGAATATTTTTGACTGAATCGGTTTACATTAAAGTTGATGTGCTTGAATACACACTTGTCCCTCAGCTGTCATAGATTCCATGTTTTAATTTGTTTATGTCAACACAGTTCCAACTCAAATTATGTTTGAGCATGGTTTGAGGAGTGAGAAAAATCAGGGTAGACTTTTTAAATCATGCAAACAATCTTTTGTACCCCAAATGTATATTTTCACAATATACAAACAATGTTATTTTCTGTTGTTCGAACCTTTTGAGCATGCACTAAAACATATGTAATCCATGCTAGATAGTGTATCAACAGGCCTGCCAAGAAAACAAGAAAACAATAGAAGGACTTTCATGGTTCTATTTGGAAAACAATTTATAATTAGTTTTCAGAACTTTCAGGTATACTGCTGTGAGCTATGTACTTCATGATAGTTCGTGTTAAAGCTTGAGTATTACGGCTAGTAGTAACCCACGGTGAATGATGCATATGAATGACAATTCAAAAGGAATAAGTTCATTTATGGTGAAATTTTGTACCACGATGAGTATTTTATACCAATAGTAAAAAGTGAAGTAAAACCCAAAAACTAAGAATACAAAATCCACATCCTCTAAAAAGGTTAGAAATATGGCTTTCTGCAACCGACATCTAGTTTCCCGACACTTAAAGAGGCTCAATATTAGCGGTCAATTGTAAGCTATTCATCCAAATTAGAGTCTATCAATCTATCCTTTCTACTCCCTAAATAGATTAAACCTCTTTTTGACAAATGATCCTATTAAATATATTTAAAAAGGGGTTGGGTCCATTACAGCCAAAATATCAAGCCTTAAAATGAGTTATCCAGAAGTACCTTTCTCACAGGGATTTTTTACTTAAAGCATTCATGAAACCACAGAGGTCACAGGCAGTTTTACAGAGGTTTGGGGCATGCTTAAATGATATGTGGCCATGAAACTGTGATACAATTAAGCTATCCCACTAAAATCAACCAAAATATATTGACCATGGTTATTGTGTTTTGATGAAAGTGCTAAGTACTGGATGTAGTCTTTTGACCACCAGGTGGCTACTTGTATACAATCATGTGACCTGTATTGCGGTCTGTCAGGGTGTTAGGTCGGTACCATTGGACAATCATTAATGGACAAACAGGGCTCTGTAAGCCAAATCACTCCATTGTCCCAATTTAGGGTGCCCCACTGTTAGAAAGACTTCACTAAGCAGGTGTTTGCACAAAATAACTGGTCAGCTTATGCCTCAGTCACATTTGCACCGGGCGCCGGCCGGGCAGTAACAATCGGCCGACTTCACAGTCTGCCGGGCGCCGGGGAGTTTATAAGCAACAATCTGAGATATGCCGTAGCTGTGGTCACATTATTAAAGGGCACCGCACGGCACGTGCAAGACTGAATGACACACACGTCTGCAGGATATCTTAAAGACGTCTTTATCATTGACAGACGTCTGAAAGACATCCTAAAGACGTCTGTCCCATTTGACAAACGTCTGAAAGACATCTTAAAGACGTCTATGATATATCGCAGGGAGCCTGTGCGATCATCTGACGATGGTCTATGAACACATGAAATAAATATAATCCTATTTTCACCGCATGATGCCACCGGCAGCCCTAAGATAATCTGCCGATGTCCCTGCGGGACACTGCCGGGACCCTGCCGTGCACTTTAAGATGATACTTGCTGATAAGACATCGGGGAAACGCCGGCAACTTTTATGTGGCAGCTAAAAGTTCCCGATGACCCGGCCGACGTCTTAAAGATGCCCAATTGTGGCCGATGATCTCAGGTGCCCGCACGGCAATCTGAAATGCCTGCCGATTTTGTAAAAAATACCCATCGGCCGGGCATCTTTACTGAAATCGGCACAAATGTGACTGAGGTATAAACAAGGTTTGTTGACAAAGTGTACAATGGATGATTTGGATTTTAGCAGAAGACTCCTCCACTTTCAAATGACACAGAAGTATATGTAATATGATAGGTAATAACTTTTGATCGCAAAGTTTAGGGTATAAACATTTATATTATGCAAGGAAAATGTGCTTGAAAACCTCATTTCATGAATGCTTTAAAATTGAAATTGTATAAAAATTTTAAAAAATCTAAATTATTTTAGACTCATCTTTCCTATAAAATGACTGAAATGATGTAGGAAAGGTAGATAAGGGAACGACTGTGTTTGTTTGTGCTTAAGGTTGAAGTTGTCAAAATGAGCTTCCTGCTTTTCATTTTTTTAAAAGATGTAATGCTTATATTTTGCACAACAGGCCTGTCAGAAAACATGCTACCAGGCCCACGTGATGGGCGAATGTTCCTGTCACGATCCTACTATACCGGCAGATGGCGCTGCGGTCAGAAAATTGATGACAAATCAAGATAAAGTTGTGTACTCTTGTGCCACGGCGCCAGAAGGTAATTATTTCATAAAATTACTTTTGTATTCATTTATTTATGTTCATTCATTCATTCTTTAAAAAAAGATTAGTTGTAATTTCAGAATCTCAGAGCATGAGGCAGACAGTATTGTATAATGTAAGGTTACACTGTAATTATGCCTCTATTTTATAGTGGAGCTATTTCATTGAACATTTCATGTTCTTTAGTCTGAAATATGTGTATGTATGTGTGTGTGTGTGTGTGTGTGTGTGTGTGTGTGTGTGTGTGTGTATTCAAAATATCTCAATACCATGGTGATCATTTTTGTAGTTTTATAATCACAACTCCATATCTAGCCAATATAACTATGCTCACATTCAACTTGTTTAAAAGGCTGTTACAGAAAATCTTTAGGTCATAGACTTATCAAATCTACTGTGCGTAACATCAGCCTTTAGAAGTTCTTATTACCTGCTAAAAAGTCAAATAAAAACAACTTTACGCCAAATAGAATGTTAGTTTAATATGCATGTCTTCCAAAGTAAAAAATAAAATTCATAGTTGATGAATTGCTATTCAGATATAAATGCCTAGCATCTGAAGTATAATTCTCACTGTTTGAGTGGTCTTATGTTGACATGCAAGTTCCATTGGCATATCCCTTTATCTCAATCAGTTTATTACATAACTGCTCTGCTATTCTTCTCGTGGTTACAAAACTAATCTTTTACGTGCATTTGTTGCCATAATATATTCCCTTCTCAGCATCGTGAATGGTAGTCATCACATCAGCTGTCATGTATTTGACAGAAGAGACACCTGGTGGATCACAAATGTTGAAACTCAAGCAGTGAGAATTTTGCCACATATATTTCTCAAACAACCAAATTGTATCCTAATTGTTTTTTTAGTTATATTATGTTTTATCTTTTCTCACACCTTATTGTCTATTTTCAGAAGAGTGTAAGAGCCAGGTTCGTAAACAATATCTCAACGGGACGCTGGAATGTGATTGTGGAATATCATGCGAGTGAGTCTCCCAACTGTTGCTAAGACTTATCAGAATCCTCCCTGTAGTCTCACCCCATGGTTATGTACACAGGGGGTCAGGTACAGTTAGGAAAACACCTTAAATTGTTCTCAAATTGTCAACAACAACAAAAATGATTGGCCCAATTTGCAGCTCACTTTGGTTTACTCTAATTTTATGTGACGTGGTGCAGCGCCACAGCGCCATTGCACCACAGCGCCATTGCACCACAGTGCCATTGCACCACAGCACCATTGTGCCACCGCACCATTGTGCCACAGCACCATTGTGCCACAGCACCATTGTGCCACAGCACCATTGTACCACAGCACCATTGTGCCACAGCACCATTGTGCCACAGCACCATTGTGCCACAGCACCATTGTACCACAGCACCATTGTACCACAGCACCATTGTGCCACAGCACCATTGTACCACAGCACCATTGTGCCACAGCACCATTGTGCCACAGCACCATTGTGACACAGCACCATTGGGCCACAGCATCATTGTGCCACAGCATCATTACGCTACATTTATACCAGATGCAAATATAAACATCAGACTTACAGGAATTTGTCATTAATTCTACAAGCTCGCAAAATCTCCACCGAGAAGGTCATCTGACCCTTAAAACCTTTATCTCACCCTTAAAACCTTTATCTCACCCTTAAAACCTTTCCCTGGCCCTTAAAACCTTTACCTGACCCTTAAAACCTTTACCGGACCCTAAATTGAGAAACATTGGTGCCATGTGGCTGCACCATGTGGCGTAACCTGGGAGTATGCCCCTCACTTTTGCTGACCCCATCCCTTAGCTTGACCTTTATATGCTTACCAATATGTTCTGATGCATATGAATGGCAGTATGAAAGGGGCCAGTTCATTGATGATAAAATGTCGCACCAATATCGGTATCTTATGCCAATTTTCTATAAGACAATCGGATGTTATGAGTTATTTTAACTTGTATCATGAATATTGGGATTTATTAAGCCAGAAAATGAGCTGGAAATCCGAGACTCCTACCAAAGTCCCACACCGTTCTGTAGGAATATCTCCTTATTTACCGCGCTAACCACCTTGACTGTCTGCGTTAGATTGCCATCTAAATTGTACCTAGATTGTGTGGTGTTTAACAGTATCTAAAATATATATTTTATCACAGGATATATTTCTGTTTTAAAACAGGATATGTTTCTTTTGTCAGGGAGGTGATCTTTGTTCCAAGTGTATCCCAGGGCATATGGCCTAATGATGAATTTGCAGTAAGTTACTTATAACATTCACTCTAAACATGTTTATAATATAAATATAAATATTTATGATTTGAATCATAAAACTAAGAGATTCTTTTCCACTAGTGAAAATATGCGACAAGAAATGAGATAACACCAATATTCTTTATTCATAAAGGTTTGGGCATTTTGTCCCAGTGACAGGGTCAGTACACACTCTCTTGATACAAAAGATTAATTAACACAGACAACCATGCTGAAATCCTTCATCATGTATTCCCAATCTTTAGGTGAAGAATTGTCTGCTTTTTATTGTTAACAGTTGGAGCCAAACATTTACTTTGTCATGCATAAGTGTAACCCAATAAAGACATGCTTTGCTATTGCATGACATTATCTGGTCACGCATAGCTGTTGTGTGACACTGTGTGACGCTGATTAGTCACGCATGCCTCATGCCTGGCACAACATCGTCACGCAATGGTTGAACGTGACCAAATAGATGCTTGTCTCCAACTAATCAACCCATATGAGTGAAAATCTGTTATCAATAAACGAACCATTGTAGGAGGTTTACTATAATAGTGCGTTGGAGAAGAGGAGTCCTCATCTGGAGGAGATCATACAAGAATGGAGAAACGAGTCCACAAGCCCAGCGTGAGTATACACCCAGACTCAATCCGCTCTGAGGTTAATCTGAGCTGAATGTGTGGAAACAGATCAGACTCAATGAATAAACGTGCCCACATTGACTGAATACCGAGTGAAACACATTAGTCACATAAAAGAGTCATGCACTGACCAAATCACCAATCAGTCCAGAGCCAGATTTTGACTTGCGTCCAATCCTGATGAATTTTTCTCACCGATGACGGCAGGGCCTAGTATGAGGGAGAAATCCTGTGATGGAGGATAAAAGGGGTACCAAATAGAGGGCGCCAAAAGGGAAACAATTGGCTAAATATGTTGATCAATCCCTAGTTCAGAGTCTGGGTAATTACTTTGAAATTACTATCAAGGTAAATTTCATTCAAGAATATTATATTTCCCTATGGATACCAATCTACATCTCAGTTGAAATGGATAATTGTTAAAAGCAAAATACAAGTGCGTAAATTAGCACTGGATGTTAATTGGGTCACTCAGTATGTGTGGAAATGCAAGTCGAATTTTGGACACATTTGAATTTCCTAAAAGTTAATCATGGAACATCTCAAAATTGATGAACCCACATATGAAAACGAGGCTTGAGAAAGAAAAGATAGAAGTGCAATATATATATATATATCTATCTAATTAACACTTGGATTAAGAAGAATGATTTCAGTATATTTCATTTAAAAAATCAACTACACAAGTGTGTAAATGAAAAAGCCCCAGTCCAATTCCATTTTAACGAAATTTATCTTGTTATATTTCAGACTGAATTTAGCCAAAGTACAAATCTATTTTGAAGATTTAAACTTTGAGCAGGTGAAAGAGATTCCATCACTTACTGTGAGTTCAACATTTGGGATTCACCCACATTCCTATATTATTGCTTACTATTCACACCATATGCTGCTTACTATTCACACCATATACTTTGTCTATTCACACCATATACTTTGTCTATTCACACCATATACTTTGTCTATTCACACCATATACTTTGTCTATTCAAACCATATACTTTGTCTATTCACACCATATGCTGTGTCTATTCACACCTTATACTTTTCTTTTCACACCATATACATTGATTATTCACACCATATACTTTGTCTATTCACACCATATACATTATCTATTCTCACCATATACATTATCTATTCTCACCATATACTTTGTCTTTTCACACCATATACTTTGTCTATTCACACCATATGCTGTGTCTATTCACACCTTATGCTTTGCCTATTCACTACATATGCTGTGTCTATTCACACCTTATACATTGACTATTCACACCATACGCTGTGTCTATTCACACCATATACTTTGTCTATTCACACCATATACTTTGTCTATTCACACCATATGCTGTGTCTATTCACACCTTATACTTTGACTATTCACACCATACGCTGTGTCTATTCACACCTTATACTTTGACTATTCACACCATATGCTGTGTCTATTCACACCTTATACTTTGACTATTCACACCATATGCTGTGTCTATTCACGCCTTATACTTTGACTATTCACTACATATGCTGTGTCTATTCACGCCTTATACTTTGACTATTCACACCATATGCTGTGTCTATTCACGCCTTATACTTTGACTATTCACTACATATGCTGTGTCTATTCACACCTTATACTTTGACGATTCACACCATATGCTGTAACTATTCTCATCATATGCTGTAACTATTCTCATCATATGCTGTAACTATTCTCATCATATGCTGTAACTATTCTCATCATATGCTGTAACTATTCTCATCATATGCTGTAACTATTCTCATCATATGCTGTGACTATTCTCATCATATGCTGTAACTATTCTCATCATATGCTGTAACTATTCTCATCATATGCTGTGACTATTCTCATCATATGCTGTGTCTATTCACACCTTATACTTTGACGATTCACACCATATGCTGTAACTATTCTCATCATATGCTGTGTCTATTCACACCATATACTGTGTCTATTCACACCTTATACTTTGACTATTCACTACATATGCTGTAACTATTCTCACCATATGCTGTGACTATCCAAATTATGTGCTTGGTCTACTCATATCCTTTGTTTGTCTTTTCAAACATCATTCAATAATTATTTTAACTTTATATGGCAAAAGGGATAGTGAAAAAGGGACATTTTTGACAGTTTATTTAATATATCTTGTACAAACAGTATCTCAATGCATATATGGAAACAATTCATGCCAGCCCATTTATTGACAATATTTAATTTATTTTGATCTGTCTGATAAAACATATCACAATGATGCTTAAACATGTTTGAGGCATATATTGAATTATTTATTTGAATAAAATACACTTTGAATAATATCATAGTACCTACATAAAGATAAGATAGATGTGCCATTGGCCTCATGTTGCATTCTTTTATATGTGTCATTGACCTCATGTTGCATTCTTTTATATGTGTCATTAACCTCATGTCACATTCTTTTAGATGTGCCATTGACCTCGTGTTGCATTCTTTTAGATGTGCCATTGACCTCGTGTTGCATTCTTTTAGATATGCCATTGGCCTCATGTTGCATTCTTTTAGATGTGCCATTGACCTCATGTTACGTTCTTTTAGATGTGTCATTGACCTCATGTTACGTTCTTTTAGATGTGTCATTGGCCTCATGTTACATTCTTTTAGATGTGCCATTGGCCTCATGTTGCATTCTTTTAGATGTGCAATTGACCTCATGTTACATTCTTTTAGATGTGCCATTTACCTCATGTTGCATTCTTTTATATGTGCCATTGGCCTCATGTGCCATTGACCTCGTGTTGCAATCTTTTAGATGTGCCATTGACCTCATGTTACGTTCTTTTAGATGTGCCACTGACCTCATGTTGCATTTTTTTATTTCAGTTATCTTCGATGCTGTCCGGTTTAGGGGGTATAGTGGGCCTTTTTCTTGGCATCTCAATCGTTTCTTTCTTTCAATTCCTGGAGCTACTTGCTGATTTGATGATTCTATTTGGTCAAAGGATCATGAAGAAACAAAATAAAATAAAATCTATTGACATAAAGCCAGCTCCTGACAATTGACATGTATACACATATTGATGTAATATAAGTGTTAATTAATGATTATATTAAAAAAACGTAACATAGAATGTGGAATGCCTCCTGCATGCAATTGTCCTCCCAGATACAGCCTATATGAAAATAAAATAATATTATGCCATGCTCTTATCCCAGCAAAAATAAGATTAGAGCGAGGAGTGTCTTCAAAAGTTTTCCCACCAAAATAATCATGTCCAATACATTTGATCCAACAATAAAACAGTGTAAGATAAATGTGTTGTCTTTAAATAACTACAAAAATAATGCTTTTTAGTTTAAACAGATAGACTTAGGAAAAGGTCTTATAACATAAAGGGAATCTTTGACTTTTCTGATACACATTTTAAGTCTGGCTGAAATTACCGATATTCCTGACCTGCAGTAAACGCAGGGAAATACCACATGAAGGAAGAAGCACTATTGAGCCGTGATTGCAGTAAATTCATTAAATTCATCAGGCATTACCTTGTTAGGGCCTCAAGACTCTCTGAATCAGGCACCGGGGATTTACACCCTAAGTCAAGCATCTGTCCTCTGTGATAGAGGTTTAAATCATGCTCTGAAATAGTCATGTAATTTAGATAGGGATAGCCCGAGTGTTTGAGCACAGATAAGCTGGTCAGGACAGGTTAATTACATCGGGTGTTGCATCCTTTGTTTGTTTGTTTATAATAATATTATTTTAGTGTTTTCATGGCAAGATTTGATTGTATCAGATATAGTGCTGCCTCACCGAGTTGTCATGTCGCAGGTCCTTGTTAAGACAATCCATTCAGTCACACATTTACAAGGCTATCGGTTTAACCCTTCAGAAAATATTGTCTTAACACTAACTGGTAGAACAATGGATCAGTTGGCTAAGGAAGTGGAGAACGGGAGGTCGCGGATTTGACTCCACTGCCAACACTGCCAACACTGCTGCTTTTACACTGATAAAACGGGCTTGATAATTCACGCCTAAATTGCTGAAGTGTTAAAAATACCCCATTTGACTTTTGGCAATATATATCACTATAAGAAAAGACAAAAAGGGGTAAAAAATGCTGAACGGGAACCGGAAGAAAGGGATTGCGGACATTCTGCATGTACTTAATATACCTTTACTAGTACTTATTGTACCCTTCAGCCCTTGATATTACTCACCTATATTACCACCTTGATGTCCTATGTTATTTTTAATACCTAGAATCACGCACTACAGGAGGATGTGCACCTATTCTCATAACTGTACTGTGTAATTAATTACCTGGTAAAGACAAGTTTGAGGAGAGCCAAGGTTCAGTGCGATCGTGCTCTCTTTATAAAGAAGTGGTTCCGCTGTATTGTCAAATTTGTGGTTTCAATTGATAGGTTGAAGAATGTATAGTTTTTGTATACTTTAAGAGTATACATATATCTCTGTCGTCATGATCAAGTATGGTATTGAAAATGTTTTGATGAAACGCAACCACTCTGATAAACACAATATATTCCACATATAATATGTAATATCAGATCAACATTGAGAATACTACTCCCAATCCATCGGCAAAATAGACTCAAAGTCCATTATTCTCAGACCACCATGCACTGGCCACCATATATAAGTTACCACTCGATCTCCAGCAACAGGATTGGAAATAATCGTATCCCCTTTTCCTTAGTATTAGATGTCTGAAAATAATTTCTTTATTTTTTCCTCAATCATAGTGCTGTGCTTTGCTATCGCTTTGATTTAATAATTCACTTTACACAAAGTGGGTACGTCTATTCGTAGGGGTGGGAGCAAGTAGCCTACCTACCAGTACAACATAGTGGTAGCCCGGTGACGTCACATCACGTTTACCCCTTTTGTGTAGCCATGACGTCATATTTTGGATTTTTCTAAACACCATGCATTTTGAGTCGTCAAGTGTAATGTCGGATGAAAAGTTGAAGACAGTGATAAAGAACACCAGTACAATAGACATAGTCCTGTGACATGCTAGCTGTGTGGGGCATATCCACAATTATACATTAGTGAATGTAGGCCTTTGTAGACTATTTTTGTAAAATATTGTCAGTGACATTGAAGTGACCTTTAAATGATATTGAAAATGAAATTCCCATTATTGTGGGTTGGATTGTACCATACATTTTTAGTATCCAATCATTTGCAGCCTTCAAGTACGAGGACATAGAGTCCTTATTCATCAAACTCCATTTATAAAAATTAACAATATTACAACACTTTACAGATCTTGAATCAGTTTTTAAAAAAAATTAGAGGAATTATTTTGAAATAATATTTATAATAACTGCTAGTAGTTCATTCATGAAATTAAATACCGAGCAAAAAGATTCTCACAATATCAAAAGATTCCTAATCAAATAGACTAAATCTGCAACAGGTAAAATCTGATGATTACAGGTGTAGCAAATGTAAACACAAATGGTTTTCCTCATTCGATAGCTGATATCTTTCCAAATATTTTCAAATATATTTTTCCTTAATATGAGGAAGATGATCTTTTCATCAATATGTGTTTAAAATAAAGAATGTGTTTTCTTTTTGACACCATTTATGCTGGGTGAAAGTGACCCACTGCAACAGCAAGTCTTGTTTTACCTATTCCATGCTCAATGTATCCTTTGTCTTGTCATTATGCTCTATGTTCCCCACAACTGTAAATTAACACATCAAAGGCTTTCAGTTAATTCGGTTGAGCTGACCTAGGTATTATTCTTGACTCTATATTGAAAGTTAAATCCGAAGGATCAGCCAAAAAGAAAAAGACACAATCACATGAAGAAGACATATGACTCAGTGATTTGTGACCTCACTACCCGTTGCAACAGCGTATGTCTCAAATTGTGCGCTATGATCTATTGTTGAGTATGAAAATGGCGGACCTGTTATAACACTTGCTGAAGGTTATCATCGGCTATTAACTAGCTTAATGTTGCCTAACTCGTTGCATTTCTCCAACTCCTGAACATAGACGTCAACAGCTGTCTTTCCGAAATACTTTATGAAGAGATTCACACAAAAATGCATTTGACACCATATTAGGCCCTGAAGATATTGTGATGCAAGCTTCGAAGCTTTGTTGCTTTCACGGCTTTTCTGCAGATATCACAAACGACTTTCGTGGTAATACAAAAGGTGTGAATGCTTTTGCCGCTCTCCCCTATTTAACTGTTTAATCCCCCATGACTGTTCCTTGCTCCACGGCTTCACTGAAAGTCAACAATCATCCAGAGTTTGGTATTTTAGCTTATGAATTAACAGGGTGTCAAGCTGCTCAAAAGCAAAATCTTAAAGCATTGGTGAAACCTGGAAAGTTGCAGGCAATTTTACAGTGGTTTAAGGTATCTGAAAACAATATATGATCTTAAAATTGACATACATACAGGCTATCTATCTGAAATCCACTAAAGAACATCTGCCCTGAGAATTATGATTTTTTGTGACCACCAAGTACTGCCAGGACTAAACAGGAAGTGTGTTGTGTGACCTTGACCTTTGAACTGTCAGGGGGCTCCGTAAGTCATAGGAGGTGTTGTTTACCAATTGTCAAAATTGGAGCAACACATTTTTGGCCTTTTTTTCCCCACTATTTAGAGAATGAATTGGAAGATAATACTTATCATGATGATAGTGCATTTTCTTGGCTTTCTTTTGGTGGTAAATTTATTAAAAACGGATGAATATTTATGAAGTTATAAATGAAGAAATCATTATTTTTTATATTATATATGTTTGCAAAAAAAAGTTTAAAAAAATTCTATACAGCCCAGCTTTTAAGGTGGAATCCATGCAGCCTTTGATGTCTTCCCATTCAATGGTGTGAAAAACCCCAAATTTCATCAAAGAGGGTCATATCATAAATTTTACTGATACCAATTATCAGCATTCACAGTTTTGCCATTCAAAGTCATTGTGATTTAAGGCCAAACCAGTGATCAAAGGGTTTAATGTCACTTTTTCAATATCACGGCCTTCAAGTTAAGGGGGATTCCATGCAACCTTTGAGTCATGTCTTCCCTTTTTGACAGAAAGGTTTTCATATGCATAAGATACTTTTCAAATAAATAGTATACTTTTCCCATAAATGATATATCTTTCACAACCATAAGATATTTGTCACAACCATAAAATATTTTTCACGGCCATGAGTTATTTCATTGATTCAAATAATATTAAAATAATCTTATGTTGTTCTGAAGTATACTCCTGGCAATAAATTGATAAATTGTACAAAACATCTTCACCCTGTTTCCCAAGCTGGACAGGTGCACAACTGATAACTCATTAGGTGTTTACACAAGATCACATACCAGCTAAACAAAGCTTGTTGACAAAGTGTTTAATTGCTGGTGTAGGTTTTAGCAGACAACTGATCAACTTTCAAGTGCCACAGAAATTTGTTAACAGAGAATATTTTGGGTACTACTACATAAAAGCACTGTTTAGGGTATAAACATTCATGTTATGTAAAGAAAATGTGTCTGAAAGTCAGGTTTCACCAATGCTTTAATTAAAGTGAATTACCTAGGCAAAGCACATTCTCATTAGGAATCATATGAAATTATACCCTCAAAGAATCATATCTACATCGAAGAATAGATTTGAAAGATTTCCTGAATTCTTGAAGTCGATACGCATAGATAAAAGGATTCAGGGTCGAATTCAAGACTGGTGCCACCCAAGCAAATGCACCCAGAATCTGTAATCTGTAAAGATAAAGCTAAATATATCACAGTATCAAGATAAAACCAAACACACCACAGTATCAAAATAGTACCAAACACACCACAGTATCCAAATAGTACCAAACACACCACAGTATCAAAATAGTACCAAACATACCACAGTATCAAAATAGTACCAAACACATCACAGTATCAAAATAGTACCAAACACACCACAGTGTCAAAATAGTACCAAACACACCACAGTATCAAAATAGTACCAAACACACCACGGTATCAAAATAGTACCAAACACACCACAGTATCAAAATAGTACCAAACATACCACAGTATCAAAATAGTACCAAACATACCACAGTATCAAAATAGTACCAGACATACCACAGTATCAAAATGGTACCAAACACACCACAGTATCGAAGTAATACCAAACACACCACAGTATCAAAATAGTACCAAACATACCACAGTATCAAAATAGTACCAAACACACCACAGTATCAAAATAGTACCAAACACACCACAGTAACAAAATAGTACCAAACATACCACAGTATCAAAATAGTACCAAATACACCACAGTATCAAAATAGTACCAAACATACCACAGTATCAAAATAGTATCAAACACATCACAGTATCAAGATAAAACCAAACATAACACAGTATCAAAATAGTACAAAACACACCACAGTATCAAAATAGTACCAAACATACCACAGTATCAAAATAAAATCAAACACATCACAGTATCAAGTTAAAACCAAACACATCAAAGCATCAAAATAAAACCAAACATATCAAAGTATCAAGATAAAACCAAACATATCACAGTATCAAGATAAAACCAAACACACCACAGTATCGAAGTAATACCAAACACACCACAGTATCGAAGTAATACCAAACACACCGAAGTATCAAAATAGTACCAAACACACCACAGTATCAAAATAGTACCAAACATACCACAGTATCAAAATAAAATCAAACACATCACAGTATCAAGATAAAATCAAACACATCACAGTATCAAAATAAACCCAAACACACCACAGTATCAAGATAAAACCAAACACATCACAGTATCAAGATAAAACCAAACATATCAAAGTATCAAGATAAAACCAAACACATCACAGTATCAAAATAAAACCAAACACATTAAAGTATCAAAATAGTACCAAACACATCACGGTATCAAAATAGTAC
This sequence comes from Amphiduros pacificus, assembly GCA_949316495.1. Classification (NCBI taxonomy): domain Eukaryota; kingdom Metazoa; phylum Annelida; class Polychaeta; order Phyllodocida; family Hesionidae; genus Amphiduros; species Amphiduros pacificus. The sequence continues at coordinate 15,761,989 of OX439010.1, forward strand.
CAAGCACACCACAGTATCAAAATAAAATCAAACACACCACAGTATCAAGATAAAACCAAACACATCAAAGTATCAAAATAGTACCAAACACATCACGGTATCAAAATAGTACCAAGCACACCACAGTATCAAAATAAAATCAAACACATCACAGTATCAAGATAAAACCAAACATATCAAAGTATCAAAATAAAACCAAACATATCAAAGTATCAAAATAAAACCAAACACACCACAGTATCAAGATAAAACCAAACACATCACAGTATCAAAATAGTACCAAACATATCAAAGTATCAAAATAAAACCAAACATATCAAAGTATCAAGATAAAACCAAACACATCACAGTATCAAGATAAAACCAAACACATCACAGTATCAAGATAAAACCAAACATATCACGGTATCGAAATAAAACCAAACATATCAAAGTATCAAGATAAAACCAAACATACCACAGTATCAAAATAAAATCAAACACACCACAGTATCAAAATAAAACCAAACATATCAAAGTATCAAGATAAAACCAAACACATCACAGTATCAAGATAAAACCAAACATATCAAAGTATCAAAATAAAACCAAACATATCAAAGTATCAAGATAAAACCAAACACATCACAGTATCAAGATAAAATCAAACACATCACAGTATCAAAATAAACCCAAACACACCACAGTATCAAGATAAAACCAAACACATCACAGTATCAAGATAAAACCAAACATATCACAGTATCAAGATAAAACCAAACATATCAAAGTATCAAGATAAAACCAGACACATCACAGTATCAAGATAAAACCAAACACACCACAGTATCAAGATAAAACCAAACATATCACGGTATCGAAATAAAACAAAACATATCAAAGTATCAAAATAAAACCAAACATATCAAAGTATCAAAATAAAACCAAACACATCACAGTATCAAGATAAAACCAAACATATCAAAGTATCAAAATAAAACCAAACATATCAAAGTATCAAAATAAAACCAAACATATCAAAGTATCAAAATAAAACCAAACATATCAAAGTATCAAAATAAAACCAAACAAATCACAGTATCAAAATAAACCCAAACACACCACAGTATCAAAATAAAACCAAACATATCAAAGTATCAAGATAAAACCAAACACATCACAGTATCCAGATAAAACCAAACATATCAAAGTATCAAAATAAAACCAAACATATCAAAGTATCAAGATAAAACCAAACACATCACAGTATCAAGATAAAATCAAACACATCACAGTATCAAAATAGTACCAAACATATCACGGTATCGAAATAAAACCAAACATATCAAAGTATCAAAATAAAACCAAACATATCAAAGTATCAAAATAAAACCAAACACATCACAGTATCAAGATAAAACCAAACATATCAAAGTATCAAAATAAAACCAAACATATCAAAGTATCAAAATAAAACCAAACATATCAAAGTATCAAAATAAAACCAAACATATCAAAGTATCAAAATAAAACCAAACACATCACAGTATCAAAATAGTACCAAACATATCAAAGTATCAAAATAAAACCAAACATATCAAAGTATCAAGATAAAACCAAACATATCACGGTATCGAAATAAAACCAAACATATCAAAGTATCAAGATAAAACCAAACAAATCACAGTATCAAAATAAAAAAAATGGTCAATACATCAAAATAATGGAAATACTATCTTTGTTCTATAAATTCAAATGCCCCACAAAGGAATTTTATCTGGACTTCTGAAATGACCAAACAAGTCATTTTAACTGTTACATATTTACTTTATACAACAGTATAAATAAAAAAATACTTACTCTCCTTTTGTTTGAGTAATTATAAGGTGAACAAATAAAGGTAACCATGAAATAATAAAGTAACCAAGAATAATCAACAATGTTTTTGTTGTCTTCCCATCTTTATAATATCTGTTGTCATCACTTATATTTTCACTATTCACTAACAAAACAGGGATTTTACCATGAGCAGATACTGCATGAGATGGCAGAGAGTTACTCTGAACAGTGATTTCAAAATTTCCTTCATTATCGCCACTGGGTCCTTCTGCGATTCCAATTTCTCCCCTCTTTTTTATTCCTCTCATTTGATTGGTCGATACCCTAGACAGGGCTACTATCTGTAGAGATTCAATTTGACGGAGTTGCCTTCTTGCCGCCATTCCTATCTTCAAGTACAGAACTAGGATGATACTACATGGAATGATATAGACCATAAGAGACAGCATGATCATATAAGAGAGACTCCAAACTTTCTCAACACTGTATCCCAACACCAACACTTTCCAAGTGGCTTTTGTATTCATCCAAATGTAGTTGCACATGACATAAAATACAGAGAGACACCAGCCAAATATGACCGAGACTGTAGCTCTTTTTGATGTGACTATTATAGCATATTTAAGTGGGTGGACAATTAGAATATACCTATCCAATGCAATTAGAAGTAAGGCATAAGAAGAAGAAGAGACAGAAAGAACATAACCACTGTATGGAATTGAACATTTGTAAAAGGTATTTAGAATTAAGTGTGAATTTCTGAGTGTCAAAAGAATACCCCCAATAACACTAAGTCCTGACATAATATCTGATAGAGCAAGATTCATGAGCAAGTAGAATGACAATATTTGTAGTCTACTATTGAGACATATAGAGATTATCACCAATGAGTTACCATATAAAGTTAGAAATAGTATGATAGCCATAAACACAGCATTGATAATTGAATCCTTTTCACTTATGATGAAATAATCACTGGCAGATTCATTTACTGGACTAACAGATATTGCATCCATTCTAACTTGATAACATATGATAATTCAGCAATCAGAACATACACTATTCAAAATATGTCCATCAATGTGTAACGATGAGACCACTGCAGACCATATATAATCTAAACAAGGAAATAACAAGGAAAAGACTCAATTAGGATAGAGGAATCAGACTAAATAAACAGGTATCCCATCTGGTCCGAACACACAATATAAATGTCCAACATCTGAAAATATGAATTCAGTTTGAGGATAGAGGACAACGTGCTCATTTTCCTTTGCTTCATAAAGACCTGCTCTCCTTTGTCACTCATTATTCCAGTGCCTTTATTCTGTCAGGCCTAAACACTTAAAAGACCACAACCGAGCCTCTTTTATGTTCAGAGTAGAGGCTGACACCATTGATATAATATCTTAGACATAACATCTTAGACGATCAAGGCACTCTATTTCTATGATACGTTGAAATATTGTCAGGTAGTCTTTGAAAATCTGCTCATGTATACATCATGTCCTTTTTAAATATCAAGAGATATCGTATCAAAAAGATCTTTATGATAAACTAATAGTTTATGAACGCATGTTATCCACCCCTGTCTCTCTCTCCAACTGTGTTCCATCTTCTAATAGAAAAGTGGCAGGTCGAGAACCATTATGCCATAATAGTCTCCTTTCTATATTGGAAAACATGGCTAACATTCACAACTAATGCAATGTTATAAAGAAAGCTTTCTTGATATATAAAACTGATATAGAAAACTGGCAGCACAGTGAACGCATGCTTCCTGATTAGAATGAGAAAATGGACGTTACTGATACAATAATGACATCTTTTGTGATAGTTATACTTGGGCTGGTATATATATATATATATATATATATATATATATATATATATATATATATATATATATGGTAAAGCGCTATATAAATCGTTATTATTATTATTATTATTATTATTATTATTATTATTATAATTATTATAATACCAGCCCAAGTATAACTATCACAAAAGATGTCATTATTGTATCAGTAACGTCCATTATATTTATACAAATCTCATATATCAAGTCCATCTTATCAAAATTGCCCTGTGTCAGGACATTTGCGAATTTGTGGCAAGGGGAACTTTAAAATATTTCCCTTTTTAAAAATACAAAAAGAGAATCCCCATGTACTCCTCAGAATAGAACGTTCTTTAATTGACAACTATAAACCAGTGTTGAACAGTACTGTAAACTCGATAGCAATGGGATTACCCATATGTTAGTTTCTCCTACACCTGTATATTGTCCTCTTATTATAATTTCTTATATTTTACTTTATTTTATGATATATTTTAAGGTTTTCCATGTTATATTTTTCACTCAATTTTGTTAAGCATTGCCTAAATTTATATATATATATATGAACATATAGGGACTAACACGGAATGGAACTATATGTTGAGATATCAAAGAATCATAACACATTATGCATGATATTGACTTAATCTTTAATGTTTCAAATTTTACATCTACAAAAGTATAAAGCATATATAAAAGGAAAATTAGCTCTAGACACAAAACTGAGATGTTGTCCAGGTCAGAGCTAGGTTTGAACTCCTGGAACTTCACAAAGAAATCCAAAATATGGGATAGGAATTTTCCCTCAACCATTCATATGGCCTCTGGTAAGGCCCAGGTTTAATCTAATGAGGATTTAAAGGTTGCCTTGTTTATTTGGGGTTTTATGTCACCTTCTATAAGTTTACTCTGCAAAACCACTTGTCATCTCGCTGACTTTCAACATTATATCAGTCATTTCATGACGAGGCCTACATTTATCAGATATCATGCTGCCTCACGAAATTGTCATGTCGCAGGTCCTTGATATGATAACCCACGTGGGCACTGACAAGGACAATGGGTTAACTCTTCAGGCATGGACCCCAGCTCATATGGTAAAGTGTGTCATGAATTCAAAGCCAGAATCTCCAGAATTACCCTCCATAGCAGGACTTCTCTCTCATATCAGTCTCTGCCTCAAAAGGTATAAAGCTAAACAATGGATCAGTTGTAAGTCATCAATATTCAGAAAAATCTGGCTGTCGACCAATTGGTAAAACAATATAAACAGATTTGGAGGTTTGTAATGGCAATGTACTGATTGGTCTCTTGGTCAGACACCTGATTAAAGTTTATAACCTTATTTTGATGAACAAGGTTAGTATTTATAACTTGGGGAATTCCAAATAAAGGGCAATGATGGCAGAGGTAGTAAATGAATACTACTGTAGATGTAATGTAGAATATGCAAGAAATTGAACCCACTACATCTGGATCACCAAATGCGCCATGGCACTTGGCCTTTCGAAAGAATGCAAGGAACTGATGGAATGTAAAACTGCATACATATCTTGCAGTGAACAAAAGTGGTTATTTTGGTTCATGAAATATTGATGGAAGCTTCACAACCATAACCACAAAAATATTTCCCCTTTAAGAAACAAAATTAACCTCTTTTTATAATTTGTTTCAGTTAGAAGAACTATATTCTTAATAAATCGCCCTTGCACCGCAATATGAACCAGAAAGATTTCTTGAATTCCTGCAGTCTGAAGGCGTAAATGAGAGGATTCACTGTTGAATTTAAAATGGGCGCAATCCAAGAAACATCCTCCAAAAATTGTAACCTTTAAACAAAAAAATATAGAATAACTTGATGTGAGTGTCAATTAAAAACATAAAAAAGCAGGGATGATTTTTTTAATAATTTTTTTAACATTGACATATTTTGAGATATGTCAGGAGAGAATCAGTGCTTAGCCGACAAGACATTTAAACATTATAATTTCAAAATTAATTATGAAATCATTTCTCCTAAATTGTCATTATGAAGATATAGTAGACAAATTATACTTACTCGCCAATTGTCAATGTGAAAAACAAGTTCATAAATAGAGGTAACCAGGATACAATAAAATAACCAAGGATTATAAGTAATGTCTTGGTTGTTTTCCAATCTTTGTAAGAAGATGTACTGTTATCCTGACTATGATGTAGTGCAATCTGACTGTCATTGGTGGTTTCAGGTATGACCGTTGATACAGAAGGAATAGGTTCAACTCCAGAAGTTCCAAAATATTCTTCTTTGCTTTTTTTTAAAGATGCTGCATTAGTATATGATATCTCATTTTGTGCTGCAGTTTGAATGGTTGATAGTTGTGTGGTTACTCCTAGTCTAAGTGAATTGATTTGACGACGTTGTTTTCTGGCAAGCATTCCTATTTTGATATATAGAAAGACTATGATACTGCATGGGATAATATACACCACAAATAACAACAGTATCAAGTAGGACACGCTCCATACTTTCTCAACTGCACAAATTGGTGTTGAGAGGTACCAGGAAAACTTTGAATTCATTCCAATATAGTTACACATGACATAGAAGAGAGATAAGCACCATCCAGACAAAACAGCAACTGTTGCCCTCTTTGGGGTCACAAGTCTAAAATACTTTAATGGATGAACAATCAATATATATCTATCAATCGCAATTAATAGTAAAGCCATCGATGATGATGAAACAGTCAGAACATAACCACTATATGGTATGGAGCATTTATAGAAATTATTAAGGAGTGGAGCTAAATCCTTATTTGTTATAATAATCCCTCCAACAATAGCCAAACCAGTCATTAGATCAGAAACAGCTAGATTGAGAATCAAATAATATGAAAGAATTTGCAATCTTTTGTTCAGAACTATAGAAGTGATAACCAATGAGTTTCCTAAAACTGTTAGAATGAGAATAATAATCATAAAAATCAGGCTGATCTGTGAACCACCATTTGCCTCACTTTTGTGAGAACTATTATTGGATACATTCAAAGGATTTGTATATGTCATATCCATGATCAACTGCCAGCTCTGAAAAGAATTTATTGCTCAATAACCTGGAATATAAAGTGTGAGGTTAAGTGCCTAATATTTAACAATGCAAAAGTGGAACACAATTACGGTCAAAAGAGTAAAGTTATTTTCATAATTTTTTAAATTGGTCAAACTGATGAAAAATACAAGATAACATGGATTTAACATGAGTTATGTTTAACAGTATGAAGCTTTTATGGACACACAGAGATTTTGAGATTTTCTTTGAATATTTTGCAAGTATATGACTTACCTATTTTGGTTTTGAAGTGACTCATTTTCACAACAGTATTGTAATGGGCTTCCTACGAAAGTTAGATGCTTAACATACATTAGCTTATGCAGCTTTGAGCACATGACATAGAGCACGTCACCCTGATTTCTGCCTAGCTTACCAAATTAAGGTCACAATTATCTCATTAGGGTGCCATCCTTTACACAAGAGATGAAATGAAACTCTTTCTGTTGTGTTCAAAGGATTTTTATTCTTTTGAATATAACGTGACTATGGTGTTATGTTCAAAAATCAATTGTACTCTCACTTGTTATGGTGAAAGTGATTGATCTCTCATTTACTAAAGCGTAACAGTCCATTTTATTTGTGATAACCAGATGAGATGTTTTGATTTCCATTATGACTATTTTCTTATTTACCAAATTATGATCTGACCTTTGGCATTCTAGCACGATAAGAGAATCCTGTATTTTACTATATATAAACAACCTTTTTTTTCTTTAATGAAAAGATGTTCATCACAATATAACTATATAAATATATATATATTTATATATAAAATATACATTATATATTTCACTTAGAAAGGGGAGACTCCGAGAACAGGTAATATGGTCTGAAAAAAAGAGGATATCCGGATGGCAAAATTAAAACTGGTGTGTTAATAAAGCATCGCAACAGGATAGAATGACCATTCTCAACATGCAATAAATACCAATAATGAAAAAGAATTTTCACACAAAATCCTCATAACACTTCTTCAACATTAGATCCCAGGGAATGGATAGCACCAGTGCCAGAGTTGTCAACAGCTTTTTGACACCCCCACACAAGACACCCCCACATAAGACAAGTGTGCTGTGTTTCTGCTTGTTTATCTTTTTTACCACATACTCTTGAAATGATATATAAGTGAGCTAGTAAAGCCTGAAGAAGTCCCTTGAAGGACTGAAACATGTTGCAATAAAATGTTCTAACTCTTTGTCACCACAGACTTTGTTGGACTACCTCCATCACCATTACACTGAATACAACTACCTTTTTACTTTGGACTATATATAATGTACAAGGATTCTCTTTCCTTGAGTTCGGATGTCAAAATAAGCAGGTATGTCAAGGACATATATTAATAACTTTCCTGTAATACCTGCCTATTACCTCTAAATTTGCTAAGATCTCATGCTGAAAGACACCATAACAAACGAGAGTGCTCTCTTTTCGAGAAAGATGAAAAGAGTTTACTGTGAAAGGACTGTTGGTGTTTTTCATAGATCAATATAAATTGGCCTGTGAGACTTAGACACTAATTAGTGGTGCAGGAGACATAGAGGGGCCAGGATGTACTCCCTGACCATCCATTGATCTTGGGGGAAATAGCCTCTCAGCAAGAGACATCTTTCTCATTATCATCTGATTACCATTACATCAACAGTTCCCCTTGTCCCTCTTGTTGTCTTTGGTATTTTTATTGCCTCAGGCAAGGGATATAGGCAAGTCTTTGTCATATGCATTCAGGTACTAAGATTATTCTATATTACTGGATATTCATCATGCATGTAGCCATTATGCATGTGGTCATGTAAATCCTGAATGAATGGAGCATTTGTGCATATTGAAAACTAGACTTCAGTTACATGATATAGAATTATCTAGATGTGATGTAGAATTATATAGATGTAATATAGAATTATTTAGATGTAATGCAGAATTGTATAGAAGCAATGCAGAATTATGTAGTTTCTTTGGGTCTTTTATATCACTTTCAACATTATTTCAGTCATTTCGTGATGAGACGACTTGTAGCATATATAGTGCTGCCTCACTGAAATGTCATGTCGCAGGTCCTTGACATGACAACCCTACCAGATTTACAAGGACAGATTTACAAGGACAACGGGCTAACCCTTCAGGCACAGGCCTCAACTCATATGGGAAATTGTATCATGAGTTCAATCTCATGGATGGTCGTGGATTGAACCCACAACCTTTGGATCACCACAGAGGAACTGGTGCTAATAAGCTGGCGCTCTAACCAACTGTGCCACGGCCTGTGGCCTACAGAATTATGTAGATGTGATATAGAACTATGTAGATGTGATATAGAACTATGTAGATGTGATATAGAATTATATATGTGATGTTGATGTGATTTAGAATTATACAGGTTCCACGTAAAAGTATATATATGTGTTGTGGAATTATGTCTATGTAATTCTATTATTAGATGTAGAGTGCATGGCACCTTCAATTTGGGAATGGATATAACAATCATAGCATGCTTTTAATTAAAAGAGCAATGTGTACAGTGATCCTTGTCTAAGATAAAATATTGCAAGTTATATAGCCAGTTGAATTTCACAAACAAACCAATATCAGTACCAATGGGTTTGTCTAGGAAACAATTTGTCTTTAAATATTTTCTACTGTCAACGGGCAACAAACTTATTGCAGAGTGCAATGGAAAAGATTCATACTGGGGCATTGAATACTATGCCAGTAGCCCCTTCAGTAATAGCAAGGACACCTGGAAGGGGAAAACGTGCTTGGTACCTTGGAAAACGTGCTTGGTATTTATGCAGGTGCGAGATGAGATTAAATAATATGTCAATCTTTTGCAGATAGTTTCTTGTTGTAGTATGAGGTGAACTTATGTATGAATTACATAAGATTTAGACATAAATATTAATATTTTACTTTGAGACACAATGTTGAGTCCAAAATCAGGGGAATGATACATTGCAATACTCCTAGTTACAATACAATCACAATGCGTCTAAGTTCATCATTCCTTTATCACATCAAATCATGTTCACCAGCACAAATTTGCTGTTCCTGTGTACATAATGAGTCTCGGAGATGCATCCATCATTGAGTGGATGTCAAATGTTATTGTGAAACATACATGTATAGTCAGTACTTACCCAGTCATACTTTGCAACCTTATGTCACCTGACTGTTTTGAACTCTCCAGTTAGACCAAATTTCTATAATCTGGGCTGTGTTGTTGCTCTTCCTGTGCAGCATGTTATCATGTAGAGTAATATTCCAAATAACAGATTTACCAAAAACAACTTGAATATCCAGGTATTTTCTTTCAATATCAGGGGACTGTGTGGGAAAGTTAAAAGAAATTTGATCTTTAATTTTCTAAAGAAGGAAGTAAACAGGCTATAGTTTTATAACAAGAAACACATAGTTGTGAAGAACAAAACAAGAACGAATAGATGAATGGGGTGGGGACAAATATTTTTCACATGGCATCACGGATAGCTGCAGCGTAGCAACACTAGTCTCACCAGGTACAGATATAACAGTTGATATAATAGAAACAAATGATCATGGGAGATCTCTTTAAATTAAACTTCATTTTGAGAATGAAACTATGCTGCTTGCAAATGTATATGCTCCAACTCAAATAATGTTCATGACCAATTGTTAATTTTGGTTAATTTAAAACAAAAAGTATCATCATCAGATTATGTACATCTACTGATAGGTGGTGACTTTAACACAATATTTGATCCAGACTTAGATAAGGAGGGGGGTGACATGACCAATTGTATGAACAGGTACACAAATGAGTTAAACCCATGATTTAATTTCCCATATGAGCTGAGGCCCGTGCCTAAAGGGTTAACCCGTTGTCCTTGTAAATCTGTAACCGGGTGGGTTGTCGTGTCAAGAACCTGCGACATGACAATTCAGTGAGGCAGCACTATATCTGCTACAAGTAGGTCTCATCACGAAATGACTGAAATAATGTTGAAAGTGATGTAAAACCACAAACAAACAAACAAACAAATGAGTTATTAGGATTTATGCAAGCCAATGAGCTTCAAGATGTGATTCATATTTTTTATCCTGACAAAAAGTTGTTTACTGGAGTTCAAAGAAAACCAACAGTGATATCCAGAATTGACCATTGGCTTCTGTCTGCCCATACTTGTAATTACATTTCCCCTGCTTCTGTCCATCCTGGTATAAAATTTGATTAGAGTGTGTTGGCAATGAAACTAGGCAATGAAAACACCTGGGGACGGGGCTACTGAAAGTTTAACTCAAATTTATTCCATGACACTAATTAAAGAAAGTCAAGGAACTACTTACAAGGAACTACAGCTTTAAGCAGGTAGCAGTAATGAGATGATAGAAAATACAGAAAAAATCCTGAATGAATATGAACATATTTGTAAGTCATTATATAATGATCCCACAACTAACGTATCTGACTCCATTACAATAAAAAGTTTCTTTGAAACAGAACACAGAAAAACTGTAAGTCCCCTGGTGCAGGTGGAATTTTATAAGTTTTCTGGGTCAATATTAATTTACTTGTAGTTAATTATATAATTAACTACAAGTAAATTAATTATTAGTTATTTACTACAAGTAAATTAATATATTAATTATGCACACAAAAAGGGGGAGCTCTCAATCGATCAAAAAAGAGGTGCTATAACACTCCAAAGAAAGAGAAAAAAAGGTTTTTATTAGAAAACTGGCATCCAATTTCCTTTTTGAACACTGACAATTAGATTTTAACTAAATGTTTAGTGGGTACTTCCACCAATTATAGATACTGACCAAATATGATATATTAAAGGCAGATACATAGGCAAAAACATGTATTTCATGTATTTCAGATTTGATAGATTACACAAGCCTCAGAAATATGCCTGGTATTATTTTATTGATAGACTCTGAAAAGGCCTTTAACACAATAAAAAAAGATATTCATGGTACAAAGGTGGGAGAAACGTTAAATTGTCCCAACTGGCAGATGACATTTTGAGTCTGTTAAAAATGTTGTATGTTGTTTGCATAATTTTTACAAAATTTCTGGGCTTAAATTGAATTTAGAAAAAAGTAGCAATGGGGCTTGGCTCAGTGAAAGGAGCCATGCCTATGAACCATTTCAATTACACAGGGTGATACATAATATCTCTATTCCATGTTATAGACAAGTATTTGATTACCGGTCTGATGTCATGCTAACTCCAATTTTAATGTCTGTGAATGACTTTAAAAAGGGACTATTGTGGCATAACAGATATATTGCCTCCCCTTATCTTTTTATGAAGAGGCAAACGTCTTCATCTACATCTACATCTATAAGTTTACTAGGCAAAACCAATTGGCATCCTGCCGAGAGACAGAGGAAATCAATGAATGCCTTAATGAGGCCAGATTTTTATAGTGCTGGTGTAACAAGGGTTTGTGATCTGCGAGATGATGAAAATAAGTTGTCAGACTCTAACACTTTTGTAAATATTATATTATGTGTAATATTCTTAGATTTTTTAAAATGAGAAGAGCAATACCGGATGAGTGGATTAATAAAATATCTATCTCATTCAAGTAGATCACCAATTCAATATAATGAGATAATTGAGACACAGAAATGACAGGAAAAATGTCCAGGTTATGAAACCCAAACATTTTTACAATACTTTCATATATGATAGAATTAACAAGATAACAATCTTTTCAGTCTAACCTATGTAAAAGGTATGATTGTAATGATAGAGATGATATTGAGCACTATCTGCACAACTGTTCTGTAAGAAAGCAATTGTGGATTCATTTAGAAAGATTGTGGAACATATTTGGTATAAATAAGGTACTTCTATCTCAAAAACATTTAGTCACTTTGATAACATAAATAATATTTCTCTGCTGGGAAAATATTTATACACACAGAAGCATTGTGAAATCAAGATATGCTTCTTTGGATCTCTGGGTACTTTAGAACAAAAGCTTAAAAGTGTAGAATTTGTGCATAAACACAATTATAACACAATGTTTAAAAAAAAGTAAGCAAAAATAAATGCAGAATTGTAACATTACGTGTTTGTCCCTTCAGCCAACATACTTGACAACAAGAGGAAAGTCTCAGGTCAGGGTACCAGTGGTAAAGATTAAACATGTGCTGAGAGTGTTTGCTTACTGAGATTAGTACTCAGATTAGTGGGGTGTGTGGTCAATCTCACAGCATTGCATGAAAATTGAAATTAGCCCTATGTTTCATTTCTTTACTGTCATTGTTCAAACTTAACCCAAATGTTTTGATACCATCTTTGTTTTCTGTATAGGGACATTTTCTTTTTGTTTTCTCTATTTGCAAAAATAAATAAATAAAAAATAAAATAAAATAAAACAACATTTTATGACTGTTCTGATTTTCATATTGCTAAAAAAATATCCCAACATGAAGATTTCACCTTTGTTTATTGTATAAAGGCATGATCATTATTTATATAATTTCTATCAAAACAAAAGATGTGCATATTGCTAAAATAAAACTTTAAAATGTTTTCAGCTTCAGCATGAAAAAAAACTTGTTCCCACCACCAGGAATTGAACTCCAGACCTTTAACATGGGAGACAGATGTCTCACCCACTGAGCCATGTTGAATAGTATGATTTGAGCTTCTCACTGATAAATCACACAAATAGTCAACATCTTTATCACTGTATCAAGTTGTTTTATGAAGGAATATTTAGTAATTTCACACAGCAGCCTACTTAAAATTTATAGACTTAAATCTTCCAAAAATATGTTTGTCTAAGATGATATCAATAGTAGTGCAAATAGATAAAGAGAAACAGGTACCTATAACTCAGCTCTCATTTAAATCTAACCATTTTCTAATTTATTCTCTGAAAGTAGGTATATAAGGTAAGCATGTAAATTACTTACATTCAATATGAGGCTTGTCATATAGTGTCCAGACACATTTTTCATATTTTTAAAACTTGAACTCATAAAACAGAAAATTGTAATGAGCCAAAGAAAGTCAGTTACTAGAATGGCGCATATTTTTTTGGAAAATTCATATGGAAATTAGTCTGGTAGGATGTTAGTTTCATTGGGAGTTAAATTGTAATGAGCCAAAGAAAGTCAGTTACTAGAATGGTGCATATTTTTTTGGAAAATTCATATGGAAATTAGTCTGGTAGGTTGTTAGTTTCATTGGGAGTTAATGTGTTGATATGTACTCAATGCGTTCATGCATAACAGAAATCAAGATGGCTGAATGCTGGTTGTGAATGTGCTTGATTTCTCTCAAGGGAAGTACATGTCATAACATTATCTCATCAAAATCATATTCATAATTCCTCATCTAATTTCTATTTTTAATCACAATCTCATTCTATATGCTCTGTATGCAAAACTAAATAAACAAATTAAAAACAAAAACAAAACACAAAAAAGCCCCCCCAAAAAAACAAAAACAAAATAAACAAAACAAAACAAAAAACAAAAGATGTCTTGATTAATAGGATTTGATAGTTTGATGTAAGTTTTACTGGCCTAACAAAATGTGCCTTAGTTTACTCTAAATAAGAAAATAGCTATTGATAATGAAAGAAACACTTGATCCATCATATTTAAGCAATATATATCTTAATGCTATATTTATATGGTAATTTTTGTTCAATGTTGCCAAATAGATGTGTGCCCTTCATACACACAATACAGATTAAACACTAATACAACCAGAATATTACATCTAATGTCTAGTTTGCAGAAATCTGTTGATCATCACTAAATGTTATTTAGATCTAGGGCTATAGTGACAGAAATGTGTATTTAAATTTTGATTTCAAATACTAGCATATTAAAATGAAAAAAAATCTCGGTTTTTTAAAAAGTTAATTTGTTTAAATGGTTTATTGAAATTTGAAATGGAAATACTTTTGGGAGATTCTTCATTCTATGGCCTTTCTTACAAAATGAAAAAGTCACACGAATGTACAATTCGGTTTTGAATATGTTTATTTGAAACATACCATATAATATACACACATCATCCACAATCTGACAAAAACGTTCAGCTTTATAAATTATGTGAATGAAAACAGATAAAAAGGCAAAAGAGTTTGGTTCACTGCAATATGAACCAGAAAGATTCTTTGAGATTAATAACTTAATATATAAAAGATATTTTAATAACCTATATAAAAGATATTTTAATAACTTATATTAAAGATATTTGAAATATACATATATATCATAAACCTACAAGAGGGCAGAGTCGTCACAAATCAGTGGCAAATGGTCTTAAGTCCCCGAAATGTCTCCTGAGCATTAAGAAGAAATGCCATTAAACAAGGCAAGAAACAAAAAAAGAAAAATCCCTGAAACATGCCAATCACCATCCATATCTTGGATTAGAGAAAGAAAACAGAGAAATAGGATGGACGTGTGCACGTTCCCAGGAAATATTGAAGGGACAGTGCACCACACCTTAGATTCGTGACTGTAAATCTAATGAAGAGGGAAAATTTAACTTACATAATGTTATGCTGATCTTCCACACTTTTTAAGAACATGACATAGTCAATTAAAGCACAAGTTTATTAGCACCAGTTGCCCTGTGATGCTCCAAAGATCGTGGGTTCTTGTCGAATTTGGTTTCATGACACAAAATCCTGTATGAACTGAGATCCTCAACTGAAGGGTTAGCCTGTTGTCCTTGTAAATCTGTGAATAGTTGTATTGCTATGTCATAGACCTGACTCATCATGAAATGACTGAAAAGTATTGAAAGTGACAAAATACATTCTTAACAGATTAAACAGGTGAAGATGACTGGCCAAAACATAATTTTCCTTCCATGATAGCTGGATACTTTAACGACAAAGGTAGATTTGGAAAGATTAATTGACAATCTATGTCTTCTCTGAGGGGGACCCTGAGATATTCAGAATCAAATACTGAGATCTACAATCTTAATAAATCGCCCTTGCACCGCAATATGAACCAGAAAGATTTCTTGAATTCCTGCAGTCTGAAGGCATAAATAAGAGGATTCACCATAGAATTTATTATGGGTGCAATCCAAGATAATGTACCCAATATAGGTATCCTAAAAAGACAAAATATAAAGATATATAATAGAACATACATGATACAAGATCTATCTGTGAAACATCAGTTGCTATAATACCAAATTGATTAAATCATTACTGAGTAATATAAAATTCTTTTGTCAATGTCAATGTTTATTTCTTTTTGTCAATGTTAATTTCCATTAGTCAAAATTACACAATATCCGTTCCTCATATATTGTAAATATGAAGAAATGACAAGGAATAAATGCATGCTCTCGTGTGTATTGTCAATATAAAACTTCATACTTACTCTCCTTTAGTCAACGTAAAGAAAAGGTTTAAAAATAGAGGTAACCAGGATACAATGAAATAACCAAGAATTATCAATAATGTTTTGGTTGTTTTCCCATCTTTGTAAGATGATGTGTTGTTCTCATGACCATTGTTTGAAACCATCTGTGTGTCATTATTTTCAGGTGTGGCCATTGATACAGAAGGAATAGGTTGGACTCTGAATGAACCATTATGTTCTGTATCATTCATTAAAATTTCTGGATTAGACCTGTTTCCCTGATTTGGCGCTGTCGTTTTAATAGTTGACAGATGCGTGGTCACCCCGAGTCTAAGTGAATTGATTTGACGACGTTGTTTTCTAGCTAACATTCCTATTTTTATATAAAGAAAGACTATGATACTGCATGGGATAAAATACACCACAAATGACAACATTATCAAGTAGGACATGCTCCATACTTTCTCAACTGCACAAGTTGGTGTTGAGAGGTACCAAGAACTCTTTGAATTCATTCCAATATAGTTACACATGACATAGAAGAGTGATATGCACCATCCGAATAAAACAGCCACTGTTGCTCTCTTTGGGGTCACAAGTGTAAAATACTTTAATGGATGAACAATCAAGATATACCTATCAAGTGCAATTAATAGTAAAGCCATCGCTGAAGACGAAACAGTCAGAACGTAACTACTATATGGTATGGAGCATTTATAGAAATTATTAAGGAATGGAGCTGAGCCCTTATTTGTTATGATAATCCCTCCAACAATAGACAAGCCAGTCATTAGATCAGATACAGCTAAATTCAGAATCAAATAATATGAAAGAATTTGCAACCTTTTATTCAGAGATATAGAAGTAATAACCAAAGAGTTTCCTAAAACTGTTAGAATGAGAATAATAATCATGAAAATCAGGCTGTTCTGTGAACCACCATTTGCCTCACTTTGGTGAGAACTATTATTGGATACATTCAAAGTATTTGTATCTGTCATATTCATGATCAAACACCAGCTGTGGAATGCATGTATTGCTCATAACCTGAAATATAAAGTATAAGGTTTAGTGCCTAATATTTAACAATGCAAGAGTGGAACTTATTACAAGAAAGTAAAGTTATTTTATAACATAAACTGGTCAAAATGATGAAAAATACAAGATAACACAATAATAAAAGATAACATGGATTTAGCATAAGTTATGTTTAACATGATGCTTTTAAGATTTTCCTTGGATATATAGCAAGTATATGACTTACCTGTTTTGGTTTTGAAGACACTTGCTTTGTCAACAGTATTGTGATGCACTTCCTTGAAATGTAAGATGCTTAATATATGTTAATTTATGCAGCTTTGAGTATATGACATAGAGCACTTCGTCCCGATTTCTTATTTAAAGTACTTTTGTAGGGTACTGTTCTTCACAGAAGAAATGTAATCAATCTCTTTCTGTTGTGCTAAAGGGGTCTATTTTTTTTAATATAACGTGACTATTCTCTTATGCGTTATGTTCAAAAAGCAATTATGTTCTCACTTGTTATGTAGAGGGACTGATCTCTCAATTACTAAAGTGTACTTGTTTGTTTGTTTGGGTTTTACATCACTTTCACCATTATTTCAGTTATTTCGTGTTGAGACCTTCTTGTAGTAGTTTTGGTGCTACCTCACTGAATTGTCATGTTGCAGGTCCTTGACATGATTTACAACCTTACTAACCATGTGAGATGCACTATCTAATGGTAGAAATCTAAAACAAGTTGTTTTTTATTGATATATAAACAACCTTTTTTTCGTAAATGAAAACATGTTCGTTTAGATCAAAGCTTCACATTTGCCCAAACTTCTAGTTATTTTAATTTATATATTAATTTATTGTGAGGGATCCCATCCCTTGAATTTGGATGTCCAAATAAGCAAGGACAGATATGAACAATCATTCCCATTATACCTTCCAATTACCTCCAAATTATCTAAGATCTCATGGTGAAAGGCACCGTAAAAAACAAGAGCACTGTCTTTTTGACAAATATGAAAAGAATTTACCGTGAAAGGATTGTTGATGTTTTTCTTAGATCAATATAAATTGGCCTGAGAGACTTGACACTAATTGGTGAAGCAGGATTTATCAGAAACACAGAGGAGTCAGATTGGCTTGATGGACTCACTGACCATCCATTGATCTTGGGGGAAATAGGCCTCTCAGCAAGGGACATCTTTCTCATCATCATCTGATCACCATCACATCAAAGATTCCCCTTGTTCCCACTGTTCTCTTTGTTTTTTTTATTATAGGCATATCGTGTTTGTCATATGTATTCAGGTAATAAGATTGTTTTATATTACTGTATATTTATCATATATATGGTCATTATGGATATGATCATTATGCATCTGTAAATCCTGAATAAAAGGAATATTTGTTCATATTGAATGCAAGACTGCAGCTACAGGTTTGTCCTTGTGAACTTAAAACACCTCTGTAGACTAGTTTATTGTGACATTATTTGCTTGCCTGATCATGTGATATAAAATGATGTAGATGTGATGTAGAATTGTGCAGTGTTGAAGAATTGTACAGATGTGTTGTAAAATTATACAGATGTGACGTAGAATTATGTAGATGTGATGAATAAATGTTTCTAAATGTATCATATGGTCAATAGTACTTCCTAGTTTTTCTAAAGTCACTCTATGCAACTGAAATGTCAGCCACAGTTTCTAAAAACCAAACTAAACAGTTGTTAATCATTTGTTCCATTGTTTCACAGATACAATTGGTTAAAGCAATGGGATGAACATCATTTGAGTCCAACAAGTCTTTGTTGGGCTTTGGAATGTGAATAATAGTGGCTTCACCCCTTGGAGGAAAATCACCACTTTCCCAAATTGTATTAAAAATATCCAAAAGATGTTGAATGTCTGGTCAGGAAGGATTTGATTTTGATCAGGTCCAGGAGTTTTAAATCTGATATTTAAATGATTTATCATATTGTTATATTATAAGTTATTAGAAATGAAATTCAGTTTTCTTTCTTTCCTATTTTTGATTTGTTGGAATTTTACAGAATAGTTGTCAGAGGAGGAATTGTTTAAACTATTTCTGTGGGATCTGTGATGGACTGAACATTTTTATTGAGGTGCTTAAATGATAAATCACCTCCCTTCATAGTAAAATCCTACGTACCATGTCCCATGTTAATATTTCTTCCACTACCTGACCTTTGGCATCTGTGTTATCCTTTTCTCAAAGATAATTGTGAGCATTAAAGTCAACAACAATTATACAAGGTTGGGGTAATTGAAGGAATAAATTATTAATTTCAGTATTGTTAATTGGATTATTTGGAGGCAAATATACAGAACAAATAGTAAATGTAGTGTGAAGTGTCACCTTAACAGCTATGTCCTGTATATTTTGTATTGTTTGTTTGTTTGTTTGGGGTTTTACATCACTTTCAACATTATTTCAGTTATTTCGTGATGAGACCTACTTGTAGCAGATATAGTGCTGCCTCACTGAATTGTCATGTCGCAGGTCCTTGACATGACAATCCGCCCGGTCACAGATTTACAAGGACAACGGGTTAACCCTTTGGCACAGGCCTCAGCTCATGTGGGAAATTGTATCATGAGTTCAATCCTGGCACGGCCGGGGTTCGAACCCACGACCTTTAGATCACCACAGAGGAACTGGTGCTAGTAAGCTGGCGCCCTAACCAACTGCGCCACGGCCCGTGGCCTTTATATTTTGTAACTTTGTGACAAAATTTAAACTGCACCATGTGCTCTATCCATGGCATCTACAGTTTCATCATTACATTATGGTTCAAATCCTTTTAAAGTCATGGTATTGCCTTTAACTTAGATTTCCTGAATATAATAGTTGCATTATATTTTTGGATTAAGATTCTGACCTATTGGCTTGAAGTCCCCAACAATTCCACTCTAAACTACTTCCAATAGCCATAAATAATATTATAGAAATATAAAATAAACTGATGAAAACATGAAAGGGTTATTTCGATTGCGTTGGAGCTTAATGACTTGGGGTTCAGATAATTGAATTGTTTCCAATCTTTCAATAGATTGTGATTGTTGAAGTACAGAGACAATAACACTATTGATCTTTCCATGCTTGATGGTATTTGATTGCTGGTTATGATCTTTAATTTTTTGTTTGGTTTATTTGATTTATTTGAAATAGATTCTCCTGTAGGAATATCTATCACTGTAGGAGAGGATACAGGAGTCTGTGTAGATATATGTATTTGTAATAGAACTATAATTATTTTCATTAATTGGCCATGTAATGTCTGTTTGAATTGAAATTTATTTCATCTCTGTTTTTTCTTTACAGAAGAAGCAAATGAACACACTTTAGTGCTATTATGAGTTTCAATGTTTTCTTGCCTCTGGAAATGAAATATTTTCTGTGTAAGATATTTTCCAGAATAAGTTGGATGATTACCCTGACAATTCACACAAAAGATGGGGATTCTCGGTTCACCAGCACATTTAGGACATGTTAAGTTGCCTTTGCTTTTGTCTTAGCCATGACCATATTTCTGATACTTGAAACAATACAGGGGACTAGGAATATATATATTCACTCTTACATTTAAATATCAAACTTTAATTGATTGTAGTAGCTACATTAATCCGAAACAAATACATGCCTCATACTGTAATGTATATATGCACGGCTTAAACACAGTGACCTTAATTACTAAAAAGATTTAGAATACAAAATGACCAATATATAACAGGTGAAGCTAACAAAATGCATTAAAATATGAATATATAAATATATATCTAACTAATAATCTGACAAAGCCTTCATAAAAACAGTATCTTAACCCCTTTTCACAAACAACTAAAGACCAGAGTTACAGAGCACACAAGTATTTGATGTTCTGTCAGCTAAACCACATTTGTGCACTTCCTCATTATATATACAGTTGCATTAGCAGTGCCGGTGGATGACAAAAGAGCTGTTGTTCCATTTACATAGCCTTTTGAGGTTTCCTGCACTACACATAATTTCCCGTTAGGTTGTTGTCTGACACGTGTGTCTCCCAACAACAGGGGTATGAGAGCTTTGAACCATTCCTGACTATAAAATTTGAACTTATTCTTACATTTCCAGATTTTCATAACAAAACTGGAGCATAATCACGTCAATTGTGGACACTCACAACAAGCTGGACTCAATATTTTGAGATAGAGAAGGGACACCTCTTAGACTGATCTTAGAGTTAAATGAACCTGAAGGCTGGAGGTAGAGGGTACTTCCAGTCCATGCATAACATGAATTGACCTAATGGCTGCCAAATATACAGAACTTTAAGCTGTAAACAATTGTTTCCCCTCTCTGGGTAAGATATAAATACTATATAATGCAGGATAATGTCCTGAATGGCAGGTAAAAGCGTTGAGGCATACTCGTCGCTTTGCACAAACAGGTTATAAAAAAGTCATCTAGCTGGAAGTATGAGCCAGTCGCGGCCGCCCTGAGGTCCTCGCAGGCATCTTTGAGTATCCCATCCACGTTGATCAGCCCCAGCTGTGGCCCTCCACGTGCGAGGAGAGGCTGCCCGACCTGGACATAAACTCTTGGGAGGCGAAATTTGCATGCCTCTGGCTTTAGGATCCCTGGCTCTTCATCAGACTAAATTTTCTCCTCCAGCGTATTATAGTTACCTGGATAGACATGAATATCAGGCACAAAACCCACTTTACTTAAAGAATATGTCATCTGTCTCCATGTCTGGCTCCAGGGTGCGTTGCCATGTGTATTGTCCTCTGGGACTATACATGGTGCCTGGCTGGCTGACATTACGTTTTGTGTAGAGATCACACTCTGTAGTTGTAATTGGAAAGTGTTCATCTGTTTCCTTAAGGTACACATGGCCCCTGTCAGCTCGCCTTCCGTTTGCTCAGACTGACCTTGCTGGTTCCTGGTCGGGGGAAGCTCACACTGCTCTGGGAAGCAAATTCGCCACCTTTCAGCCTGTCTGGGGTGAATTTTCAGGGAAATGCAGACTCACCACCTGTGTGTAATGTGACGGCTGCTGCACTGGCTTTTTCTATAAGGACCTGGTTGTCCCTTGAGTGGTTGAGTCCGCAGTGTGTGCAAGTCCTTGAGAATTTGTAACGTATATTGTCCCTCGCACCAGGCCAGTAGTCTCTGCAAGCTTCTAAGCTATGAAGCTATGCAATGTCCTGATTGGTGACAAGACAAAAAATAGTCACTTTTCCTAAAGCATAGTCTCGCACCAGGCCAGTAGTCTCTGCAAGCTTCTAAGCTATGAAGCTATGCAATGTGCGACTCCTGATTGGTGACAAGACAAAAAATAGTCACTTTTCCGAAAGCATAGTTTAACAAATTCCAAGTGTCAATTATAAAAAAATCCATTATTAATAAGTGAATATTTGTAAACTCAACCAACAAGTGGTCTTCCCTCCTGACACGTTTTTGTGTGACTCCTGACATTTCACAAGTGTTTCCATACTAACAGTTTCTGCAGTTCATAACTTACTAGGCCCCGGGGCGTGGCGCAGTTGGTTAGAGCGCCAGCTGATTAACACCAGTTCCTCTGTGGTACAAGTAGGTCTCATCACGAAATAACTGAAATAATGTTGAAAGTGATGTAAAACCCCAAACAAACAAACAAATCATAACTTACTTAAGATATATGAAATGTTTATAACCAACAAAAAAACCCACAAGAGGGCCTACATGTATGAGCTGAGGTCTATGGCTGAAGGGTTATACTGTTGTCATTGTAAATATGTGATTAGTTGGAAGTCAAGGTCCTGCGGGCAGTACTTTATCTGCTACAAATAGGTCTCACCGTGAAATGACTGAAATAATATTGAAAGCGATGTAAAACATTCTTAATAGAATGACCAACTAAAGACAACTGGGCAAAACATAATTTTCCTACCATGATAGCTGGACCCTTTACTGACAAAGGTAGATTTGGAAAGATTAATTGACAATCTATGTCTTCTCTGAGGGGACCCTGAGATATTCAGAATCAAATACTGAGATCTACAATCTTAATAAATCACCCTTGCACCGCAATATGAACCAGAAAGATTTCTTGAATTCCTGCAGTCTGAAGGCATAAATAAGTGGATTCACCGTAGAATTTAAAATGGGTGTAAACCAAGAAAATGTACTCAAAATTGGTATCCTAAAAAGAGAAAATCTAAAGATATATAATAGGACATACATGATACAAGATTAATCAGTCAAACATTAGGTGCTATACCGATGTGATTTAAAACGTTTCTAAGTAATACTTTTAATAGTTTTATTGTCAATATTTCTTTCTTCATGTGAATGTTTATTTTCTCTTGTCAATGTTAATTTCCATTAGTCAAAATACCATTTATATTAGTTCCTCGTTTACTGTAAATATGAAAACATGACAAGGAATAAATGTATGCTGTTGTGTGTATTGTCAATATAAAAATATATACTTACTCTCCGATAGTCAATGTAAAGAAAAGGTTCAAAAATAGAGGTAACCAGGACACAATGAAATAACCAAGAATTATCAATAATGTTTTGGTTGTTTTCCAATCTTTGTAAGATGATGTGTTGCTCTCATGACCATTGTTTGAAACCATCTGTGTGTCATTATTTTCAGGTGTGGCCATTGATACAGAAAGAATAGGCTTGACTGTGAATGAATCATTGTGAGCTGTATCATTATTCATTGATATTACTGCATTAGGCTCAGTTTCCTGATTTGGTGCTGTCGTTTGAATATTTGATAGATGCGTTGTTATTCCGAGTCTAAGTGAATTGATTTGATGGCGTTGTTTTCTAGCTAGCATTCCTATTTTGATATACAGAGAGACTATGATAGTGCATGGGATAATATACACCACAAATAACAACAGTATTAAGTAGGACATATTCCATACTTTCTGAAATGCACAAATTGGTGTTACGAGATACCAGGAACTCTTTGAATTCATTCCAATATAGTTACACATGACATAGAAGAGTGATATGCACCATCCGGATAAAACAGCCACTGTTGCTCTCTTTGGGGTCACAAGTCTAAAATACTTTAATGGATGAACAATCAAGATAAACCTATCAAGTGCAATCAATAGTAAAGCCATCGCTGATGATGAAACAGACAGAATGTAACCATTAAATGGTATGGAGCATTTATAGAAATTATTAAGGAGTGGAGCTGAATCCTTATTTGTTAAAATAATGCCTCCAACAATAGTCAAACCAGTCATTAGATCAGAAATAGCTAAATTCAGAATCAAATAATAGGACAGCAATTGCAACCTTTTATTCAGAGATATTGAAGTAATAACCAAAGAGTTTCCTAAAACTGTTATAATGAAAATAATAATCATAAGTATTAAGTTGATTTGTGAGCCAACGTCTGAAAATATATCATATCTTGATAGATTGGTTTGGCTTTTATATGTTGTATTCATGATATCATCTTCTGTGTCAAGTTCCATCTCGATATATTAATCTGAAATAAATACATGCCTTATACTGTAATGTATATATGCACGGCTTAAACTCTGTTGTGTTAAACAGAGTGAAATTAAATAGATTTAGAATAGAAAATGACCAATATATTGTATATAAGATAACAAGAGGCAACAATTCCCAAAACAGGTGAAGCTAATAAGATGCATATAAAGCTACAACAGCAGAGCTGTCTGAAGTTAATAAAAAAATGAATATAAATATATATCTAACTTACTTGTAATAATCTGACAAAGCCTTCATACATAACAGTATCTTAACCCCTTTCCACAACCGACTAAAGACCAGAGTTACAGAGCACACAGGTATTTGATGTTCTGTCAGTTACACCACATTTGTACTTTTCCTAATTGTGCACACAGTTGCATTAGCAGTGCTGGTGGATGACAAAAGAGCTGTTGTTCCATTTACATAGGCTTTTGAGTTTTCCTGCACTACACATAATTTCCCGTTAGGTTGTTGTCTGACACATGTGTCTCCCACCAACAGGGGTGTGAGAGCTTTGAACCGTTCCTGACTAAAACAAACTGAACTAATTCTTACATTTCCAGATGTTAACAAAACCAGAGCATAATCACGTCAATTGGGAACACTCACAACAAGCCGGACACTAAATCGCAACCCATTCGGATGAAATCTGAGGCATGTCAAATGGTAAACAATGGCTAGAAACTTTTGTTGTTTTTAATCTTAAAATATCAACTTTTGCATTTAAAATTACACCATCATGAGTTGGTATATATTATGAGTTACAATAAACTGGAATAGCAAATTGCGTAGTAATTCAGACTTTGGAGTCACAAAAATTGCCCTTAAAACGTCAAGGACTTTCTAGAAATTTTTCACAATCATAATCCAGACATTATTATCCAAATGGTTAATTTGTGACGATTAAGATGTGATTTTGATGCCCTTTGTGAAAAGACTAGAAGCTCTCCAACCCCTGAACATGGTCAAATAGCAGAAATTGTGTGATAAATATTGGCAGTCATTCAATTAAGTGAATCGCATCGCCGATGTCATCCGCCGCTTTCATGTTAACGGCTGTACCTGTACCGTAATTCATGTTAAGTTGTGAAGGACCTTTGTTGGGGGAGAAAATAATGCCTTCTTGTCTTATTTTGGAAGGAATCGTTCCCTTTGTTTATGAGGTTCACAGCAAGTAATTTGTTACCTCGCAAAGAAATTTTCTCTCATTTGTAACGGACTGTTCTTTCATTTGCTTTCTTTTGAACTTGGCGAAAAGCAAATTATTAGATGAAAATTACACTAGATTCAATAATTATCTAGTGATACGTAAATGTTAGTGTATATCCCAATTATAAAAATAGAAACATGACATAAGTATCATTCAAAGAATACAAAAGGCTATATGTAATTTGTGGTGAAAATGTTTTTATAACAAGGAAGTCTTTTAAAAAAAGAAAGAAATTGTATGCAATTTTCTTTTCGAAAATGATATTTATATTTCTCCATCCCCCAAATATCATATTTTAGAAACATCAATGTCAGTTATTTCTGCATCATACGCTCAATTTACAGACTACAACACCACAACTCCATTCTTTATACTTCGAGGTAAGACTTGCTAGATTTGGAAATAATGATTATCTATAGTGTTTATCTATATACTAGTTGCTTTAATAAGTAAAAACATCCAGGCACACATGTGAATTGCACTTATTAACGCACAATGATCTCAATTCAGTAATAAGATGAATCCAAAATCCAGCCTTATAAGGGACTTGGTTATAAGTTAGTTGTAGCTTGGAGTATAATGAATGGAGTTTTGATATTGTAATTTGTGTGTATGATGCCATGGAAACCATTTATTTGGAACAATGGAATAGTTTCTCTTTGATCTCATGTGAGCTAGTGCCAATTACAGTCAGCCCAGGGAATTATTTTATGTATAATTTTTTAAAAGCTATCTAATGTTTCACAATGACTAGTTTTTGAGTAATCTAATTGTACAATTTGGGATTAATTCAATTGAATAGGCTATTCCCTGCAAACCCCTGACATATATACAGTTTTTAAGGCTGTGGGCTGTGACGCAGCTGTTTAGAATGCCAGCTTATCAGCACCAGTTCCTCTGTGGTGATCCAAAGGTTGTGGGTTCTATACCCAGCCATGCCGAGATTGAATTCATGGTACAATTTCACATATGAGCTTAGGTCCCTGCCCAAAGGGTTAACCCATTGTCCTTGTAAATCTGTGACCGGGTGGGTTGTCATGTCAAGGACCTGCGACATGACAATCCAGTGAGGCAGCACTAGATCTGCTACAAGTAGGTCTCATCACGAAATGACTGAAATAATATTGAAAGTGATGGAAACCCCCAAACAAACAAATAGAGATTTCAAAAAATATATAAAGCCTATATACATATTACATACAGCCTTCTCACTTAGTTCTCACTTAATTGTTCTCAGAATTACTCTAGATATGAAATATTGCTTACAATCTGTAACATGTTATCCAGGCATACATAGACATTGGTCAAATGCAGCTGTTCGGGTTTTTATTGTCTGAAAGGAATGAATGCCTATGTAGGAATATGCTGTATACATGTGTGTACTGGAATGACCATTATGATAATATAGATGGCACCACATTCAGGTGAAAATAAGTACGTCAACAATTGAATCAAACGTCGCAAAGATTTGTTGGCCATACCAACAATTATGTGTCAAGGTAAGATTATTATTCATCTTTAATTCAACTGACAGACACTGAAAACCAGCTCAGTGCACTTGTTAAGAAATAAAACCTATCATCTCTATTTTGGTGTGATATGTCACAACATGCCTATCCTCTCTTAGAATATTAGGCATAATAAGCCGTACTGAAAGACAGTGACCCATGTCAATATGGACGAAGCAAGATGGGAGAATGCATTGCCGAATATGTATGCATTTTCTGTATGGGCCATTTGACCTCATCATTGAACCCGTCAGGTCCCGCTAGGTTGTGTAAAAAGGGGCCTGTTTAGGTGAAATCCAGACATACCTTATCAGACACTACAAGGGCGCTACACCAGTGTAAGACAGCTGCACATATTGAGAGATAGTTAAGGGTATTTATGGGTCTTTTCAATAAGCGCCCCCCAGTGGCAGAGGAGAAAATAACCAAAATACTGTATTTTATGGGAATTGGCACAGTGTTAAAATACATTCCCTATCAAAGCATTAATGACATTAATCAAGAAGTAAACACTACAATATTTGAATTTTAAGGTATGATTAAAGTATATTTCTTTCAACATAGTATTTTGTCCTCATTTTCCTTGATGAAAGCCTTGATAGGAAATGAAGAAGACAAGCAAATTAGTTCTGCAGATTACACAACCAGAGTAGGCTTGTTTTTACATTACGTGTTTTCCCTTAAGCCAATATACCTGACAAAAAGAGGAGAATGAAAAGGAAACTCCTTTCGATAGTTGAACAGATTTCCCGTACTTTTTTGAAAACCTTTTGTTTTTGGCATAAATAGAGGCAGTTCTTTCAGAAAATCCGCCACCAGAGGACACTCACCACCAACACACATAAATCCCCTTAGTGCAGTCAGATATAGCTACAACAGTCAGAGACAGCTAGAGAAGTGAGAGATAGTGACAACAATGATAGATAGCTCCACAGGTGAGAGATAGATACAACAGTGAGGGATAGCTGCACAAGTGAGAGACAGTTGCACAATTGAGAGATAGCTGCAAAAATGAGAGACAGCTGCACAATTGAGAGGAGATAGCTGCAGAAGTGGGAGACAGCTGCACAATTGAGAGATAGCTACATAAGTGAGAGACAGCTGCACAATTGAGATATAGCTCCACAAGTGAGAGATATATAATAAACATAATGGCATTCCCATATCTCTTCCACATAAATTGATTCTAAGATTTGACTTTCAAAATTAAATTGAACAGTTGTTCTTGACATAATATTGATGATAATTTCTCTCCATAGTAGTATACAAAAATATGTTTGTATTGCAATGTTTACGCTGATTGCTAGACATCAAAGATGGTTTATCAAAAGCTAGATGCAACTGAGGCATTGACATAGTATTCCTCAAAAGAAGTTTACGTTGTATTGTGTCTTATCAAAATCTGGACTAGACTCAACTGAAGCATTGACATAATGCCCTGTGTAAATGGATGCCGCCTGCTGAGTGAGTTGAGAGATAGGCGTAGAAACTCTATACTCAGTCGGACCTCATATAGTCATATTCTCAATATGGACTTCGAGCAGTGTTCCACTGATTTGATTGTGGTGTGTCTGGACTCACAGATGAAACTTATAGCGGGAGTGGTCCTCCTTCATACACTTGCTGTGAGGTGCAGTATTTGGATAATACTCACTCCGTCTGTGAGATGCTAACACTACTATTATCTATGTTGACAGCTGGATCGCTATCATTACTCCCTTTAGTCTTATCTCTTCAAAAGATATATATATATATATATTATATGATAAAAAGAGGTTGTTTTAAGTGTAATACATGGTTGGCTACGGCTTCTCGTTCCACGCTGTCCTGTTTGCTTTGAATTTGCTTTTTTTGAACACAAGATATAAATCTAACTTTTGAAACAGAAACCATATATTAGAGGCCATTGCAAAGATAGTAATAATGATTGACAGTTATTTAATTATGATAGAAGACTCAGAAGACTCTCATTGACCCATTATGAAATGATTGACGTGAGACATCAAATAGTCTGCAAATATTGTAACAATGTATTTTCTTACAATTCTATCAAGCTTTTGACACAAAATTGTAGAACTTTACCCAGGTTGTGCCTCAGTCACCATTTTTGTTTCAATAATTGTCAGTACGAATGACATTACCAATCAGTTTAAATTTGTTATTTGGCTTTTTGTATGAACTGGAAATAATAGTGAAATTAACATGCATGCAATCATCAGTAATATATTTTTTATGAATATATTAGGATTTCTTCAAGCATGGAATAGCCATATTTAAGACTCTTACAAGAACAACTTAGGGCAAGGTAAGGTGGGGTGGGGGTAGGTGTCCTAAATATTGGAAGATGTAAGTCACAACTTAATTTGTCTTAGTCACAGAAATGGTCAGCTGTAGTATCTTAAGTTAGCCATATATAAGACAATATCTTGGGATAAGACAGCTTAATGAAATAGGGCCAAGGGCACATATTCCTAGTTATGCTTTAACACTTGCACTGCATTATCAAGCTGGGTAGTGGCCCCCACTTAGAAATGAGCCACAGTGCAATTGTCCCATCACCTGCTCAAAATGAAGGACGTCCTTTTTGGCAATTTTTGTTGGCAACAATTCCCCATCCTCTCTGATTGGGCGTTTAAATCATTTATTTGATAGTGGGGGCCGTTTGCATTTGTCAAAACGTTATAGAAAACCTAATATATATAAAACCTAAAATAAGTAGAGGAAATCTTCAAAAGCTATTTTAACCCCAACTCCACCCCAATAATGTACACAACCCCAATAGAATACAAATACAGTCACACACAAAACACTGATCAGCACCTAATAATCAAAGCATAGGTAGGTTAATTACCAAAGAGTGACTGGTATTATATTATATGCACGTGTATAGTTTGGAGCTATGATTTTGTTCAAATTGCATTCAATATTTTGTGATATTATGGGAATGGTCATTATATATAGCATTCTCCACCATTGCCAGTGAACAATGCTCAACTTCTGAATAATTCAAGTATAAGCCAACTGAAACATTATCTTCGTTCAAAACATATCACCCTATATTGACACTATTCATGTTACCTTGTAGGCAACCCCATATTAACACTTCATGTTACCTTGTTCCAAAGGCACCGTAATATCTACACTTCATGTTACCTTGTTCCAAAGGCATCTTAATATCTACACTTCATGTTACCTTGTTCCAAAGGCGCCCCCATATTAACACTTCATGTTACCTTGTAGGCACCCCCATATTAACACTTCATGTTACCTTGTTCCAAAGGCGCCGTGATATCTACATTTCTGTCACCTTGTTCCAAATGCGCCCTAATATCTAAAATGTTATCATGTTCACAAATAACTCACTATGAACACTGGATATTCCCTTGTCCCTAAATAATCATTGTTTGTACTTCGAATTTCCTATTCCAATTGCAAGATGCATCATGAAAAATAGAATATGACCATTTGGCTCGAAGAGGGATAGGGATAGACTAGGACCACTTGGTTTGCAGCAGCTAGCTTGAGGGATAGACTAGGACCACTTGGCTTGCAGCAGCTAGCTTGAGGGATAGACTAGGACCACTTGGCTTGCAGCAGCTAGCTTGAGGGATAGACTAGGACCACTTGGCTTGCAGCAGTTAGCTTGAGGAATAGACTAGGACCACTTGGTTTGCAGCAGTTAGCTTGAGGAATAGACTAGGACCACTTGGTTTGCAGCAGTTAGCTTGAGGGATAGACTAGGACCACTTGGTTTGCAGCAGTTAGCTTGAGGGATAGACTAGGACCACTTGGCCTGCAGCAGCTAGCTTGAGGGATAGACTAGGACCACTTGGCTTGCAGCAGTTAGCTTGAGGAATAGACTAGGACCACTTGGTTTGCAGCAGTTAGCTTGAGGGATAGACTAGGACCACTTGGTTTGCAGCAGTTAGCTTGAGGGATAGACTAGGACCACTTGGTTTGCAGCAGTTAGCTTGAGGGATAGAATAGGACCACTTGGCTTGCAGCAGTTAGCTTGAGAGGTAGACTAGGATCACTTGGCTTGCAGCAGTTAGCTTGAGGGATAGACTAGGACCACTTGGTTTGCAGCAGTTAGCTTGAGGGATAGACTAGGACCACTTGGTTTGCAGCAGTTAGCTTGAGGGATAGAATAGGACCACTTGGCTTGCAGCAGTTAGCTTGAGAGGTAGACTAGGATCACTTGGCTCGCAGCAGTTAGCTTGAGGGATAGACTAGGACCACTTGGTTTGCAGCAGTTTGCTTGAGGGATAGAATAGGACAACTCGGCTTGCAGCAGTTAGCTTGAGGGATAGACTAGGACCACTTGGCTCGCAGCAGTTAGCTTGAGGGATAGACTAGGACCACTTGGTTTGCAGCAGTTAGCTTGAGGGATAGAATAGGACCACTTGGCTTGCAGCAGTTAGCTCGAGGAATAGACTAGGACCACTTGGCTCGCAGCAGTTAGCTTGAGGAATAGAATTGGACCACTTGGCTTGCAGCAGTTAGCTTGAGGGATAGAATAGGACCACTTGGCTTGCAGCAGTTAGCTTGAGGGATAGACTAGGACCACTTGGCTCGCAGCAGTTAGCTTGAGGAATAGAATTGGACCACTTGGCTTGCAGCAGTTAGCTTGAGGGATAGAATAGGACAACTCGGCTTACAGCAGTTAGCTTGAGGGATAGACGAGGACCACTTGGTTTGCAGCAGTTTGCTTGAGGGATAGAATAGGACAACTCGGCTTGCAGCAGTTAGCTTGAGGGATAGACTAGGACCACTTGGCTCGCAGCAGTTAGCTTGAGGGATAGACTAGGACCACTTGGCTTGCAGCAGTTAGCTTGAGGGATAGACTAGGACCACTTGGCTTGCAGCAGTTAGCTTGAGGGATAGACTAGGACCACTTGGCTTGCAGCAGTTAGCTTGAGGAATAGAATTGGACCACTTGGCTTGCAGCAGTTAGCTTGAGGGATAGAATTGGACCACTTGGCTTGCAGCAGTTAGCTTGAGGGATAGAATAGGACAATTCGGCTTACAGCAGTTAGCTTGAGGGATAGACTAGGACCACTTGGCTCGCAGCAGTTAGCTTGAGGGATAGACTAGGACCACTTGGCTTGCAGTAGTTAGCTTGAGGGATAGACTAGGACCACTTGGCTTGCAGCAGTTAGCTTGAGGGATAGACTAGGACCACTTGGCTTGCAGCAGTTAGCTTGAGGAATAGAATTGGACCACTTGGCTTGCAGCAGTTAGCTTGAGGGATAGACTAGGACCACTTGGTTTGCAGCAGTTAGCTTGAGGGATAGAATAGGACCACTTGGCTTGCAGCAGTTAGCTTGAGGGATAGAATAGGACCACTTGGCTTACAGCAGTTAGCTTGAGGGATAGACTAGGACCACTTGGTTTGCAGCAGTTAGCTTGAGGAATAGACTAGGACCACTTGGTTTGCAGCAGTTAGCTTGAGGGATAGACTAGGACCACTTGGTTTGCAGCAGTTAGCTTGAGGAATAGACTAGGACCACTTGGTTTACAGCAGTTAGCTTGAGGGATAGACTAGGACCACTTGGTTTGCAGCAGTTAGCTTGAGGGATAGAATAGGACCACTTGGCTTGCAGCAGTTAGCTCGAGGAATAGACTAGGACCACTTGGTTTGTAGCAGTTAGCTTGAGGGATAGAATTGGACCACTTGGCTTGCAGCAGTTAGCTTGAGGGATAGAATAGGACCACTTGGCTTGCAGCAGTTAGTTTGAGGGATAGAATAGGACCACTTGGTTTGCAGCAGTTAGCTTGAGGGATAGACTAGGACCACTTGGCTTGCAGCAGTTAGCTTGAGGGATAGACTAGGACCACTTGGTTTGCAGCAGTTAGCTTGAGGGATAGACGAGGACCACTTGGTTTGCAGCAGTTAGCTTGAGGGATAGACTAGGACCACTTGGCTCACAGCAGTTAGCTTGAGGGATAGACTAGGACCACTTGGCTTGCAGCAGTTAGCTTGAGGGATAGATTAGGACCACTTGGTTTGCAGCAGTTAGCTTGAGGGATAGACTAGGACCACTTGGCTTGCAGCAGTTAGCTTGAGAGGTAGACTAGGACCACTTGGTTTGCAGCAGTTAGCTTGAGGGATAGAATTGGACCACTTGGCTTGCAGCAGTTAGCTAAAGGGGAGATATTCAAACTTTTTTTCAATGTTACTTAATAGCCTTCACACATAAAATTAGTACAGCTTAAACAAGGAAGTAAATAAAAGTCATATATTTCAAGTGAAGTGAGCCGGAATTAGTATTACTGTGTCAATAAATATGGAGCCTTATAACATGTGGATATTGTTATGAATGTTAATACATGGAGGGTGACACAAGCCTTAAATTTTCATTTTTATTTCTTTGACAAAATGTAACATACATAGTGGTTGACTGGTAATTATCTTGTTGTTTATTATGTAATAAGAACTAAGTGTATGTTTGCAATCTATATACAGGTTAAAATACACAAACAAATGATTACCAAGATGTGGATACAGATAAGTAAATAAAACATGTTTGTCTTTTTGGTGAGGTTCTGAGTCAACATTTGTCATTACAACTATCAAGTATGCTACCGTCATTGTAATCTCATTATAGTGACCTAAAGCCCAGGCCTGAAGAGTTAACCCAGGGTCCTAGTAAATCTGTGACAGCGTAGGTAATGTTGAAAGTGACATTAAACTCCACTCATCCACAAATGTACCAATTGCAAATATCTAAAGTGTAGAACCTAAATTAAGAATACAGCGAAAACACATTTCAGCATTGATTTTTTTCTGTGTTTATGTATATTGTCCTATTAAGGCAGCAGCCATTCACTGAAATTAAATATTGACACTATTCATGTTACCTTGTAGGTACCCCCATATTAACACTTCATGTTACCTTGTTCCAAAGGCACCGTAATATCTACACTTCATGTTACCTTGTTCCAAAGGCATCTTAATATCTACACTTCATGTTACCTTGTTCCAAAGGCGCCCCCATATCAACACTTCATGTTACCTTGTAGGCACCCCCATATTAACACTTCATGTTACCTTGTAGGCACCCCCATATTAACACTTCATGTTACCTTGTTCCAAAGGCGCCGTGATATCTACATTTCTGTCACCTTGTTCCAAATGCGCCCTAATATCTAAAATGTTATCATGTTCACAAATAACTCACTACGAACACTGGATATTCCCTTGTCCCTAAATAATCATTGTTTGTACTTCGAATTTCCTATTCCAATTACAAGATGCATCATGAAAAATAGAATATGACCATTTGGCTCGAAGAGGGATAGGGATAGAATAGGACCACTTGGCTTGCAGCAGTTAGCTTGAGGGATAGACTAGGACCACTTGGCTTGCAGCAGCTAGCTTGAGGGATAGACTAGGACCACTTGGCTTGCAGCAGTTAGCTTGAGGGATAGACTAGGACCACTTGGCTTGCAGCAGTTAGCTTGAGGGATAGAATAGGACCACTTGGCTTGCAGCAGTTAGCTTGAGGGATAGACTAGGACCACTTGGCTTGCAGCAGTTAGCTTGAGGGATAGAATTGGACCACTTGGCTTGCAGCAGTTGGCTTGAGGGATAGACTAGGACCACTTGGCTTGCAGCAGTTAGCTTGAGGGATAGAATTGGACCACTTGGCTTGCAGCAGTTAGCTTGAGGGATAGATTAGGACCACTTGGTTTGCAGCAGTTAGCTTGAGGGATAGAATAGGACCACTTGGCTTGCAGCAGTTAGCTTGAGGGATAGACTAGGACAACTCGGCTTACAGCAGTTAGCTTGAGGAATAGAATTGGACCACTTGGCTTGCAGCAGTTAGCTTGAGGGATAGATTAGGACCACTTGGTTTGCAGCAGTTAGCTTGAGGAATAGACGAGGTCCACTTGGTTTGCAGCAGTTAGCTTGAGGGATAGACGAGGACCACTTGGTTTGCAGCAGTTAGCTTGAGGGATAGAATTGGACCACTTGGCTTGCAGCAGTTAGCTAAAGGGGAGATATTCAAACTTTTTTTCAATGTTACTTAATAGCCTTCACACATAAAATTAGTACAGCTTAAACGAGGAAGTAAATAAAAGTCATATATTTCAAGTGAAGTGAGCCGGAATTAGTATTACTGTGTCAATAAATATGGAGCCTTATAACATGTGGATATTGTTATGAATGTTAATACATGGAGGGTGACACAAGCCTTAAATTTTCATTTTTATTTCTTTGACAAAATGTAACATACATAGTGGTTGACTGGTAATTATCTTGTTGTTTAATTTGAAATAAGAATTAAGTGTATGTTTGCAATCTATATACAGGTTAAAATACACAAACAAATGATTACCAAGATGTGGATACAGATAAGTAAATAAAACATGTTTGTCTTTTTGGTGAGGTTCTGAGTCAACATTTTTCATTACAACTATCAAGTATGCTACCGTCATTGTAATCTCATGAAAGTGACCTAAAGCCCAGGCCTGAAGAGCTAACCCAGGGTCCTAGTAAATCTGTGACAGCGTAGGTAATGTTGAAAGTGACATTAAACTCCACTCATCCACAAATGTACCAATTGCAAATATCTAAAGTGTAGAACCTAAATTAAGAATACAGCGAAAACACATTTCAGCATTGATTTTTTTCTGTGTTTATGTATATTGTCGTATTAAGGCAGCAGCCATTCACTGAAATTAAATATTTGCCGTTAAAACCAAAATCCCGGTTAATACGATCATTATTCATATTCTTTTGATATATACTGCATAGGTTGATAACAAAAAGCAGTAAGCATGGTCATTAAAATCAAATGGATTTGATTTTTAAAATCAAAAGTTCTTGGAATGTCAGCTCTTTACAATCTATATATCCATTAATCTATAATTCTATCTAACCATTAATCTATACTTCTATCCATTAATCTATACTTCTATCCATGAATCAATAATTCTATATATACATCAATCAATAATTCTATATATACATCAATCTATAATTCTATCTAACCATTAATCTATACTTCTATCCATTAATCTATACTTCTATCCATTAATCTATATTTCTATCCATTAATCTATAATTCTCCATGTTTAGTTTCCTCATCTATTGCTGTTTTGCCTCCGCCTTCCTCTCTGGGCAGCACAGTGCAGCGAACTGGCGGAATAGTGAGTTCTGCATGGTACTCAATTAACACCTCACACACAGATATTGCAAAGTTCCGGTTCCGGGGATTTCTAAGAATGTTTTCTCGAATAACGGGATTTGTCAAGTCGAGGAAGGTTATAGGCGGTGTGATATCGGCTCGTTGAATCACTGCTATCCTGGCAGCCGGTC
Source organism: Amphiduros pacificus (assembly GCA_949316495.1). NCBI lineage: Eukaryota > Metazoa > Annelida > Polychaeta > Phyllodocida > Hesionidae > Amphiduros > Amphiduros pacificus. Next base: position 15,798,656 of record OX439010.1, read on the forward strand.
TCCACCTGGTTTGGTAAGCTCTGGCTGCTGGGAGGGAGGTGGTGGCTGATATGAACTGAGAAGTGTAACCTTCCCGACTTCCACAACCAACATGGCTGTCCACCGTTCTCACCCCACGGGGATCTCTTGGGAGGACTCCTCCACGGCAGGTCTCACCTTCATAAAGAACACGATACATGACACTAAACGGTCTCGGACAATCATATGCCGTGAGTTGGATATCATTTATGAGAGAGCTTGTTGGTAGTTTACAGTCGGTCTCGGGGTACATGGCTGGGCAGGGGGGCAGACAACCAAATGACAGGCCACAGCACTGAAGTCCGCTCTCCTCATCACAGCAGGAGCTTTCCTCTTCGCTTTTCTTGCAGCATGGTGCTTCCTTGGAACAGCACGAATCTTTATTACAGCATGTTTCTTCTGTCGGACAACATTTCCCCCCACAACACGTTTCTCCTTCCGGACAACATTCCCCATTACAGCACGCCTCTTCACTTTTGCAACAGATTTCATCACCACAGCACACGCTTTCATCTGAGCAACACTTATCTCCACATACCATAGGGAATCCTGTTGGACAGCACCCTCCACCGACACAAAGAGGGCTGGAGGCGGGACAGCATTTACTGCTGCTGCTCCCTGGGGTACAGCAAACCCCTCCTGGACAGGAGTAGATAGTGCAACTCCAAAATCCACAAACCTCAGCACAGACCTCTCCTGCTCCACCAGCTAGCGCAATGTTTTTGGTTTCTTTTTGCTCATTTAACATTACACTTTTGGATCCATCTTTCTGGTGAATTACAACGTGGCTGAGCAGAAACTGTGTGAAACTCAAAATGTGCAAAATAACGAATATAGTTTTGAAATTCTTCATATTAGGTCAGTGTGGTACATCTGTTTCAATCAGGAATACTGCAGGCCTCAGTAATTGTGATGGTATACATATGTCCTTTTTACAAATGTGCTGACTGTACACATTTGCAGTTCGTTGAATCGCAATTAGACCAGAAACATTTAGAATGTCTCTGTAGTTTACTTATTGGCTGATCTATCGGCGTAATAAGCCCCCAATGTGTATGAATCTTTTCAGTGGTTTGAAAATGTCTACTCAGCATAAATATGTTATTTTTAGATGTATATCAATTATTATGTTATGCCATGCACCACTATGTCTGGCTCTGTACTTTTCAATAATATGTCAGTTTGCAAGATTTATTGCTTAACTATATTAGATCAGTTATTATTAAGTTTGTGTTTGCGAACATTATATCTTAAGCCTGAAGCTCTAAAACCATCATAATTAAATCAAACTAATATATGATGCCACTATTATTCATCATTTGTTCCTTTGCCATCTCGGTTCTGTTTTTTTTTTGAAAGATTTATAACAGTCAGCAAAATTGACATTCTTCACGCCTGACCTCTTTATACGTCTGAGTTAGAAACAACAATAATTTGCAAAACTTTAAGTCTCGTTGACCTTGTGCTACATGACATAACACAATAATTGTTGCACACTTGCTGCACATGTTTGTCAGTGGCGGATCGGGGGGGGGGGGGGGGGGGGGGGGTTTGGGGGCTGAAGCCCCCCGGGGGTCTGTGGCTAGGGAGGCTTTTTGGAAATGGAGAGCCCCCCCCCCGCTTTTTTAAGAGCACATTTGAGTCCCCCGGGGTAAAAAAATCCTGGATCCGCCCCTGTTTGTGCTGATGTTGTAAATTGTCATGTATAAATCACACATAAGCTGCATGTCGAGTCGGCCAAATTTCAATTCAGTTCAAGATGTGTTATAGTTGCGAATGGGCAGATTTTATATGTTTTGACCAGTGTAAAAATAAGATATTAAATGAATCTCCAAGCATTTCCTATTTGGACCTAAAATACTTTATGTCTTATAATAATCATTTTTCCTATTTAAAATGATAGGAATCAGTTATCGGAATGGTTTCACTTTTGTAAGAAAAGAGCCAAACATCAGCAAACATGGTGAAAATGAGGATGTTAGCATAGGATATTAAAAGTAAGACTACACCTAGCGCCGAGTGTCATAATCATAATACACAACTTGATTAGTTTCCCTGTGATCCTCAGTTATCAGTATGTCACACACTGTCCACCAGAGGCACACGCAAACTATTACCTCTGGCCAACCCAGATTAATATTCCTCTGGTACTACTTTTACTGGCCATGTGCTCAAGAACTGTCAGTGTGTTGTAAATGTGATTGACGTATTAACATCTCTTAATATCAAATATGAGGAAGAGGAGGAGGAAGAGGAGGTCGTGGCAGAGGTAGAGGAAATGAACAGTACTAGGCCAGCCCCACTCTGCAGTCATCAGCAACAAAAGAACTGCACATTGGACATTTGAATGTTCAGGGTTGGACAAAGGACAATGAATATTTAAGATTAGAACTGATAAATAAATTAAATTTTGATATTTTCTCTGTTAATGAAACCTTTTTAAAAGGAGATGAAGAACCAAATATACCGGGTTATAAATGGTTTGGCTTTAACAGGCAAGAGATTCACCTAAATGCTACTAGGGGCAGTGGGGGTGTTGCATTACTTTGCAAATTGAGTTTATTTGAGGAATATGATATATCAATTATTGATAAGCAATATGAAGGTATAATCGGTATTAAATTAGTACATAAGATATCCAATGTTACAATTATTATATATTCTGTTTATTTGCCCCCAGAGAATTCAAGCAGAGGTGTGAACTCTGACCATTTCTATGCACATTTATTGTCACAATTATATTTGCACGAAGATGCAGATGCAATTTATTTTTGTGGTGATGTGAATGCACGTATTAAAGATGAACAAGACTGTATCCCAGATATAGATGGTGTATGTAAAAGAATCCCTATTGATATTCATTGTAATGTTAACATGCATGGTCGCTCATTTCTTGAATTCTTGAAAGATGCCAAATTATGTGTCGCCAATGGCAGAATATGCCCAGAAAATGATTTTTATACTTCTATTTCAGCCAAGGGTCAAGCAGTTGTAGATTACTTCATAATGCCACATGATAATTTACATTTTTGTACATACCTTAAGGTTCACCCTATGAGGCAATTAATTGATGAATACAACCTATCAGGTATTATAACTGATAACAAGCATATACCTGACCATTCACTACTGTCAATGAAGATTCAGACAGGTTTTTCTATAGAATGTGAAGACACAACAATGCCTGATCAACATGATGGTGAGAACTATAGTGCAAATAATGTGTATAGGAGATATAGAAGGAATATACCTCAAAATTTCTTAGAATCGGATATTTGTAGGCAAGCCCTCGTAATTTTGATCAATGAAATTAATTCATGTAGAGAAGCTCAGGAAGAGATCAATGATATTTATGAAAAATTCTGCCAATTTTATTATAATGAAATGAATGATAAATTGGAATATAAAGATATTAAATGTGGAAAGGTATGCAAAGCAAAATCAAAACCTAAACCTTGGTGGAATGAAGAACTCACAGCTTTATGGAAAGATATGGTTACTACTGAAAGGTCACTTGGTATATCTAGTTGTAGAAGGACTAAAAAACAATATCATGAAAATTTTAAAATTGCTTTGAACAAGTTTGATAAAAAGTACAAAAAATGTAAACGAGAATACATGTATAACAAGCAGGTGCAGCTTGATGAAATCAACACAAATGATCCCAGAGAATTCTGGAGACAGCTTGAGAAACTCGGACCCAGGTCTAAAAACATAAATTCAATTCCCATGGAAGTTTATACTGATTCTGATAATAATGTAGTATCAAACAAAGAAAATATTGTATTAGACAAATGGGCTGATGAATATAGCTCTCTGTATTCCAAATATACATCTGGGGAATTTGATGATGATTTCTATAGGGACTCTATGGGCCGTTTAATGCAAATGGAATATAATGGTATGGATGACAATGGGAATGAACAACTCAATTCGCATATTGAAACATCTGAAGTCTTGAAATGTATATTCTCTGCAAAAAATAATAAGGCAGTTGGTCTTGATAACTTGCCGTATGAGATTTTTAAGAATGAAATATCTGTAGATCTACTTACCAAGTTATTTAACAAAATTTTTAGTATGTGTATTATACCATCTATTTGGCTAAAAGCAATAATCAAACCAATCCCTAAACCATCCATGACTGACCCACGTTTACCCTTGCAATACAGAGGAATTAGTCTCTTATCCACAGTTAGTAAGCTATATACAAGTTTATTAAATATGCGTCTTTTGAAATATTGTGAAAATGACAACATACTAGTGGAAGAACAAAATGGTTTTAGAAAACGCAGGTCATGTGAAGAACATATATTCACACTATCATCTGTTATTAGAAATAGAAACAATCAAAATAAAAGCACATATGTAGCCCTTATAGACATGGAGAAAGCTTTTGATAAAGTGGATCGAAATCTCTTGTTACTGAAATTACTAGAGTGTGGAGTTAATGGTAACATGTATAAAGCACTGAAGTCCTTTTGCACACAAACAGAATACTCAGTAAATATTAATGGATTTAACACACATTGGTTCAATGCTGACTTAGGGGTGAGGCAAGGTGACTGTATTTCACCAACACTATTTTCAATATTCATTAATGATCTAGCCACAGGAATTAAGAATCTTAACTGTGGAGTAGTGCTGGGAAATATGATGTTGAATATTCTCTTGTATGCAGATGATATTGCACTAATTGCTGACTCAGAGGATGATTTACAGGTGATGCTTAATTTTGTTAGTGAATGGTGTAAAAAGTGGAGGTTAAAGTGTAGTAACAAGAAGTCACAAGTTGTACATTTCAGACCAAAACATGTTCAAAGATCATCTGTCCAATTCTCTCTTTCTAATCAGTGTATTTCAACTGTAGAGCAATATAAATATTTGGGTATTATTTTTGATGAATTTCTCACATTTGACCAAGCAGCCAAAACATTAGCTGATTCTGCAGGTCGGGCTCTAGGTAAAATTATTTCAAAAATGAAATCAATAAAAGGACTTGGATTTGACACTTACACAAAGTTATTCCAAACCAATGTCGACCCCATACTGACATATGGCTCAGGAATTTGGGGCTTTAAGAAATATTCCTGCTGTTCTACCATTCAGAATAGAGCAATTAGAGTGTTCCTAGGGGTCCACAGGTTTACTCCAAATCTTGCTATTATGGGGGACATGGGGTGGATCTCAGCGGAAAATAAAAGATACCAGTGTATTGTTAGATTGTGGAATCGCCTTCTTAAGGCTGATGATACTAGATTATGTAAAATAGTATTTCTATTAGATATTGAAATGAATAATAGCTGGTGCTCAGACTTATTTAGACTATTACAGAATCTTAATTTAGAAGGAAAAATCCTGAATAAAGAACATATTAATGTAAATGAAGTCAGAAAACTGAAACATGAATTAGATATTCAAGGATGGAATGTGGATAGACAACACCAAGCTAAATTGAGAACTTATAATTTATTTAAATCAGAATTTGGAACAGAACTATATGTTAAACAAATCTATAATAGGGCAAAGAAATCAATTTTTGCCCAGTTTAGAACAGGTGTTTTACCATTGAAAGTGGAGACCGGAAGATACTCCAATATACCCTGGCACTTCAGAATATGTGAATTATGTGATCATAATGATGTGGAAGATGAAATTCACTTTCTGTTAAGATGTCCATGCTATACTTTATATAGAAATGCTCTGTTCACAAATGCAATTGAATCTTATAATGATTTTCTTGAATATGATGATGATGTGAAGCTTTATATTTTAATGAATGATGAGGATTTAGTCAAATGCACTGGAGACTGTTTATATAATTGCTATATGAAACGAAGGAAGTTACTTTATAATTAAGAAAATGTCACATTTTTCTCTTTATTGTCAATGTATTACATGTACACTGGCGCCAGGTAAATAAGTAATATTTTATATCAGAGTGACTCATAACCCAAAATGGGTGGATGTTATGTTATTTTTTGTTTAAATTTTGCTATTATTTGTAACATGTGTCACTATAATAAATAAACAAATAAATAAATAAAAATAATATGAAGTTGCCTTGAGATGTATTTGAGTTCATTTGTTAACATTTGAGCATTTTTTTTTGGTTATATTGACCAAAAGTATAAAAGATTAAAAGAATTCAAATTGTAAACAAAGCGGCCATCTTTGTTGTGGTTCCGCCTTATCACTACCCCAGGAAATGGCTCCTCTGGTTGAGAAAGTAGTTCCTAGTTTTATTTCTCATAATAGTTGTTTCTACATCCACAAACTTTGTATTCAGGGTGAAATATATCATAATATACCAATCTGAGTACAATTTAAGAAAGAAATAAGTAAGACGGACAATTACATTAAAATTGGTGGATGTGGTGAGCCAGCACCAAAAGGCACCTTGTACAGAGGTGATAGGTTCACCACGTCGCCCTCTGGTGGAGTTTGAGTATGTCAATGACTATAACTACACTATAACTCAGTTATCAGTATGTCAATGACTATAACTACACTATAACTCAGTTATCAGTATGTCAATGACTATAACTACACTATAACTCAGTTATCAGTATGTCAATGACTATAACTACATGTGAATGTATCTCTGTTGTGAAATAACGTGTTATATCCATCACATATAGCCCATTTCAGCCTGAAACACATTCCTCAAAAAGAGAAGGGAGCCATTAGAATGTAGAACAAAATGTTAAGCTTCCTGTTCATATTCTGTCCAAATGTATGCCAGTAATAGTGAAAGTTATTTGGAATACATATAGATGAATCCTTTCAGAAGGTATGATAGATTATGCACGATTCTGACGATTTAATTCGTCTGATTGAGGGCCAATGTTTCATGTTTTATCTTCAAAGCTTTTCTACATTTTAATTTTATATATAAATTGTTCTAAATGCAGTCAAGAAACTGAAAAAGTTTTCTGATATAAAAATAATTGCAACGGGTACTGCATGGTATTTGAAATGGATATTTACATGGTATAGTTCCTCAGTATCTTAGTAAACTGCTTATCCCACTGCATTCCAAAAAAGAAATACAAGTATCAACTGTGCGGAAGACTGAATAGTTGAACTATGGAGACTAAACTGTCCAAAAGGTTGCCAAAGACTGAATTGGTTAACTGTGGAGACTAACCTGTCCAAAAGGTTGCCAAAGACTGAATTGGTTAACTGTGGAGACTAACCTGGACAAAAGGTTGCCAAAGACTGAATTGGTTAACTGTGGAGACTAACCTGTACAAAAGGTTGCCAAAGACTGAGTTGGTGAACTACGGAGACTAAACTGTACAAAGGGTTTCCAAAGACTGAATTGGTTAACTGTGGAGACTAACCTGTCCAAAAGGTTGCCAAAGACTGAATTGGTTAACTGTGGAGACTAACCTGGACAAAAGGTTGCCAAAGACTGAATTGGTTAACTAAGATAAGATAAGATAAGATAATCTTTATTTGAAATTGGTTTCACAGTTTAACAATTAACACAAGCTAAAAGCTTTTTACCAATTAAAATGAAAAATGATGGAAAATGTACAATGATAAGATGGTATATTTACAATGACATAATCATGATTACATCCTTGCAATCTGACACTGAAGGCAGAAGCCGCAGTGACAGATTGGACCAGGCCACATCTTTATTTCTGCTTTAAAATTATACAGCATTGCAATTTCTTTAAGATCATTTGGCAAGTTGTTCCACAGATGACTTCCTTGATACCTCGCAGAATTTAAACCAAACTTAACCGTATTTGCTTTTGGTTGTACAATGCTTTTGCTAGAGCGCAACTCTCTTGCCATGTCCTTTACTTCAAACAAGTTTCTTAAATACTCTGGTGACATACCTTCAATAATCTTAAAAACTTCAATGGCTAAAAACTTCATACGTGATACATATAATGTTGGTTTGGATGCTCGATCCAACAGGTTACAATATGAATCATTAAAATCATTAAAAACATAATATAATGCCCTCCTCTGCACCTTTTCCATTCGAATGCTGTCTTGTATGCCACACATATGCCATATTAGCGGACAGTACATAAAATTTGACAAAATGAAGGCATCAAAAATCATGAATTTGCTCTCAGTATTCAACATTCCCGAGAGTCTACCAAGGGCTTTCACCTGGTTACCAGCTTTTTTGCACAGTTCTGAGACATGATAATTAAAATTAAACTTGTTATCTATGTACACTCCGAGCAGTTTGACAATTGGCTCACTACTCAACATAGACCCATTGACAGAAATGATCATCTGTGTCAGAGACCTATCTCTACTCATGAAGAGAACTTGAAACTTGGGTGCATTTGCTTGTAGGAAATTGCTTGTGAACCATTTGATGGCCTCACTTGTGCCAAGTTCCAACTTGTCCTTCAGAACATTAAAGTCTTTATTCTTTTCTGCGAGGCTGTTGTCATCGGCATAATTGTACAGCGATCCCATGTTTTCAAGAAAATAAAACAAGTCATTAATAAAGACATTAAATAAAAGAGGCCCCATTATGGAACCTTGGGGAACACCTCTAAGCATAGTTTCCCAGCCACTGCAGTCATTATCAATTTTAACTCTCTGCTTGCGATTTGTAAGATAGCTCCTTATGAGTTCACATGCATTTCCTGACAGACCATACGCATCTAATTTTGCCAGAAGAAGACCATGAGCTAAAGAGTCAAATGCCTTGCTAAGGTCCATCATCACACATCCAACATGTTCACCATTATCAAGTGCTATTTTACAGTCTTCAAGGAAACGCAGCAAAACATCTTGTGTGCTGTAACCTTTCTGATACGCCGACAGGAACTGTGATAACTTTTCTCTTAAAAACTCTGTCAACTGGTCTGTCATTATACCCTCAAATATTTTTGACTCACATACCAGGACACTGACAGGCCTGTATTTCTCTTTGTTCATTTTGTCATCTTTTTTGAAGATCGGAGATATTTCTGCATGTTTCAGATCATCTGGGTATACGTTACATGTCATACAATCATTCACAATAGGTAACAGTGTGTGACTAATAACAGAGGCACCAAGTTTAAGGAGACGGGGTGGGTGTCCATTGTGGCCACTCGCCTTTTTTGGATTTAACACGATGATCTTTTTGTGGACATCCTGTTGTGTAACAGTGTGGAAACTAAAAGTTTGACTATCCTGATGCCTTCTCCTTATCTCCATAACACTTGGGTGTGATTTATACATTGATTTTATGACATTCAAAGGCCCATATACATCAACATTTTCAGGTTCACTCATATCTGAAGCAATATTCAGTATGAATTTATTAAAAACATCACATATTTCAGGATTATTTGTGATCACCTCATCTCCTTCCTTAAGTATTATCCTGTCATGGGCTTTCCCACGATCAGAGAAAATGGGATGTACTGTACTCCAGAATGTGCGTCCATGACCATATTGGCGTTGTTTTTGATCATTGCAATTTTTGTTCAGATACCATTGCAATGATTGCCTCTTGAGCTTTGTCACTAGATTTCTTTGTTTCTTGAACATGCAAATATTTTCATTTGTGGCAATCTTATCCTTTCTTCGTTTTAGCATGCCCTTAACATTGATAGAGACATTGTGGAGACTAAACTGTACAAAAGGTTGCCGAAGACTGAGTTGGTGAACTGTGGAGACTAACCTGGACAAAAGATTGCCAAAGACTGAGTTGATGAACTGTGGAGACCGACATATCTGGCCTTTCCTGCATTTGGTTTGGAAAGCGCATCTTATGATAAATATGCACGATATGGGCCCTTTATAAATTTCACATTGTATTGTATTTTATTGTATTGATTCCCCAGATACATTTATTAAAGCCTATGTGTACAAGTTAACAAAGAAATCAAAGTCAATTTTCAAAGTGGGATAAATCTTTCCCGACTTCAGGAATTGGGAACATGACTAGGGGTAATTACTCTATAGAGTGATTCATTTGTTTAAGACAAAACTAATAAATATTACCGAGATATTGTGTAGTGAAGTAATTCCATGGAATTTTAGATTTAATCAATGGCAATAGAAGGAACAAGATGATAAAGTTGCTACATTTAAGTCAGACGATTTGAAGATACTTTCTAAATGATTGCGAATTAGTGTTTGAATAATTAGGTCTACGCAAATAACATCGCACACACAGACTTCCAATGAGGTTGCTCCCAATTTCAAGTCTCTCACGGAAAAACCCAGTTGTCACAAATAGTTATTTGTTTGCTGTTAACTGAAATAAATACAGGGATAATAGGACTTTGAAGATGATGACTTCAAGAGGAAATCAGAATGACTATCGCCAGTAGCTCTGTCTCAGAGGAACAAAATGACAAAAAAGTCCCATTTTAACTATGGGTAGCACAGCTTCTGCAGTCAGAGATGGAAGAGCTCTGAACTGTTCCAGATGGTAAATCTGAACCAATCTGTATAATTGATGTCATTCTGGATGCTCGCAACATAGACGAACTGCAAATATGTCTTTAATTTGTCATACTCCTTTTCAAGCGAAAGTTAAACGATATTACAAGCCTTTCTGTTTTTTGTAATTCTTATGGAAGTTTATTCGCAATATCACCACAACACAAAAACTTCTGATATTTGGTTTTCAGGGTGACCTTAAATTTGTTTGGGATAAATACAGTCGTGCCCCCTAGTGACCAAATGTATTCAATGTATTAAATAAGAAATGGATGCATTAGTATATGCCTTGTCCTAATCAATTCATGTTCATCTCCTTATGTCTACAATTCAGAAAATCTGAATGAATATAAAAAAATATCAGAGAGAGTGTACAAGAGAGAGTGCGGGAACATAACAGAAGGAAACATGCCGCTTTTTATTCTCGGCGAATGCAGAAATGCTAATGCTTGTAAGTGCAAGCAGAACTAACAGGAGCCAGGTCAGAAAGCCTTGGGATAAACCCAATAAGTCATAAGAGCCATTCCAAACTATAAGACGTCTTATAAGGTTATTTGTTTATTTGATTTATGATGTTGGTCACTCCACTTTTGTCTCATGGGCACTCAAAGCATAGACAGAATAACCACCCATTATTGACATGCGTTCAGTGGTTTTTTGCCTGTTTGTTTGTTTGTTTGTTTGTTTGTTTGTTTGTTTGTTTGGGGTTTTACATCACTTTCAACATTATTTCAGTCATTTCGTGATGAGACCTACTTGTAGCAGATATAGTACTGCCTCGCTGAAGTGTCATGTCACAGGTCCTTGACATGACAACCCACCTGGTCACCAATTTACAAGGACAACAGGTTAACCCTTCAAGAATGAGCCCCAGCTGACATAATAATATCATGGATGCAATATCGGCACAGCTGGAAATCAAACCCACGACCTTTAGTGCTAATAAGCGTGCAGTGGTCTGATTTGTTTGTTTGTTTTTTGGGGGTTTTACATCACTTTCAACATTATTTCAGTCATTTCGTGATGAGACCTACTTGTAACAGATATAGTGCTGCCTCACTGAATTGTCATGTCGCAGGTCCTTGACATGACAACCCACCCGGTCACAGATTTACAAGGACAACGGATTAATCCTTTAGGCACGGGCCGCAGCTCATGTGGGAAATTGTATCATGAGTTCAATCCCGGCACGGCCAGCGTTCGAACCCACGACCTTTTGGATCACCACAGAGGAACTGGTGCTAATAAGCTGGCGATCTAACCAACTGCGCCTCGACCCGTGGCCTGCAGTGGTCTGAAGAGTGATGTAAGAGCTGACTATCATCAAGTATGAACTTCATCATGCTCTAATAATAATTGCACTGATGTTTATTTATGATCAAAATCCTTTTAACGGTGATATGAACAGGTTTTACCAGAGCCATAAGAGAAATATAGATGAAGTTGAAAAGAAAAATACTCGCTTATTATTTGTATCCAATTTAGATAATAATATTGTTGTTTTCAATGTTTATCCACTTAAGATAACACTGGAGTTTGTCAATGTAATCCTGCAAAGTGTAAAAAATCATTCCACGAGAAGTAAATATTACATTAGCAAATCTGACAGAATGATGTCTTCAGAGATATAACAAATTGAACACATAGTATGCCTTTTGTGCATTCAAGAATACATCTCTTCCCACTTCCTTGTTTAAAACATAAAAAAATGACCACCATGAGAAAATTTACGTCAAATATACTTTGACATCATACACCATAATGCACTTCCGAAGAGCTAATGTATAATATATGAAGTGAGTGAGATATTATCTGAATCCTGCCTTTCACATAAGCCACACAAAGTAATCGCTGCCAAAGATCAAATGGAAATGAGATTACGATGAGCTTTCTGAAAGGAGCACTGCAGCCGTTATGTCCTCAATATTTGTCCCTGTCATATTCCTATTATGGTGCTTTCAATATATCATTCAATATACATGTTATGATGGCTCTCTATAAACCTTACTAAATGTTCCATTGACTCACAAATGTGACAATACATTACTAATGTCTGAGTCAGTCTGATTACTTTCATTGTAACCTCTCAATCTTCCAAGATTGAAATGTTAGCATCACATCCAATAAACAACTGGAAATGATCTCATTAATCAGAAATATCAATGTGGGATATTGCCATTTTTACAAAAACCTTACTGATCACATAGACAAGAATAATTTAGTCTCACTCAGCAGACAAATATGTCACGTTTGGCTCTAACAAAGGGATTTTATTTATTAAATATTTACAGAGGATTTTGGGTGCCTCAAGCAAGTCTCAAATTCTATATTCGAGGATTTAATTTGATATCTTCAGATAGAGGAAACTGCGGGTTGTAAAAAGATCATTGTCCATCAGTTCATCCATACCTCAGACTTCTCCAAAAGGCAGATGATGATCTTCATCAGAAATACAGATAATTTTGCTAACCAGTGAGATGAAATGAGGTTAATAAACCTTGTATTTTGCCGGCCAATATTATACTGTGAAGCTAGACTCTGTACAACATAGATATTTCAAAGACTGAGAAAAATGATTATGTCTTAGATCCCACGATCCATTATTTGTTTGCTTGTCCTGTCCACAGGAAATGTTCATATAATGTGCACTCTGCATGACGTATTATTCCATGAGAGAGAACTTTGGAGATGTGAAAGTATTAAAGCATGGTAACCGGTCCAATATTGCACCAAGATCTCTTCAGAGCCTGACACGTTATGTTATCACTCTCTGTGTGTCATAGATGATATATTATTTTGTTTTGATGTAGAAACCCCACATTATATCTGAAGATGTATCTGATAATGATGATAATGTACTGCTTGGTCGCAACTCGAGTAGATCAGAGCATATGAGATGATCAGATATGTCCCCAGGCCCAGTGCAGGTTTCTTCACCTTTGTCACAACTTGATATGAAAATTATGAAAATCCAGCCGTCTTGAAGATAAAGAAATGAATGCACTGAATGCTGAAAAAAACAAGAAAAATACAGTGCATGAAGTGTTATTCCCTTAATAAGAGAAAATATCAAACTTTGAGAGGAAAGTCTTTGGTAAATTATCATGGGAGATTAAAGCGTTGAATAGGGTAGAGACACAAGCCTTAGGGCATTCAACACTGTATATAGTTATAACAGTAAATTTGCTGTTAATTTACAGCAAAGTTGCTAGCAGCACTGTTACCATAAACGTTTGCTGTAGATTAACAGCAGCTTCTATTTTATGCATTCACAATAACTGTTAAATAAATAAAATAAAATGTTTTTTTGTCCTTGCGTATTTTTGTCTTTATAATATCTTTTTTCTGTAATATTCTATAGATATTGATTTGCCTCAATTAGTCCTTGAAAAACTGTTTTTGTATTACAATGGGTTTGATTCATCTAAATTATTGTGATGATTTTTTTTATGTGGAGATAAATAGTGATGAATTGACCAGCACAATACCTTGTTGAGGTAGAAATAACATTTCATCGAAAGCAAATGTAGTGCTGGAATGGATTGATATCTAACAAAGAGGTAGGAAATAGTTGATAATGTATACTCATCCTGTTATGCCCTCGGTAATGAGACACCTCGCTCTCAGCCATTCATATAGACATGAAATATTTGAGACACCTCGCTCTCAGCCATTCATATCGACATGAAATATTTGTTGAATTTGTGAAGATTTGACAAAGGTTTGCATTCATTTTATATCCAAGGTACAGATATTCCTTATTTCACACACATCCGGGATACAGACATTCATTATTTCAAAAACGATAGCTAGATTTCTCTTATCAGAAATCATTATCTGAAGATTAAAATAGATTCTAAATTGGTATTTCTCGTGCGGGGAATACTACCTATCATATCCTATTTGAAAAGAATATCACTGAATTTTAGAAGCGGATATACATAAGATAGAACTCTAAATTGGTATTTCTCGTGTAGGAAATACTATCTATCTTATTTTCTCAATATACACAATTGTTGAGAACATATCTTGAATTCTTAAGATTGAACTATTGCTATAAGACGGAGCTCTAAATTAGTATTTCTCGTGCGGGAGGTACTATCTGTCTTACTAGACTAATAATATTTATTAATGAATCTCCTGTTTGAATATAGAATACAAGGTTAAATATAGAACTTTATAGAACGTACAGAATTTGTTCCGTTGTATACTTATTACAGACTCGGATGGTGACGAATTCGAATGAACTTATTGAATCGATGGAGGTGGCGCCGAATGAGGACACCAACGCTAATGAGGCGACAACGGCACCAACGCGTCAGCAGAAAGCCAATGCCCCCAAAAAGACAATCTCTTTGGCTAAAATGAATGACAAACTTAAAACTGACATTGAAATTCTGAAGGATGAGCTGAATGCCATTAAATTAGAATTGGATGTAAAAAACAATCAAGTAGATGAATTATTAGATTATAAGAAAAAATGTGTTGATGAATGTAAGCCGCAAATCAATTTTTTGCGGGAAAAGGTCAGTGAGGTTAGTCTTGAGTCCGAAGCTAAGGACTCTGAGATAGCTAGACTTCATGGAAAAACTAATTTTCGAAAGAAATACTAATGAGGACCTGACAAAGTACAAAAATATGCAACAACTAGATTCTGCTACTACTGCTCCGGCTCCGCCTCAGAAACCAAGAGTGCTTATCATAGCCGAGCAGGAGAACAGCAGATGTATAGTAGAGGCAAATGAAAATGATAAATATGAATTAGTTCCAGCTCTTGAAGCAAACTCTGTGTTTGATTTTAAGAAGGCGTTTGACCTGAAAGAAACGTTTGCTAAGTTGAGGGATTTCCACATCATTGTATTGATCCTTGGAGCGTTTGATATCATGATATCATGATTATATGTAAATCAGTCGAAAATATTGCTATAACCTTAGCTAGATTCACTCATGCAAAGGTCATTCATTATTTCAAGGACATTCATTATTTCGCACACATCCGGGGTACAGACATTCATCTTTTCATGCACATCCCGGGTACAGACATTTATTATTTCACACATTCGGGGTACAGATTTTCATTATCACACATCCGGGGTACAGACATTCATTATTTCATACACATCCGGGATACAGACATTCATTATTTCACACATCCGGGGTACAGATATTCATTATTTCACACATCCGGGGTACAGACATTCATTATTTCACACACATCCCGGGTACAGACATTCACTATTTCACATACATCTGGGGTAAAGACATTCATCATTTCACACACATCCTGGGTACAGACATTCATTACTTCAAACACATCCCGGGTACAGACATTCGTTACTTCATACACACCCAGGGTACAGACATGCATTATTTCACACACATCCGGGGTACAGACATTCATTATTTCACACACATCTGGGGTAGAGACATTCATTATTTCACACACATCTGGGGTACAGACATTCATTATTTCACGCAAATCCGGGCTACAGACATTCATTATTTCACACACATCCCGGTTACAGACATTCATTACTTCATACACATCCCGGGTACAGACATTTGTTACTTCATACACACCCAGGGTACAGACATGCATTATTTCACACACATCCTGGGTACAGACATGCATTATTTCACACACATCCGGGGTACAGACATTCATTATTTCACACACATCCCGGGTACAGAAATTCATTATTTCACACACATCCGGGGTACAGACATTCATTTTTTCATGCACATCCCGGGTACAAACATTCATTATTTCATATAAATCTGGGGTACAGACATTCATTATTTCACCCACATCCGGGGTACAGACATTCATTATTTCACATACATCGGGGGTACAGACATTCATTATTTCACATACATCGGGGATACAGACATTCATTATTTCACGCACATCCAGGGTACAGACATTAATTATTTCACACACAACATACATTACACATACCTCTTACATTCAGACATTTTGCATTAACATTCTCTATATCGTAGCCCACAACTTAAAACTTTCTTCTATTTTGCATGATTTGTCATGCAAATGAATACATGCCTTATGTCAATACAGAGCTATTGATGTTATTGGATGACCACATGTTTATTAGTGGCAAAAGGTTTATTAGTGGCAAAAGTCTTTTTAGTTGCAAAAAGATTTTTAGTGGCAAAAAGTGACGTTTATTCTGCATTATATATACATATACATATACATATATAATGCAGAATAAAGACAGTCTCCTTTCAAGTGTTTCACCTTTACGCTGATTCGGTATAAAATGTTAATTTATTATAAATTATGTGTTTACAAAGTATAATAATCAATCACAATACCTTCAGAGATATCAGGAATATATCACTCTGGATGATTCCAACCTATAATCCTGACGTCTGTGTTTAATTTGATATCAAAGATCCCACAGAGGTCCCGGTTATCCATATTGCTGCCGCGGATTTCATTCATCTCACTTGTGGCTGCAGACTCCGGTCAGCTGGGTTAGGAGGCGGTTTGTGTCACCTGAGCTGTGCACAGACTTGTACATTTTCAGTTTCTGTTTTACCGATTCAAGTTAAATTTATTGAAACAAATACTCGTCATTAGTATTTATCTTTTGCTTCATTGATACAGACTCTAGTATTTTGCTTCATTGATAAAGACTCTAGTATTTTGCTTCATTGATACAGACTCTAGTATTTTGCTTCATTGATACAGACTCTAGTATTTTGCTTCATTGATACAGACTCCAGAATTTTGCTTCATTGATACAGACTCTAGTATTTTGATTCATTGTTACAAAACCTTCTCATTTGATTCATAGATACAGAATTTTGTATTTGGTTCATAGATACAAGATCTTCTCATTTGGTTCATAGATACAGAATTTTGTATTTGGTTCATAGATACAACATCTTCTCATTTGGTTCATAGATGCAGAATCTTGTATTTGGTTTATTGATATAATCTCTAGTCTTTTGATCCATTGATACAGACTCTGTATTATCTTATCAATACATTCTAGTCATTGGTTGTGTTGATACCGCCTATATTCATCCGATTTGCTGATAAGATTCTTGTCACCTGATAGTTGTATATAGATTAATGTCCTCTGATATGTGACAATAGTTCTTGTCATCGAATGTGCATCTTCTAATGTGCATTTGATTTATTGATACAGATTGATACAGATTGCTTTGTGTGCGGCTGCTTTATATAATATCCTTCCTCTTTCTAGCCAGGATGGAGGCCTCCACCACCTCTTCCACAGTCCAATATGGAGGAGAGGAGGAACCGGAAGAAGACAACACTCCAAGCATTGCCTTCATGGTAGTGCTCACCTGCGCCACTGTGTTTGGTAACACTCTGGTGATTCTCTCAGTCTGCATTAATCACAACCTGCGCTCCATCACTAACTATCTCATCCTTAACCTGGCCGTGGGTGATCTCCTCTCCACCTTCACAGATATATCAGGAATATTAATGATTCCTACCAATAAATTCAACCTTTTTCAAAGGTTTGAGACCTGTAATATCGCTTATGGATTCTTTACTTTGAGCCTGTCTTCTTCATCACTTGGTTTATTACTTGTTACAACTGATAGATACATACAAATTGTCCATCCCTTTTCATATCTAACTCTTGTGAATACTAAAACAGTCCTTATAAGTGTTGGGATTTGCTGGGGCTTGGCTTCGTTTAATTTTATATTTCCATATATAGTAGGCTGGAATAATGCAGATTTTGTGGCTTGTGAGATTGAGTATCTATGGGATCAATCCTACATGATATTTCTATTGATTGAATTATATATCATACCAGTCTGTGTTGTATGTTTCATGTATTCTAAAATTACCCTTGTTGCAATAAGACAAAGGCGCCAGATTGCTACAGTAAAGCCGTCCTTGGCAACAGTTCCTGACGCCACAACAGCAGACACCTCCAACACTGATGAGGCAAACAATAGGGAATCCTCGAGTTCTTCTGATTTGAAAACAGCAAAAACTGTTTTGATTATCATTAGCTACTTCCTGGTCTCGTGGCTACCATATTTTACAAATCTTTTCATGAGGAAATCAATTGGAGGGTAAGTACATTGGTCTGATTTGGGCTTTCTTTTCCAAATAAACAAAACAAACTAAATTATACATTTCAGGGTATGGATAACCAAGACTCATCGTGAACCTTTGATAGTTTAAACGTGTTTATTTGTGATTATATTGTTGTCTCAAAATATTCCATTTAGTAGAAAGTTAACGATACAACAAATATTTTCATTTGAAACTCTTATAGTATGTATCTGTAAATTCAAAGATCCAAATATCAATCACTAGCATCATTTATTGAGCTTCACTCCCCTCCCTACTGATTGGAACCATGCCGTTACAAAACACCCCACCACGTGTGTACCCCCTGAAGTGATTACCGCATTCAATGCTTGGTTACCGCCATCATAAATGATGTTTCGGTTAACACAATACGTGTGAAAGCATTCGAGACATTGTTTATTTTATCTTTTTAATCTCCCACACTGGTTCCATACCAAAAGCTCTCCTTTCAAAGTTTGGTATTTTATCTAACATCAGATCATATCTGTCTTTATGGTATAAACATAGTCTAATGTTGGAACTATGTCTCAATAATAGCTGATACTTGTAAAATGGCTCTCTCAATTTGTTGCAAAACATCACATCCGTAGTTTACAATTAAGTTTTTTTTCACGGCCTAAGCACTATGTGGTTGATATTTGTAAGTGATAGTCGACCTATACAAAGGTATTAATATAGATATTAGGCACCTAGAATTGATCCATTTAAATTCATTGTTAGCTGTGCTGACTATGACTACATGTTGACTATAGAAATGTTCTGTCGGTTTGTCTGTCCGTCATAGTCTATCAGTCTTCTCCTCTGGAACTATTGAGTGGATTTTCCAGCGCCACATTCTACTGATCTAAATTCTGCCTCACTTTGAGATTCTGGAATAAAACAAAGTGTGGGCGATGGAGCCTCAATATTAGCTACGTTATTTTATTGTTCTCCACATGCAAATTCTTAAAAATATCATTTCTGGAGCAATTTGAAGGCATTTCCAGGAAATGTTCACAAACATTAAACAAAACAAAGTTCACCACAGCTTTGAGGCCATAGGTCTGTTTCCTGTTAGTAATAATATCCTTTACATATAAAATATGACTATTTTTCTTTTTTACTTTTGCAGCAATATACATTACATTGACTACAATCTTGATGTCATAGCATGGATCCTGCCTCTTGTGAATTCTGCTGTGAATCCAGCCATATATGCATACAGGATGAAGGAGTTCAGAAAGTCCTTCCATTATATTCTTAAATGCAAATGGTCTTCACTCACATGAGAAATTAAACATTAGTGATAACGTGAAAACACCTGACTTGGGAGAAATCTAATTGGGAACAGCATCGAGTGTAGAAGATTAAAATGTTTAAGAGTGTTGTATTGTGAGTGCATTCACTGGTTTTGTTTTGGGTCTAAAGTCAATTGTGATTGTGGGTGTCTTATCATTTAAAACTAAACATCAATGTAATTGATGAGTATATGGTTATTTGTAAGGTTTGAATAGGAAATGCGCATAATTCGACATCTTGTTTTGTAAAACAGGATGCCAATGCTTAAAATATATTGCTGTACTTATTGTGATATCAAATTTTGTCAGTTAGCCACTTGTATCTTAGAGTGTGTAGTTCTTTTTTCTTTTGTTCTTTAGATATTAATTGCTCCACTATATTTTGTATGACACTGTGTCTAAAATAGAGAATTAGATTGAACTGAATTGAATATATTTGAATAAACAACTTATTGCAACATGTGCTAAAGGAATTGTATTGAATCAAATATATGCTTAATTACATGTATGTCAAATGAAATAATTGTAATATTATATATTAATATATAAATATATATATACTTCTATTGAATGATATATATGTGCTCAATATAATATATGATTAAAGCAGATTTGTTTTTTTCTCCAATAGAATGCACAATAGATATATTTCCTCTTTTCATCAAAGCATTCATGAAATAAGGTTTTCAAGCACATTTTCCTTGCATAATATAAATGTTTATAGCCTAAACTTTGCGATCAAAAGTTATTACCCATCATATTTCCCCTAAATGTACTTCTGTGCCATTTGAAATTGAATTCGAATGAAGTTTGAGAGGGGTCTACAGGATACACATATCCCTCTGCTAAAATCCAAATTATCCATTGGACACTTTGTCAACAAACTTTGTTTAGCTGACCAGTGATTTTAGAATGCACAATAGATATATTTCCTCTTTTCATCAAAGCATTCATGAAATAAGGTTTTCAAGCACATGCTTAGTAAAGCTCTTCTAACAGTGGGGCACCCTAAATTGGGCAAATGGAGTGATTTGGCTTAGAGAGCCATGTTTGTCCATTAATTTTTGTCCAATGGTACAGACCTAACACCCTGACAGACCACAATAGGGGTCACATGATTGCATACATGTGGCCACCTGGTGGTCAAAAGAGTACTTGGCAGTACTTGGCACTTATATCAAAACACAATAACCATGATTTGTTTCTAAATTGTTTCCCTGTGGTTTGTGAGGTAGAATCCCCTGACAGTGCCCCTCAAGGTGGGTTAGGTCATAGATGCTGGAGGCTGCTGCTGCTGCTGCTGGGGTGAAGGTGATGGATTCCCAGGAGCCCACTCTACAGGATACATATATCCCTTAATGCAACGCCTCTCAAACTTCATTCGAATTCAATTAAAATGAAGAAGTAAATATGCTATTTATGTAAAATGCATCTATCGTTTATTATGTGTTATATTATAATCATACCCTGCAGCTAAATTACCAAAGCCCATATTATTTCATCATTGAAATGTTTTAAGCAATTTTCAAATATGCAAAATGTCAAAAAGATAATTTGTCAGAAGAAACTATATTTAAAAATGAAGACAGTCTATTGATATTATTATAAAGATAAGTGTCCTCCCTGTGGTACCCCAAAAAAGTTAGCGTCCCTGCATCCCCCGCCCTTGCCCCAGTTCTATATTTAACCCCAAACTTGGCACAGAAAGGGTGAAAACATATTCAGGAGTTTACTATTAATTTATCGATCTTATCTAAACCTAAAAATTATTCACACACAAACAAAGGTGAGTAATTTTGTTTCCTCCATGCTGCAGTTTAACCAAATTGCATATATCATTTCAGAGTTGGTGGAAACCCCGCAGAAAACGTTATGTTCACCTCAGATTTGTTTACATACAAAGGTACCACATAAACACACACATTTAGTGGCTTATATCAAGTTCTTGATAACGATCGGTTATGTTACATGACACCTGGTCTGCCTGGGCGATATTAGGGGCTGTCCAGCCAATTTAATTCAAGTTTATCATTTCAACAAAGTAGGGGACAAGACAAAGACGCTAGCGTCTCTTCTTTGTTTTTTACATGAAACCTGAGATTTTTTGTTTGAGGGACCAAAAAGAACAGCCAAAATCTAATAATATGGCACGAAGCTGTTTGACTTAATGCTTATTAAACTGCAACATCAGATAGTTACTTTTACCTTATATTACTCTAAGCTTTTACTAATAGGAATTTTATTAAAAAGAATTTGTAATTAATAAAGGGAGTCTATTTGCATTTTTTATTAGAATTTCTTTTTCGCTTGACAGTCTGCTTGTATGCATGTCTGATAGTAAACAAGCCTTCATCCCTCTGTTTGTATGTTACATTATATGTATCTATATCTGTGATATATGGGGGAATAGCTGGTCACCTTGGGTGACTCTGCCCATCTGACCCTATGACCCCTGCTAATCTTGTTTACATATACCACCTAGCGTCTGATATGGATCATCTCTTAATCCCCCGGGATACATCACCAATAATCTCATCTTATTCTCGGCGCTCAGGAAATGAATACCAATAAGACAAATGATAATATTCATCACAAACACTTAATATACAGCTTAGCAGTTAATATAATTCCCAGCAACATTCAAGGATGCCATATTTTGATATCAATGTTAATATTATACTTTTGTGGCACAAACGTTATAAGAGTACAGTTAAGATAAACAGTGCATAATGACAGAACCAATGTTGTGGAAATTTCAAAAGAAATATGCAACTTACAAATGCTGGACCCTCAATAAATGCATTTGCAATATACAAGCTGTAACTCAAATGACATCGCATATATGTCAACTCAATATTAATATATCAAAATCACATTCATAAGAACCTGTCTCATTGGTACAAGATAAATAATAATAATACATCAAAGACTGCATCCAAGAACTTGTGACCTGGAAATGTAAAATAGATGTTTACAAGGATAGCAAGCAAGGTCACGATATCATATTTCCTAATACCACATTCATTACCATGGCAACACTGTCGAACTGCCCAATGATGGTGCCAGAATGAGTTACAAAAGGATGCATATCTTTTCTGTGTGTAAAACCCTTAACTAGGACTCCATATACATGATATAGATAAAATAACTTGAAATTAGGCGTTCTGAGTTCAGTTGATTGTACAGATTATAAGATAAGGTAAAGGTACCTTTACCAAGGAGGACATATTCAGCACGATCTGACTGCTGCATCCCACAATTCTAATGTAGAAAGGTGGATTACTCGATCTCAGGTTGAGGCCAAAGTCATATATTTAAAATTACAATTATGAAAAAAAAAATGTTTTAGTAAGATTCTGATTTTGAAAAAGAGCACTTTGGTTATCATTTTAACTAATAGGCACTTAAACATAAACCAGTGTGTCCCAATGGCTGAACTAAGGTTGAAAATGTGGCCGATTTCTTTTAAGGAAATAATGTGTCTTGGCTTTATGGGATGATATGTCTTAGTTTTTTTTTGCAATCGTCACAAACAATTCCATCTCCAAAATTAAAGATTTAGGGAGTGTTGTAAGGCAGAATATTAAAAGGAACTTATTTGGTGTCTGGTTTATCGTGCCTTACTAAAGTGCTCACCCCAATTCGGCCACCAATATGAGACAAAAGTTATCTTATCACTGGGCATGTTCCATCACCTACATTTACAGTTTATTGAATAGAATACAAGAAGGATGCTTTACGTTTATGTGAGTTATTCTAGTAAGTAAGGAATTATCTTTCAGTAGCAGACCTCTATACCCGATTTAATGTACCTCTATACCCAATTTGATGTACCTAAGATTGTAGAATAGGTCCCATAAAAATTATACTGAAAAAATATGTACAAGAACTGAGAAAAAGGGCAGTAGAAGAGTGCCATCAAACACCATTTGTCTCTATGATTACAGGATAATAAGCTCAAAGATTATTACCAACCAATAGCTAAAGGGAAGAAAGACACAACAGGAAATGGTCAAATAAGTGCACACTCTATAGCTACAAATGCAAATGACACTTTCTCTCATATTATAGCAAAGGATATATCAGAAAAAGCCGTAATTATAATCTGTTATATCGGCACAAATTAAGGTGTATGAATAGTATTTTTAAAAATAAGAGGTACATTGAGGGCATGAAAAAGGTTGATAAGGGATAGCAACCGTAAAGCTTAAATGGGGATTAAATGGGTATTATAACATATAAGGGATGGCGGCAGTGGAGCTTACAAGGGGATTTGGTAATACTACATATATGGGATAGCAACCGTTAAGCTTAAATGGGGATTAAATGGATATTATAACATATATGGGATAGCAACCGTTAAGCTTACAGGGGGATTTGGTGTCATTACATATAAGGTATAACAACCGTAAAGCTTAAATGGGGATTTGATGTCATTACATATAAGGGATAACAAACGTAAAGCTTAAATGGGGATTTGGTGTCATTACATATAAGGGATTGCAACCGTAAAGCTTAAATGGGGATTTGGTGTCATTACATATAAGGGATAGCAACCGTAAAGCTTAAATGGGGATTTGGTGTCATTACATATAAGGGATAGCAACCGTAAAGCTTAAATGGGGATTTGGTGTCATTACATATAAGGGATAGCAACCGTAAAGCTTAAATGGGGATTTGGTGTCATTACATATAAGGGATAGCAACCATAAAGCTTAAAGCATTGGTGAAACCTGACTTTAAGACACATTTTCTTTACATAACATGAATGTTTATACCCTAAACAGTGCTTTTATGTAGTAGTACCCAAAATATTCTCTGTTAACAAATTTCTGTGGCACTTGAAAGTTGATCAGTTGTCTGCTAAAACCTACACCAGCAATTGAACACTTTGTCAACAAGCTTTGTTTAGCTGGTATGTGATCTTGTGTAAACACCTAATGAGTTACCAGTTGTGCACCTGTCCAGCTTGGGAAACAGGGTGAAGATGTTTTGTACAATTTATCAATTTATTGCCAGGAGTATACTTCAGAACAACATAAGATTATTTTAATATTATTTGAATCAATGAAATAACTCATGGCCGTGAAAAATATTTTATGGTTGTGACAAATATCTTATGGTTGTGAAAGATATATCATTTATGGGAAAAGTATACTATTTATTTGAAAAGTATCTTATGCATATGAAAACCTTTCTGTCAAAAAGGGAAGACATGACTCAAAGGTTGCATGGAATCCCCCTTAACTTGAAGGCCGTGATATTGAAAAAGTGACATTAAACCCTTTGATCACGGGTTTGGCCTTAAATCACAATGACTTTGAATGGCAAAACTGTGAATGCTGATAATTGGTATCAGTAAAATTTATGATATGACCCTCTTTGATGAAATTTGGGGTTTTTCACACCATTGAATGGGAAGACATCAAAGGCTGCATGGATTCCACCTTAAAAGCTGGGCTGTATAGAATTTTTTTAAACTTTTTTTTGCAAACATATATAATATAAAAAATAATGATTTCTTCATTTATAACTTCATAAATATTCATCCGTTTTTAATAAATTTACCACCAAAAGAAAGCCAAGAAAAGGCACTATCATCATGATAAGTATTATCTTTCAATTCATTCTCTAAATAGTGGAAAAAAATGGCCAAAAATGTGTTGCTCCAATTTTGACAATTGGTAAACAACACCTCCTATGACTTACGGAGCCCCCTGACAGTTCAAAGGTCAAGGTCACACAACACACTTCCTGTTTAGTCCTGGCAGTACTTGGTGGTCACAAAAAATCATAATTCTCAGGGCAGATGTTCTTTAGTGGATTTCAGATAGATAGCCTGTATGTATGTCAATTTTAAGATCATATATTGTTTTCAGATACCTTAAACCACTGTAAAATTGCCTGCAACTTTCCAGGTTTCACCAATGCTTTAAATGGGGATTTGGTGTCATTTCATATTAGGGATAGCAACCATAAAGCTTAAATGGGGATTTGGTGTCATTACATATAAGGGATAACTACCGTAAGGCCTAAATGGGGATTTGGTGTCATTACATATAAGGGATAGCAACCGTAAGGCCTAAATGGGGATTTGGTGTCATTACATATAAGGGATGGGAAAAGTGACGCTTAAAAGGGTATTTGGTATCATTACATATTAGGGATAACCACCGTAAAGTTTAAATGGGGATTTGGTGTCATCACATATTAGGGATGGTAAATGTGAAGCTTAAAAAGAGATTTAGTGTCACTACCTGTAAGGGATGGTAAGAGTGAAGCGTACAAGAGGATTAGGTATAAGTTATCAAGGCTATTTGTAATTCAAATATCATACATTATGCATTATGAGGCATGCTTTGTGTAGCCCAAGTGTTCCTGAACGCTCATGTCAATTTAGTACTGGGAATGTCTCAATAAAATAACAATTTTTCCAGGTACAATGCATACTCAATATAGATTTTATTTATATATTTAGTACAATAGAATAAAGGACGATTTTCTTTCATGGTAATTATGATTGTGGACTTAATGGTCATTGGATAAACAAAATCATTTTACCTTCATACCCTCATACCCTCATGCAATATTTTATCAAGAAGACTCCCCTCACCCAAGTCTCAGCCGAAGCAATTGCAATTATGCTATGTCTTCTGTGTTAGAAAGGTGTATAATGTTCATCCAAAGCTGCATGTTGTTTACAACTCCACAGTTACACATCTCTCTCAGTGCCCAGGCCCAGGGTAGGGGAGCGACTGGCATCAGCCAGGTTCCTTCACCAACCACCCCACACACTTTCACCTTTCATGATATGGCATGCCCAGTTAATATAAAGGGTAGATACATACTGATGGCCTTCTCCTTGAATAACATATCTTTATACACTGCTTATACGAGGCACATTATGTGTTCAAATTTGGACAAAATGTACAATTATTGTTATGATAATATATTGGACATGCTCTGAATATATCTTTGGATATTTAAGTTTTAATAACAAATTTTTTAAAGGTTGAAGCACTGTAAATTGAACCACTTCCAATTAGATACAGATTAAGAGAATAAAGCGGCCTATGGTGAACTGGGTACTGAACATTTAACAGACTGCCCCACATAGACTCTTCATTTCAAGAGAGTGTGGCATGTACCCCCTGGGCACGCTAGTGGTATATCACATGTTTGGCATGTATATAGTAGTGGCAGCAAGGTGTGAGCATCTTGTGAGGGCAGGTGTGTGAACAACAATCCAAGATGAGCACTTATAACATGGATAACAATGGTCACAGAAGTAACCCTCCTAGTTTCCGGAATGCTGCATACGAGGTGATATGGGAGAACAAGCAGCAGACACTTCTTGGTCACAATAAGAGGCCTCTGAGGTGAGATTCACTACACTGATAGCACCCCCCCCCCCCCCCCCCCCCCATCCCACGAGGTATGTACCATGAAACATTGCAGAACTAAGTTCTGATTGGGAAGTGGTAAGGATCTGTGGTAATACCACAACCACCTGACTTACAGGGCTATGGTCAGGTCAACAACCAGTCTGGGTAATTAATTTTGCTCCAATGGTGCCCCATTATACTTACTTGAATGAATGTGACACTTTGCTTAAATGGAGGTTGGAGATGTATGTGGCTGATTTCCCTTAAAGAAACAACACGTCATGTGTTTTGACTTGCATTGAGTGATATATGAAATATAAAAGGTTTTCATGTAATAACAAGCCCAATGAATGGTTAAGCATTGCGTTGCCACTAGCCATAAGGCAGCTGATTAGAATTAGTTGTCAAGGAGGCTGTCATTTTTAATAACATAAAAATATTAGCCAATGAGAATCGACACAACAAGTTGGGGTCAAATTTGATATGTAACATATATTTTGATTGTTCAAATTCATCATCTGCTCAATTCTGTTCTTGAAAAGGAATTAATTGATCATTTAGGAAGAAATGTTCACAAACATTACAAAAAGCAATGATAAGCATAGCTCTAAGACCATTGACATATGTTTATTCACTTTTAACGGTTGTGAGAATTTTGAATTCAAGGTCAATGTGTCAAGGTCAAAGGTTACATGACTAAATCAGTATGACGAGGCACAGCTATGACCTAAGACATTTCTGTATACAAAGTGTTAATTCCCTCTTATAAGTGGTTGCTGAGATATGCTCAGTACAATATTTGTGACCTCAAGGTAACTGCACTAAGGTCAATGGTGACATCAATACGTTTTGAAAGAATCTGAATCTCCACCTCTTTATCTACCTCTATATAAACTATGAAACATATATTACTGGTCGTAAGAAATGTTGACAGATGGACGGACGGACAGACAGACAGACGGACAAACATTTTCCCCACTCCTAAAGCTCTGCGACTTTAAAGAAGTGAGCTGTGCTAAAAACCAGTCACAGATCTACAAGGGCAAACAGTCAATCCTTTACACTTAGACCTAGGCTCATAAATAGAGAATACAGAGAGGAAGAAATATTAACATAAATGCAATCTTGGTATGACTGGGAATCGAACCCAGGTAATTTGGATCATTAAAGGGGAACTGGTGCTAATAGGCTTGAGCTCTGACCAACTGCGTCATGGCCCATGGTCTTTTAACACAGATAATAATAGGAAAGAAAGACACAAAATGTTTACAGGAAATTAAGGAAATTTTAAATGTTAAGTTTGCAGATTATTAAATCAAACAACAAAGAGGCAATTTTGGATAATGAGGTTTTCATAACATTATTCTGATTTTAATTCCAGAATGTCGTCAACAGAGGCAGCTGCGGAAAAACCAGAGCCAGAGGTGGAAGAAGACAAACCAGAAGAGGAGGAGGAAGAGGAAGAAGATTCTCCTCCTCCAATAGAGAAGAAGCCAACACCGGCAGTGGTGACTAATGAGGAAGTCCCGGCAGCCCCTCAGGGGGTCACAAAGAGAGCTCAAAGGTCAAGACGGGTGAAAATAACTGCTCCAGTTAAACAGACAAATAGTGGATCAGCTTCACCAACCAAGAAGGCAGCAACAAAGAAGCAGGAAGCCAAGGAGGAAGCAGATGAATATGATGACTATGTGGAATCAGACAGTGAATCTGAGGGGCCCTCTAAGGTGGCAGCTTGGCTGACCAGTGCTGTCCTCTGGATCCTGGGCAGCTTTACTGGCTGTGTGAGGGCGCTGTGGAGCCTCCTGAGGCGTGTATTGTGTGGGGTGGTCTGCACCGTGAGGAATATATGCCCTGTTGCCTTCAACACTGCTTTCTTCTTTGTAGTTGTATACTTGACAGCAACATACCTCATATCCCCGGCTGAGCCGTCAGAGGTCGCCACCTTCACAGCCAAGCTGAGGTACATTGGCAGGGGTCATGCCTGGACCCTCCTACCTATTGTCCTGGGTGAGAATAGCTTTCTTATATTGGTAAATCCAGCTTAGAGTTTCCATTGACAACATAATTGTCTAATTACAGTATATGTACTATTTCATTTAGTATTATCTCTAAGACAAAAACTTTTGCAATGATATATTTAAACAGCTATTAACTTGGATTATAATTAATAGAGCTGTGACGTCGTCGATTCTGTACATAACGCCATGGCAACCAATTGATTGAAACAAAGGAATAAAAGCGGCTTTGACCTCATGGCGTCACAAAATTCATAATACTCCAAGCTATTAATAAACTGAGGACATAGATCTTCAAATGCTCAATTTTCCAATACTTTTCTTGAAACTTAATAAAGGATATGTGGTGAGCCGGTGGAAAAGGACTGATGTTCACCGTCGGTTTGCGGACGAAGTGTTCAGACAGGGGGCGCTGCTGACAATCAACCTGGCAGTATTTGCAACCCATGCTTCAGCTGAGGACATCCACTGGGGCTGGTCACTGACATTTGTGTCCTCGGTCTACAGGTAAATAGTATGATAAACCTATAGAAGCCATTAAAGATGCATCCTGCAAATGTTATGACAAGACCATAGGTTGTCCATAGATAAAATAATTAAAAGACATAGTTCTGCCAGATGTTTAAATATCTCTGGTTCTACCTTCATCTAAATCTCTTTAAATTATAATACTGACAGCAAGTGTAATTCTTGTGCCAGTTCTTAGCTTGTATATCATTCATATTTATCTGTTTTAAGGTGTCTAACGTATTCCATTCATAATTTGAAGGTTAGACTTTTCATGTCTTCAGACTGAAATATTGGTCTTTTTCATTTAATCAGCCAAAAATAAAAAATAAATCACTCCACAATAGTTTGAACATTTTTCCATCAGCGAAGTTTTATACTTTTTGACAGATTTCAAATTACATATTTTTTCGAATAACAAAAAATGAAGTGATTAATAGTTTCCAAACTCTATGTTACCGGAAGTACCTTATGTAAATGACCATAATAGAATGGTTGTTATGGTAATCAAATATACATTTATCTTCCAAATATAATGGTCTAACATACACGTGTTTCTAAGAATCGTATCAACGACTTTAGTTTTTGGCAAAATTTTGAGGGAATATAAATTGGTGACACACCCTTATGGACCATACACATTGTACCTTAAGGCTACATACTCCATTATTGTTGACCAGTTTATATCTATTAATATTATTACTATGCAAGCTAACGGCAGTGCTTTGTACTTTCAGTTTGCTGTACTGGATCTCATTGACATGTGGGGGAGGCTTCCTGAAGAAAGCTTTGTCACAGCCCCCTCTGGTGGCACTTACAGTTCTCACCTTACGTAATTTCTTCACCATTGTCGGCCAAGACACTGGATATATTGTTGTAGAACAGACAGAAGAGATGGCGCCACAGGCTGACCAATCAGGTTGGTTTGCCAGCTAGAGGGCGCCACTTATTATTTGAAAAGACAGTGCTTTGTTTTTTTATCAAATATATGGAGTGGTAGAGTAGAACTGGTGAAATATCCCCCTCAATCATGGCTATTTTAAGCTTTAAAAATAAGCAGCAACATTTTCATTCTAAAAAGGCGAGCTGGCCAAGAGAAAATCTCTTACCATGCCAACAACTCATGGCCATTAACTCTCACTGTTCGGGTTGGCCGTGCTGCCACCTACTGTTTTAAACAGATTTTTTATAGTTTTTTTTTCATCATAAACATTTTACCCCAAAGGTTTGCTATTTTCCTTTTGCTAGCATCTTACTGGGAATATGTTACGATGTGTCATATGATGGAGCGAGTCTTCTGCTCCGTGGAGGGTCAAGCACCACAAATCATACAGTGATACCTGCTGACCAAAGTGAGAACTACCCTTACTTTATCCTGCTGGCAGAAATACCCTTTTACCTTCTCAAGTTGTTCCTTTTACTCCCTTGTTGCTTTGGCATTGGTTATTAATAGTATGTTAAGCTTTTTTGTAATATAAATGTAGAAATGTTAATATACACATATTTTTAGCATAATGTATAAACTGTATAGATCAAGTGTGTTTGTGTGCTTTTTAAGGGGTTTTTGCACTTGGATGGTTTAATGTCTTGGTAACTGGGGTATGCAATTCATCATTATAGAATTAGATCTCAAATTATATTTGAATGTGTTGGCTAATGTTGGAATAGATAAATTTGTTGAATGTCAAATCTTTGAGAATACACAGGGTTAATATGGTTGTGTGCAGGATAGTCTAGTGATAAATAGGTCATCTGGAGCATGGCAAAGTATAATCCCAAAAATTATCTTTGGTTCAGGTAAAGACAGATTAAGTCAGGTTTATTAAACCACTTTGGTTCTAAAGTTTGTGAAATCTTCTATCAAATAAATCTTAGGCTTTTTTATGCAGTCCTGTATGTACAGAACAGTAACATTTAGAACATTAGCTTGGTTATCCCGACACATTTCATTTCATTGACATCATTTGTTCTTTCTATCAATATTCATTCATGATTTATATATAAAACAAGTTGATAATCATTCAAATTTGCCTGGTGTGTTTGTAAAATAATGTCACATTTTTATGAGATTTACAAATTTGCTATTATTCTGTTTTCCTGAAGTCAGCAAAAAAAGAGAAAAGATTATATCATCATATTCTACATTGATATAAACTTCAGCACTAGTTCTAGAAACATGGTTAATGAATGGAAAATGATGTTATGTGTATCATATGAAATAAACTTTTTATAATAAAGCCAACATATGTACAGTTTTCTTTAAACCTTTCTTAGAGCTTTGCTAATCATGGTTTCATAAATGATAATTTCAAATATTAGCTCAGCTTTACAAGTGGAGAATCATCAAAGTACCAGATGTAAAGTGGAGTATAATACATAATATGGCAGGCTTACTCTGTCGACCCCACATTGCTTTCCTAAAAAAGCAATAAACTGAGGCTATATTTAAATTAGCAGAATGAGGCACTGGATGTTCCAGGACGTAGCGTATGTGAGAAATAATTCACTGTTTCCCATTGGTTTTTTTAATCATGATAATACTGAAAAAATCTGAGCCTCATGGAAAAGAGATAGAATTCTTCCCCTGATAACACCATATCTTACCTTTGATAAGCTGAGAACTCCACCAAGTAGTTTCAGAAAAGAACATCAATGTTAACAGACACACTAAGAAAAAATGTCCCTGTTACTGGATAAGCTAGGCTGACATGGTCAGCATGGCTAAAAAGCAATATAAATCAGTTATATTTTCAAAACATTACTTTATTTGTATTTATACAATATAATCCATTAGTGCAATAGACACATTCACACTTTTAACAAGAGTGGAGCAAGTTTCACATTTATACAAGACAAGTCATCTCCATGTTATTATGGAGCCAATTGTTTATACACAAAACTTCAATGTCTTTTTTAAAGTTCTCAATTCATGTTCTATCTTCAGTTTTTCCTTCATTTCTATTTAATGTTTCCCACATATCAAATCAATATTCATCGAATGAATGAATTTATGGCCTATATCATTTTGTTTAAACAGTTTCTGAACCATACAAATTTGAAATCCTAAAAATGACTGTATAATTTTATTTTTAAAAAAAGAAACTAAATGAACAAAACATCTAGTGATTTAATTATCAAAACAAAAGGAAGTTTGTTGATTGTACAACTCATGATAACTTAAATGTCGCCTCTGACAAGATTGAAGTTGTCCTAACCATTTTGGACCATTATTAAATTTACAAATGTTTGCAGTTGTCACAATATAATAATAAAGATATCAGACGTTATCTAAATGATGATGGAAAAGTTCAGGAATCATAGGCTCAACACTGGAATGCAACCATTTAATTTCTCCCATGTGTATAATAATAATATTAATAATAATAATAAAAATATTTTTAGTTAAAGTAATGATAATATCATAAATCTTTTCTGAGCTTCAGTTTATATTTACATCTATATCTATATTGCTTTCCCCCAATTATCTGATAGCTCAAATCAAATCATGAGAAAAATGAAAACCAAAGCTCCACAAATATATTTCAAACCAAACTATTCAAACCTGAGAGCAGCATATATTTTTTATTGCTCTCGGTTCAAACATATTGCTCCTTAATACTCAATACAGGATTCTTAGCTCAGTTTGATTCTCACGCTGATGTGTTTAGTCCTTATCTCCTTGCCAATGATGTCTCGTTTATATTACGTTATATGCTTGATGATGAACTTAATCTAAATTATAAGAATTGATAAGATGTGAAAATGTTTTATCACATAGAGGTGGCAGCCCTTGTAAAGACATAATGAGAAAAAAAATCCCACCAGAGGGTGCCACTGTCTGAGCATGCTCAGTGAGTTCACAGATGATCCCCCAACTGGGCTCCTGACTTTCAATAAGAGTCATCTCACATTTGATAAGGAACACTACTGGTGCGGAGTATTTATCAAAACATTCTGGATATGAAAATTCCTCAGCACACCATCACAGCAATGATCTACTCGAGTCCATATGGTGTCATGATGTATCAATCCAATATTAAAAGTTATTCAGTAGGTTGAGGTGTGGACAAATATAGCTCCTGCAAAATAATGTCATTGCAATGAAACCAAGTAAAATCTAAGTTTCTTGGCAATTAGACTGATTTCTTAATATACTGTATCTTTATGAATGCAAAATATATGAGCAAATATTTAATTTTGATTAGCTCCCTCTCAAATATTCTCTTTCTCCAATCATCAGATACTTAGGCCAAAAAATTAATAACCTTGTTTCAGACAAGCCTGAAAAAATAGAATAGGGGGTAGATTTGTCTTTTTATCTTATTTATTTTCTTATCTTTTGTTAAAAGTAATCAAATATAATTTTAACTAAAACTTTGCTTTTCACCTAGAAATAAAAAATAAAATAAAATAAGGATAGCCAGTTTAAACTGGGGTAAGGTAGGGAAATCAGAAACAAGCTTATTTTTCATATACCGATTTACGTCAAATACTTGCATTTTCTATGCATTTTGACTAGAAAAATAGGCCATGGTAAGCGTTTAATTAGTACAGGCCTAACAGAGAAACGAGCATTGACTATCTGCCAGGATGTATGTTTGGCCTTATCTTTTGCCTTTATGTGTGGAATGAACAAAGATTAATATCAAAGTGTGGAGTTAGGATTCCTTGACTTGCTAAATTACATATCACTGAGAGAGTACAAATTGTAACACTGCTAAAGTACAGGATGATATGAGGCGGTGATATCTATATCACTCTCTTTATAAAAGTATACTATTCATTTCAAATATAACACCTCAGCAAAGATTATATTAAAAGAAAATATTAGTTTAGTACTCTACATATGTTTTCCTTCAACCTCAAATTATTAAAAAATAAGTCTACTCTTAACTAGGCTTGGTCCCAGTGTCCTGGATATTACTACGGTTATATGAGTGAGTGGATAGATTCATTATCACATTACCGGTAAGTCTGTATGATGGAAGAGCAGCATTTACAGCCAGCCATTACAATAACATTCAGCACTCCCCAATATAAGACCACATTTACATCTCACTTTATGCTCCAAGTCCACAGTCTGGCTTGGTCTACACTGATTATTTCACACAGGAAGGATTATTACACAAATATTTTAGATACTTTCCTTTTGATATGAAATTTCTAATTTTGTCACCAGAATTAGACATCGGTTAAAATTGCAAACTTTGCAATCATTTCCGAATTTCAATACTGAAAATGACTAAAACAATAATTGATGATATTTAACTGGCAGAGAAACATGAACAATTACTTTGAGATCTCATGCATTTTTTTTAAGTACTTTGGTTAAATGACAGAAATTTCACTAATCTCCTTATATCTTGTTTCAAGAAAATATTGTAAATTAATAACATTGGTAAGACAGGATAATTGTTTTTGGCATATTTAGCAAAATAAATATTATATATAGGACTCCTATACATATGCATCTGCTGATATTTGCCTGGCAGAAGAGACAGGGTACCAGTAGACACAGAAGACAAATATTGAACATTCCTTGCCCCGTGACTGCTGAGCTCACAGAGAATACGATGGGTTAAAACTCCTTTAAATATTCTCACGCATGTGTAGCAAATGACGGATGATTTGTTATTGGTCCAGTTTTGCTTCTGGTACCTTCTCTTTTCATTGACTTTTCTGTCTCTTTTTATAAAAATCTGTTATTGGTTCAGATGTTTCTGCTGGTACCCTATCTCTTTGTTTGATGTTCTGCTATCAGAGGAGTTCTGCTACTGGTACCCTATCTCTTTGTATGATGTTCTGCTATTGGACTAATTCTGCTACTGGTACCCTATCTCTTTGTATGATGTTCTGCTATTGGAGTAGTTCTGCTACTGGTACCCTATCTAAGGGCATTATATGATCCTAATGAGAGATAATTTATCTCAGACTACCCAGATACAATAACCTAGGTCCTCTGCATCAATATAATGCATTCTTGGAGAAATATCACGTCTTGCTTTCTAATCTTTTATCATTAATTTCATTTTGTATCTACGTAAATAAGCATTAAGTCTCCTTTTTCAAATGACTTTCAAAAGAAGGTGTATACAAAAAATAGGTATCCTTTGAGATATTAGCTTTTCCAGTTTTAAATATTTCAGTGTTTTAAGTGGAAGAGAACAGTTCCTTCCTATCCATTCCCTGGCTATCTACTGAGTTTGAACAGGTGTTCAACCCATAAAAATATTTTTCACAGTAAACATAGTAATTAGTTTTCATTTGTGTTTTATCAAAAAAAAAATCAGATAATATCTGGTCTCTGTGTGGTCAAATCAACATGTTTCTGAAATATTGTTCATCTTTATAGTTATATCATGATAGAATAAAAAGTTGAATATATAAATATATATTCCTTTATGGCAATTTTTCCTAATATTTATATGTTACTTGTTTTGTCTACTAATTTCATTTGTCAGCCAAATGTTTGAGAATATAAGATTTTTTGTGTTTTTAATACTAATGAGCTTTGACAAAGCAATGCAGATTTCCACTTCTCAGATATTCCTTACTTTCTCAGAAAGCTAACCTTTATAATCACAATCACTGTCCTAATGAATTTCCCTCATTCTCAAGACCTTAAAGAAACTTCCTTCTCATTTCCCAGACCTAAAAATGAACTTCCTTCACATTCTCTAGACCCTAAAGAAATGTCCTTCTCATTCTTCATACCCTAAAGGAACTTCCTTTGCATTCTTCAGAACCTAAAGGACCTTCTTTCTCATTCTCCAGACCCTAAAGGAACTTCCTTCTCATTCTTCAGACCTTGAAAAACTCCCTTCTCATTCTCCAGACCCTAAAGGAACTTCTTTTTCATTCTCCAGACCCTAAAGGAACTTCCTTCCCATTCTCCAGACCCTAAAGGAACTCCCTTCTCATTCTCCAGACCCTATAAAGGAACTTCCTTCTCATTCTGCCTGGAGCACCAGATCTGAATCCTTCCCCAGGACTGAGAAAACCTCATGCGTATCACATAGAAAATACCACCATCTCTTCACCAGTCTTCCCTGAGACGGGCTGACACATGCTCACATTACATAAATATACATATTTTTTTACATGAATTAGTTATTCCAGCCTAAGGTCAGTGCTGTTATTGTCCTATTACATCTGGTTTATGGGTTCCATTTTGTGTCAAGTCTGTTATTTCAATCTCAATATCGTCGTCTTCACTCTCTCCATCCAGCAAGCTCTGTTCTGGATTTCCAAGTTTTATTCCACTATATGACGTTTTGAGGTCAATATACCTTGTTTTCTTCCGGAAGCAAAATATATTATGATCCTTTGCCTGAAGAATACTAAAAAGGCAGAGTGAGATTGCCACGGGCGCTGTACAGGCTGCGATGACTATCAGAATAATCCAGCTGTGATTGTCACTGTTTGTACCTGTTAAGTTCTTGCGCTGACAGGTGTTGTTTTTGGCGAGATCAAAGCCGTTGGCACAGGAGAGGCACTCGTTCTGCCCGGGGCCATAGCAGTTTGTGCACACCAGGCTACACTGCTCACACATTGCGGTCACTTGCATTTTTTCACTTCCGTTCACATTTATTGTAAAATTCTCTGCAGTCCGGAAAAAACTTCTCGGGCAATCTTTGTAACAGTAGTTATTGAGAAGAATCTCATCACCTTTGCACCTTAATTCTGAAAAAAAATGAAAAAAATATGTAAAAATACATGAAATTTTAGCAGAAATCTTCAACAAATTTGTAAATTTTTAATCCATTAATGTTTACGGTTTGATTTAAAGGATAATATTATTTGGTCTTGGAAGATATTTTTGGGTGTATTTTATCAGTTTAACCACAGTCCTGATACAGAGTAATGTGCTGACAAGGCATCTGATACAATATTTCTCACACATAAACACCCTAGCCTTTATATAACCACCTCAAATGGCCATAATTAACATTACCAGTTTCAGTATTGCTGTGTTTTGTTGATTTATCAGAATTTTTCTGTAAGGGTGTAATGAAAACGGACAAACTTTTGACCTTTGAAATATATATTTTTACAAATAGCAATGAGATCAGCAACTTGTCTTGATTGAACTTTTACTAGAGTATTTACTGAGAGAAACATGGTGAAGTCACAACTTATAGCACATCAACTGCTTACAAGATCAAGAAGAATAATACAGCAATATGATAACAATAATTATATCAACATATGTATAATTAGTTACTGCTTAAGCATATGACAATGCAAATATCTAACTGAAATATTAGTGGATTCCACATTCAAATTCACGGCAAAAATCTACTCCAGGTTATTTTAAGCATAACTTCACTCTACTTCCTTCCTCACCAACCCTTACAACTCTCCTCTGTAACAATTCTTGTTTTAGTCTACTCAAAATTGTCATTTGCTTATGGTGATCTGATATGAAATGTATCTGACATGGCAAACAGTAATTATTGAGATTATGTTTCTGTAACACAAAGTACACAACTGACTTCAGAAGTCAGTGCATGAACAAAATGCCATGTAAAATACATTTTACAAAAATTTAAAGATCTAGAAGAGTAGTGTCATGAGACATTTACATAACCATTTTAATTGCAGCCTTTACACTTTTTCATACTACACACATATTCAAACCACGAGGAAGACTTGAAAACTAGGTCACTGAGCATGCTCAGTGGATACCTAATTGATGCTGCCACCTAGTGGTTTGCAGAAAACCTATTTGCAAAGACGGCAATTGGCGTGCTGTTAGCTTAAAAATGGTAGTGTGAAAAATATAGTTAGACTGAATTAGAACTAAGGAAATATATATAAACGATGAGCTACAAACAGAGAAACAGTGAACAGGAAGTAGTGTCACGTGCATGGCACACTGCAATATTCACTATAATTGTTTACACTAAATTTGAAAATCAAGCCAGATTTGACTTTGATTTTGATGAAGTAAATGCAGGGTTAGAATACCATGCAGTACTACACTGTACAATTGTATTGGCATGCCTTTCATAATAAAGTAATAATAATAATAATAATAATAATGATAATAATAATAACCACATTAAGTACTACATTAAACAGATTATTACAGACCCCCGAGGAGAGGTTTAATCATATAAGATAAACAAATACAGGGTAACAATCTACAACACTTATATCTTGAGGGCCAATCCAGGATGACCTTGACACAATTTAAGTAACTGTGATTGGAAGAGTAGGGATACAGAGGAGTGCATGCAGGTGATGTGGTCCATTCACCATTGAATCAAATTTCACTGAAGAAAATAGTTCCAGACCCAGCTCATTAGCAACCAAAAATCTATCACAAAGATTCTTCTGCAAAAAACAATTTACTTGAATTAGGGTAATTTAGACATGAAAATGAAGTATTTGTTAAACTCCAAGATACAGGTGGATTTTCACAGTATATCTGCAAGAGTTCACTTCAGTGGAAAGTGAATCTGCTGAACTCATTTGATTGAATGGTGGATTTGGGTACAAGAATCCCTACACCAGAGTTAGTTATACGATGCAAAGCCAGGACTTGTGGTAAAACTTGGTGAAAACTCATCCCAAAAGCCGTAAGATGCCACTCACCCGTCACCCCTTTGTTCTTGTTGCTATAGACTACATTTCCATGGAAACGAGGCTCCTGTAGTTGGGTTGCCACTCATTGGTTGATGGGACAATGCTTTGTGGTGGTATGATTCAAGTGGACTATTTTAATAAGACATATTTAAAGATTTGATCTGCCTGCCAACAAGAACAAATGAGTGGAATGCCTTTCCTTTTTGAATCATTGTTAATATCTTATAGATTTAGATACGAGAATTTAGACAGCAATGAAAACAAGACTCAGAAATTACATGAAAATCATTTTAATGACACACTTATACATCTCCTTTACAAGAGAGTGCCCATATTGACGAGTCAGGAGGCAACCATGAGCACCCATTGGTCTCCACACTGACCATGGTGAAAAAGCCATCTTACAGACATTTCCTTATTTATGTGCAAAAGCAAAAAGGTTTTTTCTGACTTAAATGGCACATGACCTCAAGCGAAAGAAAGCTGAGAAAGAAAGAAGCAATTCTTCCCAAACACCAAAAACTTTTCCTTTTTCTGTCTTATCTTCTGCAAATCACAGTGGATTCATAATCCTTCTTGAGCTAATTACCTTTTTGATATTTTCTATGGTAATCATTTGACATTTAAGTCGGAATGTTTGTTTTTGCCTCAGCAGGTAAGTAATGGAACAACTGTATACCCAAGATGACCCAAAATAAAATAACTCACAGAATGAGACTCAATCAACAATTCATTTGTACCCATTTCACTATCAACATTTACCCTCGTTGTGTCAGAAAAATATCACCAATTTTAAAAATATAAATATTTCTTATATCTGACATCTTACACAGATCTGGGAAACCATGTGCAGAAAAAAAAATATTGAAAAATTGTTTTTTTTTTTTTTAATTCAGAAAAGAATATTTAAAAAAAAAGGAAGCTGGTAGCAGTTTTTGGTTCAGAATATAACGGTTTGCTATGAGAGCATTGATGTCAATCTGGTCGTACAATATTTGTGCATGTTGTTGGGACTAGTTTTGGGGACGTTTCTGCACGTAGTTTCTGCATTAAGAAACAGGACTGGAGAAAAGAAAACAACAATAAAATGAAGACAATAATAGCACAAGGCAATATCAATACACTGGATATGTCATTGTCTTATAGGTGTGTGTATACAGGATATAGTATATATATACATCTGCCCCACTCACAGACCAATAAATAATGTCAAGCTCATATTTCCCACGTTCTCATTCACTCAGTTTGGCAGCTATATTACAGAATACAAATTGTGTACATGGTTTTTTTATACATTTGTATGTACAAATGCTTATGGCTGATTGCAGCTATAAATCAGATTTGTTGTCGCTGATTAATCAAGTGATGTTCTCATTGATGTAAGATTTGTGAATTATGCGAAATGCCCTATGGAACATAACAAATTGATTTTACATTTAGTCCTTTTTATGCATATTCATGATACAAGGTCTTGTCTCTGTCAACCCAGATGGTACACATATAACTCATTACAGATTTGCATTTCAATATATTTTGATTTCCTTCATTGGAATACGTTTCTTCACTCATTTTCAAGCTTCCTGTCCAGCCACAGGACTTTTGGCTCATGATTCTGATTTTATAACCCCCTCCCCTCAGAAGTACTAGGACTATTAAACCTATCATTCTTGGTCATTTTGATTTAAGGTATATATAATATACAGACCACCATAATAAGAACATGTGGATAGCTTGAAAATAAACCAATAAAATGGACGAACTGGAACTGTGAACTCATTCAAATAAATTTCAAACCCCTCATCTTCTTGCTATGTTTCTTAAGTTCTGAACAACGTTCAAATAAAGTAAAATGGATTGAATATTTGGCAGCTTTCTGCAGACTGATTGCAGTTTGCTTTGATGATTGCTACCACACCTGTGACCTCAGCTTCTAAGCCAGGACAAACCTTGAGGTATTTCTTTATCAAGTTCCATGACTGTGTTCGATTTAAAACACTTTAATGGAACAAAATGAATTCTAAAAAGAAATTATCGTCTGTTTACACTAACATAAATCACATTTTCTAAATATCATTTAATTAATTAATAGAAATGACTTTGAAATAAATAACCTATTCAAACATAACTTTCTAACATTTACATATTCACTTCAATCAATATTCGAATAATATAAGTGAATTCTATTCAGCTTTTTGATTAATTTGATTTGGTCTTTTAATATCACATTAATTATGCACAATGGTAAATATTTAATCTACATTAAACTAGAAAGTCTTGATTATTAAATTTAAGATGCAATATATACAGAAAATCATAACTGAAGTTCATCTTGATCCCAATGCAATTTGATGCTATTAGAAATTAGACTCACAAAGAGCAATATTTCCAAAAGTCAATATTATCAGGACACCCCAAGTCTGGTCACATGATCACCTCAAATACTGATCATGTGACACAGTGGGTTAATCATGTGATTATTTTCTGACAACAGGAAATTTGATTAAATCTTTTTCTGTTGCCTACAAATTTGATTGAAAATCTCTGTATACACATATGTCAACAGTGTTCTGGGGAGCATGAAGATATTTTGGCAGCAGTTGACATAAAATACATTGATACAGGACAAAATGTCTCCCGACAATCATAAAAATAATCCACAAAACATTCTACCATTAATCTACATTGTCAAACTTGGCTTTGTCATCAGAATATCTTCAAACTTGTCATAAAATGAATATTTATTGAATGACTTTCCTGATG
Organism: Amphiduros pacificus; assembly: GCA_949316495.1. Lineage (NCBI taxonomy): Eukaryota > Metazoa > Annelida > Polychaeta > Phyllodocida > Hesionidae > Amphiduros > Amphiduros pacificus. Next base: position 15,840,738 of record OX439010.1, read on the forward strand.
CAATTACTTCAACCCCCAGCATTGAAAGCTATATTTCTGGTGAAAAACTAGTTATTCTAATCTATTTGTTTTAGTCTTGTGAACTTCTCATGCTTCAATGATTCTACCATGTCTACCAGAAGAAGATGTTTACCATTTGTAGGAGCGGTTTATTCTTAGGGGAGAGATTAATCCTGAATCTCTTAATTCCTACCTAAGAAGCATCCATGTTACTTTCTTGGCAAACAATTATCACAAAAATAGGAGGTATTTAATCAACATACGAAATGTAAAATTTTAAATAATAAAAGTAACAAAACACTGTGAAAAATATCAAATATTAAAAAAAACACTAGAAATGAATATGTTAATAATGTTAATGTTCTCCTATTTAAACTGAACATGCAGATATAAATTGTAATTTTCTGGGACAAAAAACATTTCAAAAATGTAAACATTGCGGTGTGCTGATGAGAAATGTGTTAGAAAGTTCTGAAAGGTACAAGAAAAGAACGTGCCTTAAGAATGGTACACGATGAAAATCATAAAATTTTCAAAATTGGTACCTGAAGATTAACTCAATATTTTCATTTAATCAAAACAATTAGCCAAACCACCTTTTTCTAAAAGAGTTGCTTAATTGAGTTCTGAAATGTATTTTTGACTTTACCAGTGTGTTGCGTTGTGGCAGAAGGTTGAATTAATTCTAAGGTTGGCACTATTGTTGTAGATTTCTGACTTTCAGTCCAAGGTGATGTGACCACCAACTTTGTCATGTTTAGTTCCACGTTTGTCACATTGTGAACAAGTTTAATTGTCTTATCTTTGCTGACATTTTCACTTGTCTCAGTTACAGTATAACCTGTTATTTCAAAGAAATAAAAAATCATTTTAAATTGTGCAGTTTAAAAATGCAACTAATTATGAATTTACCATTCCTCCACACCTTGACATTTGAGTATTCTCTATATGTGGTAGAATCATAACACTTAACTGTGGAATAGCACACAAATAAAAACATTGCAACGGCTCATATCAGCAAAGAAAAAAATACTTTCTTCACAACTGTGTACATGTCTTTGAAATTATGAAAAAGCTAAAAATTATGCAATACCCCTGAGTCTGTTTTACTACGACCCTGTGAAGTTCACTGATACTCCAGCCAGGCAATTTGGTTGCTTATCAAAGTTCAAATTAGTTTTATTACCTAAATCATGCGCATTTTGTGATGCTTAAATAATCCTTTTCAATAGATTTAATTTGTTCTGCCAAAGGGGAGCAGCAAACCTGCCATGCCATTCTCCATACTTCCCAGAGTCATAGTAACTTTATGGACATTACCAACTTCTATTGAGCCAACAATAACATAAACATTCTTCTCAATTCTACAGATAAACACACTTCATTATTTTCTCCATCTTTTCTCTGGTCTCTTGTGTTATAATGAAACAAACACAGTTATATTTTTTTCTAAGCTTGAATTAATACCACCCCTATCTGCACCATGACCATCTCCTGGGCTGGCATTAATACCACCCCTATCTGCAGCGTGACCATCTCCCGGGCTGGCATTAATACCACCCCTATCTGCAGCGTGACCATCTCCCGGGCTGGCATTAATACCACCCCTATCTGCAGCGTGACCATCTTCCAGGCTGGCATTAATACCACCCCTATCTGCAGAATGACCATCTCCCGGGCTGGCATTAATACCACCCCTATCTGCAGCGTGACCATCTCCCGGGCTGGCATTAATACCACCCCTATCTGCAGCGTGACCATCTCCCGGGCTGGCATTAATACCACCCCTATCTGCAGCGTGACCATCTCCCGGGCTGGAATTAATACCACCCCTATCTGCAGCGTGACCATCTTCCAGGCTGGCATTAATACCACCCCTATCTGCAGCGTGACCATCTTCCAGGCTGGCATTAATACCACCCCTATCTGCAGCGTGACCATCTTCCAGGCTGGCATTAATACCACCCCTATCTGCAGCGTGACCATCTCCCGGGCTGGCATTAATACCACCCATATCTTTAATTTGATCATCTCCCGGGCTGGCATTAATTTTTCGTATACAAAGATATTTCTCAGAGTTATTCTAAAAGCAAATTTATCCCCCTTTTGAAGTTGTGCTACAGTTTATGTTTGGTTTCAAAGTCAAACCAGAGAAATTGATGAAAGTCACACACTTCACATTTGCACAAATTAACACCATATTCTCACATCAGATACTTAGGGTAGGATCAAATAACTATTTTCAAATTTCCCTTGCTACTATTTCTTTGTGATCAAGCAATGTGTTGCCATGGTAACAAAAAAGTTATCTGTTTTGCAATCAACAGTTTTCACTGCCTTTTAGCAAATTTGTTCATGTTACCATGGCAACAAATAATCAAGCTTTAAAACACTTTCTGCGAGTAAAGCTGTAATGTATCCCCTTTGTTTCTTGTATTGCTTTCTTGCAATATGAGACTATTAATATGATTCTCTTCTGAACACAAGGCACTTTGCTTGTTTTAAAATATCTAGGTTCTTCACTTTGATTTTTCCTTATTTTGATTTTTACCCCGAAATTATCAAAATTTTAAATCATTTTTGATTCTACTGAAATAGGGTCATGCAGGCATTACTTTTGAAAAGCAATGAATTTATGCAATTGTTATTTTGATCAAACATGCTGTGAAGCTGGAGTGTCCCATCTAAACCAAATTTGGATCCTTTTTCTGGATTAAAAAACTGATGAAAAAGACTTTTCTTGATGCATATAATGGCTACTTAATGGTGCTTGGTCAAGTTGTCCTAGCAACGTGATGTGGTCACCATAGAGACAGTTGTGCCACCTGATGACATGTGGTGGTGACATCTGGTGGAGGTAGGTCATAGCCTTGGGCGTAGAAGCAGCAGTTGAGTGTCAGAGACAGGCGGCTATTGATGATGTCCACACCACAAGGATGGTCTCTGTGAGAGGATCACCCCCCAGACTCTGGACCATTCACTGTCTCTATGAGCATGATGCACAGTGTGAGTGGTAAGGAACGATGTGTGAGTTTTGCATGTGTAAATGTGTATGTATATAAATGTGTGTGTTAAATGTGAGAATGAGACGTGGAATGTGAAATATTTTGTTATCTATATATTCATATATTTATATAAATGCTGGATCTAGCGGCTAGCGTTTGGTCAAGAGGGTAGTTGCCATGGTAACGGTGACATGAGGGCCAGTATTATGACATAGAGCAGTATGTGTGGGGCGGGCGGGTGGGGAGGCCGACCCGCCACAGAGGTATAGTGAGGGGGTATACCTTCGTTACCCTCGGGTTGCGTGTGCATATCTTGCTGCGGTGAGTTGGGGTCCCGCCGATTGCTCTGTGGGTTAGTGGCGGTTCCATACATGACCAATGTCCAGGAGCGCAGGGTGGCTGCTGAAATAACCAAGAAATCAAAACTATAGTACTTCATGAAATACAAATTCAATATTATTTAAACAGTACATTTATACTTAAACAGTATATATACATATACATACATATACATATATATATATGTTCTCAAAATATTCAAATTAACAATTTTCAACAATTGTAACATATATTGACAATTTATTGGCACAAACATCTCAAGAAATTTCACATTTACATATAGAATTTTCACAGACCAAGAAAGGTTAATGGAGACAAACATAAAATATCAATGTGAAATTATCTCAAGATACAAGACATACAAATGTATGAGGCCTCAGACATATCAAACTTATGAATGCCACAAAAGGACAGAAATTCATAAAAAAAAATATAGCAATAAAAATATTTTATCTGGCAGCAGCTAGCCTGAGCCACATCATGATGATTCACAACATTACATGTAAGCGGTCAAGGCGCGGTCAAGGCACAGTCAAGGCGGTCATTATATCATTCCCAAGCCTTTGCAAGAAAGATCACTCCACGCTAGCAGTGTTCACTGCAACTAACAATTCCCAACACATGTCACACTTCACTCATATTGCCATTTTGGTTTGAATTGTTTTCCTTCATTTGAATATTGCTAGATTATATTTCATTTTATACTTCAATATCTAATAAATATGATCTGAAATTATGCGGTGTTAAAGCCACAGAGATGTGCGAACTAATTTGAAGGTCCAGAAATAACAATGATGAAAGTAATCAAGTCTTAAGTTTGCACTTATTCCAGGCTGAATATGTATTAAGTCCACTTTATGTTGTATTCAGGAAATATGGGATTCATTTGAAAAATATTTTTTATTTAGTGGTAGTTCAATCCAGGTCATGGAGGCTATGACCTCAAAAGGTCAAGGACGACTGGATAGGTTCAAGGTTATCATTTGATCTCAGACCTTGAGTTTTCCTTTACCCTAAGTAGGGTAGACACAAGCCAACTAGAAGTGCACTGAGTCAATCCTTTGCAAAATGGCAGTTTATTTCAGTTAAGTCCTTTGATGAAATATTTGGTAGCTAATGCCACCATCATATCATCTGCTTTCTGACACATTGAATTAATAATCTGGTTTTAAAATACAATATTTAGTCCCTGACATTAGTTTAGATATACCCTCATTTAGTTTCATATTATTCAAGTACTTCTTCAATGATTTTGGTAGTTCCGTACCAAACTTCTTGTCCTTTGAGAGTGGGATTAATAGAAAAATACAAAAGATCATTAGCATATACCGGTACATAGTACATCCAGTTATAATCTCTGATCATTTGTTTATTAACAATCTTTTTAGCACTATTACGTCCACTGGGACATAATGCAATACTCTTTATCAAGAGTAACTGGGGATGTTTTATAGCGTTATCACTTGGACATGGTAACACAAACAAGAAGCTTTGATAAAGTCACAGAGCACTCCCTGGAGTAAATTTATCCTGAACAATGTAAAGATCTCTTTGAGGGACTACGTTTATTCATTTTTTTTTAATACTTAGTTCAAAATCTCTTAAACAAATTTGTGATGAGACTGACGAAAAATGATTTGAATGCCTGCAGATTTTTCAGTAATTCGATAAAGAGGTTGAAGTTCGGTTCTCACCAAAATGGACAGACATAAGATGGGAAATATGTTTTATAAGATTTATTCAAGTTTATACATGTAGAGTTTATTGCTCTGCAAAATGTAGGGATTCGTTCCTCTACCTACCTTGGCCATCTTGTCATCTAACTGTTTTCACGGGAAATACATAAAATGATTTCAGTTATTGATAAATACATATATAAGCTTCATCCTCTATGTAGTCCTCTGCCAGCGTGCCATCATGCACCTCTATATGTTTCCATGTATAATGCCTCAGCTATCAGGCTTAGAGTCTCAATATACTAACTTATTGATATCTTAAAACTTGTAGGAAATTGAGAAAGTGAGAGAACTTTCTGCTATCAGTGTTGATATTGGAACTACTTAGGTAGCTTGGGATAGAGTCAGCGATATTAACCCAGCCAAAGCCGAATAAAGAGCTTTCTAGTTGCATATAAAATAGTCTCGCTCAGATCAATCTGATTAAATAATAGAGTATAAATAAGAAATAATAGAGTATTCTTGAGATTTCCTTGAGAAAGAATGTGCAAGCATTGAGGGAGTCTGTCCTATTCCAGATCACTGTGCAAGCACTGAGGGAGTCTGTCCTATTCCAGATCACTGTGCAAGCACTGAGAGAGTCTGTCCTATTCCAGATCACTGTGCAAGCATTGAGGGAGTCTGTCCTATTCCAGATCACTGTGCAAGCATTGAGGGAGTCTGTCCTATTCCAGATCACTGTGCAAGCACTGAGGGAGTCTGTCCTATTCCAGATCACTGTGCAAGCATTGAGGGAGTCTGTCCTATTCCAGATCACTGTGCAAGCATTGAGGGAGTCTGTCCTATTCCAGATCACTGTGCAAGCATTGAGGGAGTCTGTCCTATTCCAGATCACTGTGCAAGCATTGAGGGAGTCTGTCCTATTCCAGATCATTGTGCAAGCATTGAGGGAGTCTGTCCTATTCCAGATCACTGTGCAAGCATTGAGGGAGTCTGTCCTATTCCAGATCACTGTGCAAGCATTGAGGGAGTCTGTCCTATTCCAGATCACTGTGCAAGCATTGAGGGAGTCTGTCCTATTCCAGATCACTGTGCAAGCATTGAGGGAGTCTGTCCTATTCCAGATCACTGTGCAAGCATTGAGGGAGTCTGTCCTATTCCAGATCACTGTGCAAGCATTGAGGGAGTCTGTCCTATTCCAGATCACTGTGCAAGCACTGAGGGAGTCTGTCCTATTCCAGATCACTGTGCAAGCATTGAGGGAGTCTGTCCTATTCCAGATCACTGTGCAAGCATTGAGGGAGTCTGTCCTATTCCAGATCACTGTGCAAGCACTGAGGGAGTCTGTCCTATTCCAGATCACTGTGCAAGCATTGAGGGAGTCTGTCCTATTCCAGATCATTCCTTACATAAAGAGGTCAGCTGAGATAAAATTTATAATAATAATAATAATAATAAAAATAATAATAATAAAAAATTTTATATAGCACTGATACCAGACAAGTCTGTTCATAGCGCTGTAAATTTATGAATTATGATACAATAGACTGGACACTCTGTGTATCTTATATCAATATGAATGTTAGTGTTTTGCTGGGGCTTAAATACTCCAGCCAATGTCTTCAATGTCTTCATGTCAGCTCGTCTTTGCTGGTTAACAGTATCCCTGGCTAGCCTCACAGTATCCTTGGCTAGCCTCACAGTATCCCTGGCTAGCCTCACAACATCCCTGGCTAGCCTCACAGTATCTCTGGCTAGCCTCACAGTATCCCTGGCTAGCCTCACAGTATCCCTGGCTAGCCTCCGTGGCTAGCCTCACAGCATCGCTGACTAGTTTCATCTGTCGACAATCCTAAGATTGCAATGTTAACACGCCTCTTTTGTTACCACTTTTTTATACTGTCTCTCCATGATTCTGTGATTCTCCATGATTCTGTGATTCTCCATGATTCTGTGATTCTCCATGATTCTGTGATTCTCCATAATTCTTGTTGATCGCCCCTGATGAGGTTGCAGTTGGTGACAGAGTGCTGCCCCCTAGGGGATAACTATATAACCATTTTGCGTTTGATTGGAATTTTGTGGTTTAGAAAAGGGGCTGATTTCAAGAGACCACCAGATTAGAATACACATCTTGTGAACAAACATATTTTGTTGAGAAATTCTTTTTAAAGGCAATATGAGAATATCAATTCTGGTTATATGTTTAAGGTAGTAAACATGCTCAAGAATGTTTATCTTGCATCGAATGTTCCCCAGTTCATATTTCATGTGCATGCATACAACATTCATACTTGATCTATAACAGCATAATTTGTAGTATCTCCATTTTCCATATATTCATCTGTAATCTAATGTATATAATTTGGGACTGCCACAAAGTGGATAAACAAAATATTTACTTCATGAAGTATTTATATTTTGGCCACCATTGAGATCCCCCTGTCCCTTACATGGAAGACACCACACAATATGCTAAACACGCAACATGTTTTACAGGACATCATATATATATATACACATCATGCAGAGTGGTGTGAAGAGATTCATGCATTGTGTATATGAAAGCCAAAGGCAAGAAAACAAACAAGAAACATTAAGAGAAACGAGGATGCAAAAGTCAGTGAGCAAGAGAGAAGAGAAGGGGCAGAGATAAGAGATAAGAGAGCAAATTTCATGTGGAATGAGAATATGTGGTAAAAGCAAATCAACTCTCTTTTTATATCTATATATGAAAGCATACAATCACTTCAAACTGACAATAATTTTTGCCAATTAAAATATGGGTATTTTTGATAATATATACGTTCAAAAATATTGGTTACACATTGCTTAACTATAAACAAAAATTCTTTAATAATATATGTTAAAATGACTACCAATTAAACATCACTATTACTACTATTTTCTGGTATGTTGCAAGTAAATTTAATTTCTTTATGTATATATATATATATTTGGATATACAAATACATTTGTCATGCCATGCTGATTTTATAATATTTTTGAGTTGAAGACTATAATTCAGGTATTTGATAATCTACTTATGTTAGCAATTTTTTTTCAAAAATATGGATCAGACCTTGCGATAACTTGGTGATGGATGTTACCTTTTTCAGGATTAATTTTCTTAACACTGGCAACATTGACATTCAAGCACGATTTCATGGCTGCCACAACAAGTTTGTTCTGAATTACTGGAATTGTCTAACAGAAAATGGCCTCCACAATTCATTTAACATTTGGGTAGACCAACCATGAATTACCAAGATTATGCCCTCCCCCTCCAAAAACTCTTAAATTTTGATTAATTCAATAATAAATTATTATTAATTAACAAAATAGATTTTGATTAATAAACTAATTTTTGTATCAAATAAATAGTAAAATGTATTAACTAATAAAATTAATTAATAAACAATTAATTATTTTAATTAGTTAACTAATCAAATTAATTAATCATATTAATTACTTTATATAATCTAATCAGCTAAACAAGGTTTGGTGTGATAACAAGGCTGTTGTGTGTGATGTGGCAGCGATGAAATGACGCAGAGAAGGAGAGGAAGACGGGACAGAAAAGAGTGAGTTAAGATGTGTTCTTGCCTGGCTCAGCAGTGGGCGTGACTTTCTTACGATACATAGCCGGAGCGGTGGAGGAGGAGGAGGAGGAGGCGGCGGAGGAGGAGGAGGAGGACAGAGCTTTGTGAGGGGCAGAGGGGCGCTTACACGGGCCCACTTGCACCGCGTTCTTAGGCCAGGTGGTCTTACTGGGGGAGCTGGTAGGCTGGCGATGGCGTGGCCGAGGCGTGGCAGTGGTGGAATAGGTGTGCGTGGTGGAGGCGGCAGGTGTGGTGGTGGGGGCGTGGGGGTGACGATCCGTGCCGTACAGCACTAGTGTCCAACTCCTCAAGCGAGCTGGACCGACTGCAAAAATGCACAGGAAAAAAGACAAAACACACTGAGGTTAGTGCCAGCCCAAATACTGGTTAGTGAGGCTTGTGATTATACGATTTAACTTTGCTCTAAATCTATTACAAGGCTTAAAATCATGTCTATGGTCTTATTGATTTTTTTTCAATTGTTTGCTTATGAAATATCTTTCAAACACAAAATCTGCTTCTTAATGTACAAATTAATATCTTTCAATCTCAAAATCAGTTCCTCAATGTACAAATTTATTTCTTTCAATTTTATGAAAGCATGCTCTTTATCTTGATTTTCAGAATTATTTTGGAATGCATTAATGAACAAACAAATAAATACATGAACCAGCAGTGAGACTCATTCTCTGAATGCAACCGAAACACATCCAAAACACAGATCAGTGGCTGTGTGCAGTCCAGTAACGTGTAAACAGTCATGCAGATTTGTGTTTAACTTGGAAGGAACACCTGTTGCCACTGGTGCTGCCATCTACCTGAGTGTAAATATGGGTACCAACAGAGACACAAAAATGGTATTCATGCTCAAATGTTCATGATTGTAATGAGCTTATCAGAAATATATGTGAGTGTGCATACGTGTGTGCAGGGATGTGTATGAGTGTGTGCGTGTGTGTGTGTGTGTGTGTGTGTGTGTTGCCCTTCTTGGGTGTGCAACCCCTCTCATCACCCTCGACTCAAAATACATGTAAAAATACAAAAAGTCCACCTCACAGTCCACATTCACTCACGTGACACGTTAATGGCGCTCTTTCTTGCAAAGGAACCTAAGAATAAACCCTGCCTCTTTCCCATTTTATCTTTATGATGCACAAAACCATGACAACAGAACAATTTACACCAGATGGCGTAGTGGTGTGTTGTCAGTGGGTGCCCTCTAGTGGTAAATATGATGTGAAGATAATGTTTAAATATTCCACGAGATGATTTGTGTTTCTAAATATGAAATCCTTGAATGAGAAAGGGTTTGCAATCCCAAGAATTCCCCCCTGAGCAATATATGAGAATCAATATTCAGTAAAAAAAAAGTTTGATGCTTATAATATATATATATATATATATATATATATATATATGAATATATATATATATATATATATATATATATATATATATATATATATATATATATATATATATATATATATCATATATCATAACACATTTAAAAAGCACATAATCCAGGCAAGGCCTGTTTGTAGCGCATGAATGGCTGGATTTATTGAAGAGAGTTGCATATATGATGTGTATCAAAATCTTTTCAGAACGTATATATTTGTTTTAAGGAGGATGATTGTGAGAAGGTAAATAATCATATCAAAATAATTCTATTTTCCAAACTGACAATGCTCAGGAGGAAATTGCCTATTTTGAGTGATGGAGGCCTGACATGGCAGCTTGGAGTTATTTGTATCATGGAGTTATCATGTGTGTGATCAGCAGTGTCCAGTCCAGTCAAGACATGGATGTAGTCACGCATTGTGGCAACTCAGTCACACCAAACAAATGTCTCAGATATAATTTGGACATCAAAACATACCAGAAATGGATATTATTCTATTTTTTAAAATTTCAAGTAAAAAAAATGTTAAGAATTATAATACTCATTGTTTCTTGGTGATCAGAATAAATAAAAAATCCACATGATCCTTCAAGCTTGTAAATAATCAAATGTCTTTGAATTGAACGCAAAAAATTCAAGTTTCAACAAAATTCCAAATCCACTGCGATATCTTTTAAATTTATAGATCAGTTATAGATAAGTTATAATGGGGAACAGTCAAGTGACTATTCCTATGTTCAGACTAGACTGGGTGATAATCTGCCTATTGTCACAATCTGAACTGATTAGCATTGGATTAGCATATTTTAATTATCTTAATCTTTCAAGACGCAGTGTATAAGGATGGGATAATGGGCCTGGTAGCCGCTATCTCTGCCGACTCCCACGTACAGCATATTTCTCCCCAGATTCTCTGTCCAGATTAACACTTATCTTCACAAAACGTACACAAAAATACCAAATGGACTTCATAAATCTTGATGAAATCTGCACCAGATTTGGAGGCGTCCATTATTCAGAGCATATCAGTGTTAATCCGGCGTCTCTTTCATGTTGATGTCAAACTTGCATGCCAGCTACGACACAAATCAAATGGAGAGAAAATGCTACAACCCGGTTTTTTTTCTCTATGGTCTATTAATAATTCATCATCTTCTACCGTACTGTGAGGACCAATTTGTATGAACGGAAACTTACATGAACTATCCCCGTTTTCCACTTCCAGCGTCCATGTCCCTAAGGACGTTTCACCCCAGTTGTGAGTTGTCATAAACTCCCAGCCGTTGAAGCCTTCTGTTGATGTATCTCTCACCCGCCGCTGTAATAAGGTAGAGCGAGTGCCGGCGGGTGAGGTGAGGTAAATCTTCACTTCCCCTCTCCGACTTGACGACAGTGTTAAGAGAGACTGCACATGTTCCAAATATGAAACACTTTCTCTGGCTCGGCGACGACATCCGTCGCTTTCTAACGTCACTCGCACCTTGCCATATACTGGCACACTTCTGAAAATTAACAAAATTAAATGTAAATTCACTTAATCTAAGCTTGACTCAAGCTTGAAAATATTTCAATTTTTACCAAACATTAGTGTTAGATTAGTTCAACAGTTGTGAAGCAGGAAAAGTGAACATTTTATTTTTTACATTATAATCTGACCATTATAATTGAACAATGTAATTACATTATATTGTACCAATTTATCTAAGGCAATGACTGGCGTATTTAATATGGGGATAAGATGGATTCTCACCTGGAGCCTGTTCTGGCCTTAATGATGGACTCTAGGCACTCACCTGGAGCCTATCCTAGCCTTAATGATGGACTCTGAGCACTCACCTGGAGCCTATCCTGGCCTTAATGATGGATTCTAGGCATCACCTGGAGCCTATCCTAGCCTTAATGATGGACTCTGAGCACTCACCTGGAGCCTGTTCTGGCCTTAATGATGGACTCTAGGCACTCACCTGGAGCCTATCCTGGCCTTAATGATGGACTTTGAGCACTCACCTGGAGCCTATCCTGGCCTTAATGATGGATTCTAGGCATCACCTGGAGCCTATCCTAGCCTTAATGATGGACTCTGAGCACTCACCTGGAGCCTGTTCTGGCCTTAATGATGGACTCTAGGCACTCACCTGGAGCCTATCCTGGCCTTAATGATGGACTTTGAGCACTCACCTGGAGCCTATCCTGGCCTTAATGATGGATTCTAGGCATCACCTGGAGCCTATCCTAGCCTTAATGATGGACTCTGAGCACTCACCTGGAGCCTGTTCTGGCCTTAATGATGGACTCTAGGCACTCACCTGGAGTCTATCCTAGCCTTAATGATGGACTCTGAGCACTCACCTGGAGCTTATCCTAGCCTTAATGATGGACTTTGAGCACTCACCTGGAGCCTGTTCTGGCCTTAATGATGGACTTAGAGCACTCACCTGGAGCCTATCCTGGCCTTAATGATGGACTCTAGGCACTCACCTGGAGCTTATCCTGGCCTTAATCTCACAGCGATGTTGCTCTGGAACACTGGTCCAATTCTGGGCTAAATCTACCATAGAAGCTGCATCCATCAATCCGTAACCAAACGAATGACTCACTGAAATATATACAACATCATAGTATAACCATATATGACGGGCATACCATAACTGTATATCATTTATTAGTTAAAAATTAAACTGTTTAATATATGAGCAACTCGATACAATTTCTTAAAGACAAATGGATGACTCACAAAAGGTGCTGAAATACACAAGAGCGGAATGTGTAAAAAGAGATATTAATGAATTCTAAATATAGAGACAATTCATGTCTAAACTATCTGATGAACTCTGAGAATATATCCCGTTGAGGGGCCCATCTGTGGCTTGCAGTATGACAGACTTCTGAAGTTTATGTCTATCCCCCATATATCCCTCTCTTAATATTCACATCTCCATTTATAGCACAAATCAAGACCTAAATCAAATATGGCCATTATGAGATCAGTGTTGACCAAATTCCCCATGTAATCCACTCGGCTGGCATTTGAGGCCCGATTAATTCTGCCGGAGCCAGACGTTTCCATTATTAAGTGGGATCAAACTATCAATTATTGTGGGTTGGGGGACTCATTCAAAATCTTTTTGAAGAAAAAACAAAACTCTTGCACAATTCTTCTTACTGAATATCTCACTGATAAAGTGTATTTGATATATTCCTGTATTTGATATATTCCTGTATAATAAATCAATCAATGGTTTTCTTGTGTGAATGTGTCATTTAAACTCCCAATCTCTATTTGTGGTTGTCATTGAGACAGATTTTATGACTTTTTTCTTCGGCCATTCTTTTGTAAGAGTAGGGCCTTGTGTTCCGGTGACAGGATTCTATTCCTGGCTGGATATTAACTAAAAGTGCCAACCTTCTGTGATAATATCTTTATATCTATATTTTGTTCAACATCAGCTTTAACAGTAATTATAATATCACTTCCTGTTCCTGTTCTGCTATTTCCTGTTCCTGTTCTGATATTTCTTGTTCCTGTTCTGATATTTCTTGTTCCTGTTATACTCATTCATTTTTATCAAATATAGAAATCTTCTATCATTTGTAAACAATTTTCTTCACTGACAAAATTAGCCCCCCAAACTCTGTATTGGTGTTTAGTGGCCAGCATATATTGGCCCTCTCCGGTTTTAGGCCGCGTCTCCTTGTGCCACTGTTTGCCAAGTGCCATTTGGAATGACACACGACAGAAGGCCAGGCTGGGGCCGCCATCAATTCCCCAGCACATCTTGAGCAATATGAAAAAAAAAACTGTAGGTAATATGGTCTGAATGGGTGTAATGCAGACAGAAATGGTTGTGTTGGAGTATGATGAGGTTGGACAGCTGGCACACTGTGGCGTCCGGCAGCAGATTGGGCCGTGAACCCACCAGCCATGTCTGATTACTGTCACCTCAAGTGCCGCAATCCCCACAACATATTGCATGTTACAAGATCTACTCCCCCCTGCCTCCGTACCCGTGTTAATCATCGGCTATTGTCATGTGGTTGTCATGTATCTCCAGGCGCACCCCACTGCAGACTGTGGTATTGTCATTCTGGATTGACCACAAAAAATCTGCATTCATTGCAGAAACTCTGTGGTAACAGTAATTTTAATTATAACAAACCAACAACAAAAGCACAAAAAGAAGGATTTTTGGCACCAAGTCTGGAGGTAACTCTTTTGATATTAACATCTTGAAAGATAAATAGGTCTTTTTTTCATCTGCAGTTAACTCTTGTGGTATCTTAATTTGTCCCAAGCTCTACCATAGTTGGGATATAAGTTCCTACAGGAAATATTTACCACAACAAATCTTCCTTTTATTTCAGTCACAGCAATTTGAGATCTCGTGAGGCTAATTGCAGTTAGGAATCAAGTGGCGCCATCTTAGTGTGCAACAGAGATTTACTTGTTGAAATTGCCTGACACTGGATTGGTGGACGGATGCGAAGGTTGAGATTAGGGCCATTTGCTCATTACAAGTTGACGTGCAAGATTTGGTTGTAAAGCTGACAAATAAGCCAATCAGGCGGTACCTCCTGATGCAAGTACCGGCGAGATCCTGGAGCAAAAGGACAAGAATGCGTCCCCGTTCCTGAGAAAAGAAAATACCTTGCTTCACTGGATGGAGCCAGATCTTGATTATGCAAAATCCTAATTTAGGACAAATCCTAATTTAGTTTTTCCCTTTTCATTTAAATCCTCACCTCACCATACATTGCACGCAAAGTCTGGTTTGAGATAAGGTGGCAAATCCATATCCATCCATTAAAATCTGGATGGAACATTTCAAGAAAGGCTGCGGCACGGTATGTGATTGTAAAGGCAATCATTTTCAGTCAGCGATTGAATATTGGATGGAGGTGTTACAAAAAAAAACATAGGCATCAGAGATGCATCAACCCTCAGCCCTGGTAACTTATTGCACAACATTCGCTCCACACATATTTGTGAGCACCACATAATTGTTCCTGTGACCTTGAAAAGTAGGTGAAGGTCTTCACTGAGGTCTTCACCAGATGCTTATGTGTGTCAAGTCTCACAAAGCTGCCATCAATCGTTCTCGAGTTATAGCAACAATAGGGATTTCACATAATTGTCACTGTGACCTTGAAAAGTAGGTGAAGGTCATGTTCCATAGAAAAATGTCTGAGGTCTTCAACAGATGCTCATGTGTGTCAAATCTCATAAAGCTGCCATCATTTGTTCTTGAGTTATTGTGATTCTTGTGATTTCACATAATTGTCCCTGTGACCTTGAAAAGGAGATGAAGGTCATGTTTCATAGAAAAAATTATGAGATCTTTACCAGATGCTTATGTGTGTCAAATCTCATATAGCTGCCATCATTCGTTCTTGAGTTATTGCGATTCTTAGGATTTCACATAATTGTCCTTGTGACCTTGAAAAATAGGTCAAGGTCACCGTCCACTGAACTCGTCCGAGATTTTCACCTGATGCTTATGTGTGTCAAGTTTCATGAAGCTGCCAGCATTTGTTTTCAAGTTATCATGATGACAAGGACGATTTCACATAATTGTCCCTGTGACCTTGAAAAGTAGGTGAAGGTCATGTTTCATAGAAAAAATTCTGAGGTCTTCAACAGATGCTCATGTGTGTCAAATCTCATAAAGCTGCCATCATTTGTTCTTGAGTTATTGCGATTCTTGGAATTTCACATAATTGTCCATGTGACCTTGAAAAATAGGTCAAGGTCGCTGTTCATCGAACTCGTCCGAGGTTTTCACCAGATGCTTATGTGTGTAAAGTTTCATGAAGCTGCCATCATTTGTTCTAGAGTTATCGCGATGACAAGGATTTCACATAATTATCCCTGTGACCTTGAAAAGTAGGTAAAGGTCATGTTTCATAGAAAAAATTCTGAGGTCTTCAATAAATGCTTATGTGTGTCAAATCTCATAAAGCTGCCATCATTTGTTCTTAAGTTATTGCAATTCTTGGGATTTCATATAATTGTCCCTGTGACCTTGAAAAATAGGTCAAGGTCGCTGTCCATCGAACTCGTCCGAGGTTTTCACCTGATGCTTATGTGTGTCAAGTTTCATGAAGCTGTTATCATTTGTTCTCAAGTTATCGCGATGACAAGGATGTTCGCTACAGACATACATACATACAGACATACATACATACAGACATACAGACATACATACATACATACATACATACCCACGCCAGGAGTACTGCAATACCCTCAGCCTGATTACATCAGGGGCTGAGGGTAAAAAGTGAAATGGTGTTTTTATGACCCTTTCAGCAGCAATGGCCATCAGGTTGACTTTCAAGCCTTTTAACCAGTGTGAAAATAACACTGTCGGCAGTGGGAGTCGAACCCACGACCTCCTATGCTCCATTGATATCACCAAGTAAGGCAGAGGCCCTATATTCTACCAGCTGTGCTAGTGGGGGCGGTCTATGTATATGATGATATATGGAGGAGTGTGTACTAACCTCTGCGGCCCACTCCGTTGACCACCCAGTCCGGGGCTTTGAGGTTGGCTGGTCTTGCAGTCATGACAACTATATGCTGCATGTCACGCCAAGATAAATTAGGACTGAAATATCAAACACATCCAACGATTAACCCAAAATATATATTTCTTGTCATTTTGAAACAAACAATAAAATATAAAAAAGTCACAAAGCCATCTTTTGATCATAGTATATAAAGCTTACAAGAAAGATTTCTTTAAAAATCAAAGTGATGTTAAAAATGATGTTTGTTTAAGCACTCATTGAGAAGGAATTCATAATAAATCAAGTCTTTCAGAGAGCTACAGGGTGAACCTATCCTGCTGGGTGGACAGTGTTGCCGGAAATTTTAATTTGGCACCAAAATTGGACTGCCATGTGAAAAAAAAAACTGATGATGCTTGTGTTAAATAGAAGACAGGTAGTCAATATGCATCCAGCGCCTGTATATCTCGATTTATTCTGACCGATGGGGATGACACAGTTTGTGGTTGAGATAAGTTACAGTTGACCTACTTGGCTTGCAGGGCCAGGGCACATATTCCGGCCGCCAAGGGGGCGCTGGCTGACGTCCCGGTGTGGGTCTCCGTACAACCCTTCCTCAGATCCGTCGTCACCTGCGATACACATCAACAAATATAGAAGCAATTAACCAAACCTCCAAAAGTATCGTCACATAAACCTGATCTGCCAAGGATAGAAAGATCATATTTGCTGGCCAAAACGCCAAGGTCAAAGTGTCAAGGTCAAAGTGTCAAGGTCAAAGGCTATATATAGATTCAAGTATGCCGAGGCACAGGTTAGTGAGTTAGTATGGTTAATAAATAGTGACTACTTTTTCATGTGTGATGTGTTCTCTCAAGCATCAAATTGTCCATTTCTAATGTAAGAACACTTCATGATATACATCCATATTGTGGTAAGTATAAATGTCCATATTAATGAGTCAATAATGACCAATCATCATTTCAACCCACCTTCATATGACAGCTCTGATCTCCACAATATAAACTAACCTTGAACTGACCGAGAAAGTTGGAAGGAGTGTGTTTATTAGTTGAGAAAATAAAAGCTGCACAAAATGTGGTGTTAGCTTAAAAGGCCATGTTTGATCAAAAATAAAATCCACACTCATATGGCGCAAATGAAACTAGAATGCCCTCTATGCTCTCCTTTAGACGGACGGACGGACGGACTGACGGACGTAACATAATTACATGACATAGAAGTAAGAAAAGCAGGTAGACAACGATCCCAAATAATTACGTAACGTAATTATATTATACAAAATTCATTCTATATTAATTCTATACATGAGAAATAGATGTGAGTTGGCTTACGACTTGTCTTTCTCCGCCCGAGCCGCTGCTGTAGGTGGTGGCGAGGGTGGAGGAGCAGGCCTCCGAGTACCACGGGATGTTGCCGTTCTCCGTGGCACTGCTAATAGACAGCGTATAAATACTATTAGTATAACCATCACAGCTGCAGCTATCGTGGTCTCGGCCCCCATTTCCAGACGCCCAGACAAAGATGGAACCAAGCCTATTTCGACCCTGAAATACAGAAAAGGATTCTGGCTAGAAATATGTCATGGTATTCTTGCCATAAGAGGGTACAAAAGTGTCCTCGATGGAATTACTCTTTGAAGTCCAAAACTTATCTGAACTAGCGAAAGTCTTCAAAAGTTCCAAGATTCAGGCTATTTTAAATGAAAAATACTTTCTTTTATAGAAATAAAGTATAAAGTCATTTAAATGAAAAGGACTTACCGTATTTATTCCATCAAAAAATGCCTTTTTGGCAAGCACAGCAGGGCCGTCGACAGTTCTGCCATCGTCGTCTGGACCCCACGAGGCACTATATATATCTATGCGATCCTGATTGAAGCCAAGAGACTGTGCTTCGACGGCGTCTGTGACGTCACCGTCCAGCATACGCACCCCTCCTATGGAAGCTTTATATGCCACCCCGGCACTGCAGATATTGTTATCTGCCTCAGCGGCAACTTCTCCAGCACACCTTGTACCGTGTCTGAAATATCAACCATCATTTATCAGAAATGCTTCGCTCACGATAAATACTCAAACAACTAAATTCACTCATCATATCTTTAAAAAATCATTGAAACTTTTAATAAAAGCGTTTTTGTTGTTTTTATACACACACACATATATGTATATGTATATAATTAATAATAATAATAATAATAATAATAATAATAATAATAATAATAATAATAATAATAATAATAATAATAATAATAATAATAATAATAATAATAATAATAATAATAATAATAATAATAATAATAGCAGATGTTGACCTGTTTTCATTGGTGTAATCATATCTGGGCTGAGGGTCTTGATCGTGATCATTGACATCATAACTGGCATCTGCATACTGCAAATATAAAACAAATATCCTATAAATAAACAAACAATAAATCATTCAAATAAATAAATGCCAATCAGGATGTGGATACTGCTTCTTGTGTTAATCTTGTGGCTTCCGCCCATGCTAATTATTTCAGCAAAATGGCTTCAGATAACTTGTCAAACTAACAATGTTTGATATAAGACAATTCTACATTAATAGCTTTTAATATTTGACAAGGACAAATTTAATATTCTGTTACGCAAACACTGTTCATAATTCAATAATGCCAATAAAATGTGACTGATTATGTGCTTATTACCAATATTTCTGCACAATCAGTTTAATTTCAATACAATAATGACATTTGTTGCCATCATCAGCTATCATCAGGGACATTCAAGAAACTTAACAAGTGCAACTAATTGCAATCTCTCAAGTACAAACTTCACATCTTGACAAGAAAGATATCAAATAACTATCTCATTATATGATACCGGGATCTGAACCCCGTTATTCCTTATATGCAGTTAAAACACATCATCCCCTATCAGAATACATCTACATCTTTTAGTATACTCGGCAAAACCAATTGGCATCCCGCCGAGAGAAATTAAGTCCTATCAGGATAGACATCAGCCCTATCCAGATCCACATCAGCCCTATCCAGATCCACATCAGCCCTATCCAGATACACATCAGCCCCTATCAGGATACACATCAGCCCTATCCGGATCCACATCAGCACCTATCAGGATACACATCAGCCCTATCCGTATACACATCAGCCCCTATCAGGATACACATAAGCCCTATCCGGATACACATCAGCCCTATCTGGATACACATCAGCCCTATCAAGATACACATCTGCCCTATCTGGATACACATCAGCCCTATCAAGATACACATCAGCCCTATCTGGATACACATCAGCCCTATCTGGATACACATAAGCCCTATCCGGATACACATCAGCCCTATCTGGATACACATCAGCCCTATCAAGATACACATCTGCCCTATCTGGATACACATCAGCCCTATCAAGATACACATCTGCCCTATCTGGATACACATCAGCCCTATCAAGATACACATCTGCCCTATCTGGATACACATCAGCCCTATCAAGATACACATCAGCCCTATCTGGATACACATCAGCCCTATCTGGATACACATAAGCCCTATCCGGATACACATCAGCCCTATCTGGATACACATCAGCCCTATCTGGATACACATCAGCCCCTATCTAGATACACATCAGCCCCTATCTAGATACACATCAGCCCTATCCAGATACACATCAGCCCTATCCAGATCCACATCAGCCCTATCCAGATACACATCAGCCCTATCTGGATACACATCTGCCCTATCTGGATAAACATCAGCCCCTATCCAGATACACATCAGCCCTACCCAGATAGACATCAGCCCTATCCAGATAGACATCAGCCCTATCCGGATACATATCAGCCCTATCCGGATACACATAAGCCCTATCCGGATACACATCAGCCCTATCAAGATACACATCTGCCCTATCTGGATACACATCAGCCCTATCTGGATGCACATTAGCCCTATCCAGATACACATCAGTCCCTATCCAGATACACACCAGCCCTATCTGGTTACACATCAGCCCTATCCGGATACACATCAGCCCTATCCGGATACACATCAGCCCTATCCAGATACACATCAGCCCTAATCGGATACACATCAGCCCTATCCAGATACACATCAGCCCTATCCGGATACACATCAGCCCTATCCGGATACACATCAGCCCTATCCGGATACACATCAGCCCTATCCGGATACACATCAGCCCTATCCAGATACACATCAGCCCTAATCGGATACACATCAGCCCTATCCAGATACACATCAGCCCTATCCGGATACACACCAGCCCTATCCAGATACACATCAGCCCTATCTGGATACACATCAGCCCTATCCAGATACACATCAGCCCTATCTGGTTACACATCAGCCCTGAGATCATGTGTTGTGATAAAGCAGAGCCTGCACACACAGGCTATTAGCAACCCTTTCCTCTGAGGCAGCTGGCCAATCAGATATTACGATCACAACGGGTGCTATGACTATATTTCTGAGAAGCCCTCACAAATGTATTTACAAGCATCAGATGGGTTGCCACCACTCTTAATGTTCATTCACATTCCAGGCTATTGTTGGCGGTAATGAGTGGCAGTATAAGAGGCGAGGACCTCTGGGTCGGACACGGCACCGCTTCCGATTGTGCACCAGGCAAGCCTTTATCAAGCCCTCTAATGAAAATAGGGAAGGAGTTTGTATGCGATTTGGGCTCGATGGCGTTGGAGTGCCGCAAAGTGCCGACTGATTTGTGTTTTCTTTCTGATGATGATACCTTGCCAACATGGCCTGCATTCTGAATAGGCTGCCCGCTCATAAATCAGCCCCCAGATGGCGACTCTGATGAAAACGTTGGTCAGTCTGCAAACTAGTAATTTAGGCGAGTTTGGCTCTATCTGCTGCCTTTGACATATTTCCCACAATCCTCTCTTGGTGGTACTAATGCCACTATCTACCAAAGCCCTTTCTTGGAAAAATATTTACTATCCCTTAACCTAATGAGTAAAACTTCCTAACAAAAATATAAACCAAAAGTTGAATAAAAAAAAAAAAAAAAAAAAATGTTTTGGGAAGGCTTTACAGGAACCATTGGTGCTGGGGTTGAGGCTTTCTTCGAGTTTTGTCAGGCAGGCACAGGCGCGTGTTCATCAATCTCTGTGTATCACACAGCAGAGCGTCCTTGCCTCTTAGATCAACGCATCACAAGCATCTACCTTGTGTATGCCGATTATTTGGGCTTTGTATTTCTAGAAGTGATGGCTGTTCTGTGGTCCAGTGTGGTCCATGCCGCCACATAAAGCAGACTGCCTGGTCAACTGGTCCGCTAAGCCTCCTCTATATGCCCTCATCACTCACTCCTCCAACCCGACAACCTACCGCTCATATGCAAATTAAAATGAGTGATATATGATAATTCTTTTTAATCTTTCCATATATTTTCCTTGTGATCTTTTCCCTTTATTTTCTTTGAAGTTTTTTCCTTATATTCTCCTGATTATAGCATTAGCATTACTACCAGTACAAAAATGCCTAGATTTAGCCATGTTCACTTCATTGTATTGCAAAGACTGTTCCCTCCATTGCAGGATTTCTCTCTTGCATCAATCCCTGCCATCCTTGGTTAAAAAGGGCATCAAGATTGGATGCAAGTTATGATCACTCATAAACATCGGTCAATAGCCTTCGATCTATGCTGATCATTGCTTTTTGAAATGTTTGTGAGCATTTCCTGGAAATTGTTTCATACATGATCATTGTTTCATAAAAGTCCTTTCCCAGAGCAGACTTGAGCAGATTGTAATTTTGACCAATCAAATTGCATGTTACATATTGAATTTGGCCCCAACATGCTATGTCGTCTATGAATATGTCAGCATAGCTAAAAATCTGGCTGTAGACTGATTGGTGAAAGAATAGATTCTCTTTTTATTGATTGATCAGCATCTGGGTCAGACACCTGATCACCTGTCATGGCCTGATGTTGGTCATTTCTGATTGGCTGATATTTTGGTGGGCAAGACCAAATTAAGTATTTATGACATGGGAAATTCCAAATTTCAAATGATACCAAATATGAGTTATTAGACTTGCAATACTACCAAGGTTACGTAGAATACAAAGATTGGTGCTGTTCTCTGAAGTGTTTTATAACAGGGCTGCATATTTGACAGATTTCATAATTTGCAAACACCAACTAACACACATGTAACTGGAGTGGGGACGAGCACTAAACTCATCAAGTGTGCGTGGAGAGATGTCTTTTGTAAGGAGATTTTGCAACTTTTTTCACATGAGTAATCTGCTTTGCCAGGGAGTCTAGGGATTTAAGCTTGTTGGTTGATGAGCTCGTATGGCGTGTCAAGTTGACAAGGCCCTCGAGTAGTCGGGGAGGCTTGTCAAGGGGGCTGGACATAAGGGGTGGTCAGAGATGGCGTGTCAATGGCCTAGGGTTGTGACTCAGTGGCTTGTCAAGGTAACTAGACCACAGGGTGAGTTAAGGTGGCTTGTCAAGGTAAAAGGATCTAGGCTTGAGTAGAGGAGTTCGTGGGTTGAGGTAAAGTGGCTTGTCAAGGTGACAAGATTAAGGGGTGATTAGAGATGGCTTGTCAAAGTGATGGTATGATGGGGGTGATTAGAAATGGCTTGTCAAGGTGATGGTACGATGGGGGTGATTAGAGATGGCTTGTCAAAGTGATGGTATGATGGGGGTGATTAGAGATGGCTTGTCAAAGTGATGGTATGATGGGGGTGATTAGAGATGGCTTGTCAAAGTGATGGTATGATGGGGGTGATTAGAGATGGCTTGTCAAAGTGATGGTACGATGGGGGTGATTAGAGATGGCTTGTCAAAGTGATGGTATGATGGGGGTGATTAGAGATGGCTTGTCAAAGTGATGGTATGATGGGGGTGATTAGAGATGGCTTGTCAAGGTGATGGTACCATGGGGGTGATTAGAAATGGCTTGACAAGGTAACAGGTGTCTTTATAAAATGGGGTGAGTTTAGGTAGGTTGCAAAGAGGAAAAGGCCTTGAAATGAATAATTTCATAGAAAGGTGCTCTACAAGTTACATCCAAATATAAACACCTATTTAATATATTTAGAAGAGAAGTTGGGGTGGGGGCAGCTTTAGAAGAGGTGTGGGGGTGGGGGCGGCTATAGAAGAGATGTGGGGGTGGGGGCGGCTTTAGAAGAGATGTGGGGGTGGGGGCGGCTTTAGAAGAGAAGTTGGGGTGGGGGCAGCTTTAGAAGAGATGTGGGGGTGGGGGCGGCTATAGAAGAGATGTGGGGGTGGGGGCGGCTATAGAAGAGATGTGGGGGTGGGGGCGGCTTTAGAAGAGATGTGGGGGTGGGGGCGGCTTTAGAAGAGATGTGGGGGTGGGGGCAGCTTTAGAAGAGATGTGGGGGTGGAGGCGGCTTTAGAAGAGATGTGGGGGTGGGGGCGGCTTTAGAAGAGATGGGGGTGGGGGCGGCTTTAGAAGAGATGTGGGGGTGGGGGCGGCTTTAAAATAGATGTGGGGTGGGGGCGGTTTTAGAAGAGATGTGGGGGTGGGGTGGCTTTAGAACAGATGTGGGGGTGGGGCGGCTTTAGAAGAGATGTGGGGGTGGAGGCGGCTTTAGAAGAGATGTGGGGGTGGGGGCGGCTTTAAAATAGATGTGGGGTGGGGGCGGTTTTAGAAGAGATGTGGGGGTGGGGTGGCTTTAGAACAGATGTGGGGGTGGGGCGGCTTTAGAAGAGATGTGGGGGTGGGGGCAGCTTTAGAAGAGATGTGGGGGTGGGGGCGGCTTTAGAAGAGATGTGGGGGTGGGGGCGGCTTTAGAAGAGATGTGGGGGTGGGGGCGGCTTTAGAAGAGATGTGGGGGTGGGGGCGGCTTTAGAAGAGATTTGGGGGTGGAGGCGGCTTTAGAAGAGATGTGGGGGTGGGGGCGGCTTTAAAATAGATGTGGGGTGGGGGCGGTTTTAGAAGAGATGTGGGGGTGGGGTGGCTTTAGAACAGATGTGGGGGTGGGGCGGCTTTAGAAGAGATGTGGGGGTGGGGGCAGCTTTAGAAGAGATGTGGGGGTGGGGGCGGCTTTAGAAGAGATGTGGGGGTGGGGGCGGCTTTAGAAGAGATGTGGGGGTTGGGGCGGCTTTAGAAGAGATGTGGGGGTGGGGGCGGCTTTAGAAGAGATGTGGGGGTGGGGGCGGCTTTAAAATAGATGTGGGTGGGGGCGGTTTTAGAAGAGATGTGGGGGTAGGGTGGCTTTAGAACAGATGTGGGGGTGGGGGCAGCTTTAGAAGAGATGTGGGGGTGGAGGCGGCTTTAGAACAGGTATGACACATATCATCAGGGAATGTCTATATTGCTGTAGTGACTGTCATGAAATAGACATTTAAAGCCTGCTGCCTTGAAAAATGGGAACTCAATTAATATAAACCAGACTTCACTCATTTCACTGATAACACAATAAAAAATGTTATGCAAAAGAATCTATGAATTTGTTTTTCTTTTATTTGCAATATTTTCAGTCCTGTATTTTCTTCAAGTTGTTGGGATAAGTGACTCAGTAGGAGTTGCACCAGGTGGTTATATGTCATCCACTTTATAAAGATAGATAAATCTTACATTAACCCTTCAAACTGCTAATATACCACTTATATTTAACCCATTAATCTTCTGTCTTAGCCAAACAGAGTAAATATGCCACTCGCATTAACCCTTCCATCACTCAATCAACCAAACAGACAAAATATGCCGCTCATATGACAGAAATGAAAATTTGCATCCCTCTAATTAACCCTTAACACAAAATGCTTCAAGGCCTAAATCTATCCAAAATGTCTAAACAATATTATCAAGCCTTGATGTTCTGGGAATATCTGTGTGTCCCTAACATCTCTCTTTTTGTTTTGAAGTTTATAAATATTAAATGTGAAATAGCACCTGTAGGTTTCAAAGCAAATGCTGCAATTTGGAGACAAAAGACACAAGACTTCGGCACTGTATTTCTTTATTTGCCCATATAAACATGTTACATCCAGAGTTTAAGAGACAGAACCATTTAGTGCCGGAGTCTCAGAGTCCCACCCACAAGCCATTAAGGCCCCAAATAGCCAACGTCCTCCTGGCACTAAACAATAAACCCCTCACACTCAAATATGAAGAGAATAGTTTCTCTGTTAGAACTGCAAAACCATTGAGCATTGACCTCTGGGACACTGAGGGTCTCTTTGAACCACTTCTGGGACACTGAGGGTCTCTTTGAACCATTTCTGGGACACTGTGGGTCTCTTTGAACCATTTCTGGGCCACTGAGGGTCTCTTTGAACCATTTTGGGGACACTGAGGGTCTCTTTGAACTGTTTCTTCTATTATAATCCTGGGGTCCTGGAAAGAAGAAGCTGATGGGAAGTCTCCGATGACTGTGTCTGGACATGACCATATTGTTTTTCACCCAAGCATTAATATTACTGGCAAGACCATTCTGCTTGTTTGCCAGGATAAGTAAGGTGCCATAAGGACATGCTGATGAAAATCTTGTGTTGACAGCTTAGAACATATTCATAAAATATATGGCATAAAGCAAAATACACTAAAGATGAAACTAACATTCCGATTTTCAAGGAAGACTATTTTGCAGAGAGAATTTAGAAACACGACAAGAAATGTTTTGCTGACTAAACTTACAAATCCTCCGAGTCTCAAAGTGACCAACACAACAGTTTGGCACATGGAATGGCTAAGATCAGCAAATAACCTCAGAGTATGAGAAATGCTGTCCATTCAGTGTAATGGCCCACCATGACCATATCTATCGAGGAAACAGTGTCCATATGAAACCATACTAATGAAAACTTGTATAAAAACCATTATTCTGGAGGAAAATTGGCATTACATGGAATTGCTGATGCAGAAACCTGCTTCACACTGCTGTCTGGTGAGAGGATATTGGACAAAGTTGACGTATGCTCATAACTGCATTTATAGCAGTGATGCCGCCCAGGTTCCCTGCCTGACCCGCACCTACATGATCTAGTTTGTCTTGTCAAGGCCCATCAGCCAGCCAGCTGCACTGAGGTGTCACAAATCAGCCGCGTCCCTCACCCCACGCCTCCCGCTAACCACTTGATCAGCCCATAATATGTGTAATCTTTATTGATGACATCATCTTCAAGGTATCCTTAAGTTCACGTGACCTTGACTGATGGTTTACCTTGGGCTATTTTGGTCTGGGTGGTATTGGTTGGAGCATTGGGTTTGGCTGGAGGTGGAGGGTCATGATCTTTACTCCCTGGCACCCCATCCTAAGTGTGTATTGATCTCCATTTGGAGGCCTGATTGGGGCCCCGAGGAGGATGATTTGGCCATGTTTTGTGCCGTAATCACCCCGTCAAGAGCTACGGACTGACCTCGGTGTGAAGTCAGCTTCTGTCAAACATTGCACAGGCCGCCGGCAGATGGCGTCACCAGTCATCTTAGAATGAACAGATCCTCTGGATCTCCCAGATGTCTTCTCCAATCCAGGCAATCATAAAACCGCCACGTCGAAAAATGATTTTTTCTATCAAATCTTGGTGTCCGTGTATTTATGACTCACTGCTGTGCTGAACTAGGTCATTTCAGCTCACTATTCTGAATCCAACCTATTCCTGCCTGATACCAAAGCTCAATATCACCACAAGGATAAAACAAACATCACCATAAGGTTGAGACCAAGCATTGATGTGAGCTCCTAACCAAATTGTATCTGGAGGGTCACAAGGGTCAAGTGCATAACATAAATGCCACATTATCCAGAAATCTTCTCCACTCAAAGTATTATCTCATGTGAGGCATCAGTCTGCAAATATGGTGAACCATCTAAAATCAAAGGTCACTGTCAACTGATGAATGCAACATCATGATGCTAATATCTCCCCTAACTGCTCCATATGACTATATGACTTATCATGACTTTAATTAGTCATGTTTATGTGTGTGCAAACAGCTGCTCGAGTAGAATTTTTAAATCATCGATAGAGAGCACAGCACATCTGAACGTATATTGACTGAAGGGACACAAGCTGCAATCGTTGACAGGTTGCTATCATTGATCGGTTGCTATCATTGACCGGCTGCTATCATTGACCGGCTGCTATCATTGACAGGTTGCTATCATTGATCGGTTGCTATCATTGACTGGCTGCTATCATTCACAGGTTGCTAATCATTGACCGGCTGCTATCATTGACAGGCTGCTATATTGACCGGCTGCTATCATTGACTGGCTGCTATCATTGACTGGCTGCTATCATTGACTGGCTGCTATCATTGACTGGCTGCTATCATTGACTGGCTGCCATCATTGACCGGCTGCTATCATTGACCGGCTGCTATCATTGACTGGCTGCTATCATTGACCGGCTGCTATCATTGACCGGCTGCTATCATTGACTGGCTGCTATCATTGACTGGCTGCTATCATTGACCGGCTGCTATCATTGACAGGCTGCTATCATTGTCAGGCTGCTATCATTGACCGGCTGCTATCATTGACCAGCTATCATTGACCGGCTGCTATCACTGACTGGCTGCTATCATTGACCAGCTATCATTGACCGGCTATCTTACATCATGTCGTGGGGCCTCTATTGCCATTACAATCATCCAGCTCTTATCACAGTGAGTATATGTACATGTTGATTGAGCGAGCACATTTATCATATTTGGCAGATTGTACCTTATAAAGGAGGGGTGAAAGCCGGGGCAATCAGCCTGCCTACTCAACCAACAGTAATGATAACATTGTCTCGTTTCCAGTTGAGCTCAGGACAATACATGCCTACACATATATCACATCAGGGCATTCTTAAATTAATACTGCTAGTCATCAGTCAGAGCCAAAAACTTATTTGGTCAAAAATAAATGTGACCCATTCAGACCAATGCACGACTCCAGTTGGTCACACTAAGCTGTGGCACGACTCCAGTTGGTCACACTAAACTGTGGCACGACTCCAGTTGGTAACACAAAGCTGGGGCACGACTCCAGTTGGTTACACAAAGCTGGGGCACGACTCCAGTTGGTTACACAAAGCTGGGGCACGACTCCAGTTGGTCACACTAAGCTGTGGCCTACTCCAGTTGGTCACACTAAGCTGGGGCACGACTCCAGTTGGTAACACAAAGCTGGGGCACGACTCCAGTTGGTCACACTAAGCTGTGGCACGACTCCAGTTGGTCACACTAAGCTGGAGCACAACTCCAGTTGGTTACACGAAGCTGGGGCACGACTTCAGTTGGTTACACGAAGCTGGGGCACGACTCTAGATGGTCACACTAAGCTGTGCACGACTCCAGTTGGTTACACGAAGCTGTGGCACGACTCCAGTTGGTTACACGAAGCTGGCGCACGACTCGAGTTGGTAACACAAAGCTGGGGCACGACTCCAGATGGTCACACTAAGCTGTGGCACGACTCCAGTTGGTTACACTAAGCTGGGGCACGACTCCAGTTGGTAACACAAAGCTGGGGCACGACTCCAGTTGGTAACACAAAGCTGGGGCACGACTCCAGTTGGTTACACTAAGCTGTGGCACGACTCCAGTTGGTCACACTAAGCTAGGGCACAACTCCAGTTGGTTACACGAAGCTGGGGCACGACTCCAGTTGGTTACACGAAGCTGGGGCATGACTCCAGTTGGTCACACTAAGCTGTGGCACGACTCCAGTTTGTTACACGAAGCTGGGACAATTTGGTCATGTATACCTTATGCGTGGCCATATATGATCACACAACCTCACACAGTCATATCTATGCATGACCAAATAGATGTTTGACTCCAGTGTCTGCCATATATAAACATTTATTTAGAAACCCTTTCTGCCAAATACCAATTTTTAGAAAATCAACATATTCTAAGAAAGCAAACGAATGCATATGAATACAATTTATTTCTGAAATATATCCCAAATATCCGATAACTCTCCATCTTTCACAACTAGGCCTCCTCTTCACAAATAATGGCCATGTTTTGTCTGGAAATATGCAGCCATGCTTCTTGGTGAGTAGGTAATATATAGGGCCATTTTCCAGGAGGCTGCCCGCGGTAGTCTCCACAATTGGCTTTTCATCTGGCGATTGCTTAGAATAAGCTGCAGCTCAGACACTCCCAGCTTCCCTCTCAGAATGGGCCTCGCTGTATCACCGCCATTACCTGCCCTATGTAGCGCTTCTCAATATTCAGAATGGGTGTGTGTGTGTGTGTGTACGTGTGTGTGTGGGTGTGTGCATGTGTGAATTTCAAAGTGTCAAGACAAGCATAATACTTCTAAAGTTTATATAAAATTCAAAAACACCTCAATGAACCTTTTGGAGTGATGTTTTAGTGAACCTTTGAAAGTGATGTTTCAGTGAGCCTTTTAGAGTGATGCCTCAGTGAACCTTTTAGTGTGATGCCTCAGTGAACCTTTTAGAGTGATGTTTTAGTGAACCTTTGAAAGTGATGTTTCAGTGAACCTTTCAGAGTGATGCTTGAATCAATCATACTGAATGATACACAGACATCTTAGCTCGATTTACCACTTTCTTGCGAAACCCTAACCTGCATGGTGCTTTGACTCATATATACCCCTATAAATGTAGCTGTTTATATATCCCATTATATATTGCATACAAAATACAGTTGTTTTGTACAGCACCTGACTGCAACAAAATATAAACAACTTATATCAAACAATTACTTGTTGTGCACAGAAATACCAAAAAAATCATGAAAAAAATATTAAAATCCAGTTCTGCAAACAGCCTATTGCCAGTAAACAGCAAACTAGCTGTCTCATTTTTGTATAAAAAGACTGACAAAATGGATTTTACCCATAAAAAAACTATCTTTTGTATTGCGGTGGCGAGCATGGCAGCGAGGTCAGGACACGGAAGCTGATATTGTGATAAACAGGCTCTATGCCTTCACATGCAAACTCTACACTGTGGTGGTCCACACCACATCCGATCAGATCACTATCTAAACCCACCAGTATTCTCCTAGCAGCGTTGATAGATCAGGCCTATTACCCTAACACTGCCTCCTGGACCACGCTTTCTGACACAAGTCTTGTCCAGGAGCACACACAATCACTGACATTTGTGATCTGCAACCACTGCTGCCACCTAGTGGAGTTGGAGAGAGTGATATGTTCAGTATTGATACATAGACTCATCATACAGTACTATTCTTAGCAGTTCAGATATTCTCTTAGGAGTTCAGATATTCTCTTGAGGATAATCGTTAGCTGAATCCCAGAAATCTAAACTTCCTCCTTTTACTTTTAAACAATCATCTGCCATTAAAATCAAAGCTGTCTCCTTTTTCTTTAATTATAGAAAATATCAAATTTTACTTAATATCTAACTTCCTCTTTTTCTTTAATTTTTTAAACAATCACCTGACACTAAAATCTAATTCCAGAAAAAAAAATTATTTAATTTAGGAGAAATGACTGCATCTTGGTAGAGATCACCTGACGCTAACATCTAATCTGTTTCACTTTTCTTTAATTTAAAAAAAGATCAAGTATGATCTGATTAATGAGAGCTGACTATACAAGGGTAGAGACTGGACTGGTATGAAGTGCACGGTGTTGTTACACGATGCTGTCCTGTGTATCTCTCATCATCTCCCGGCAACAGATCAGCCTCCGAAGCCGATACTAAACAGCACGCAATCCTAAGCTGACCCACAACCAGCTCATACAATCCTACCCTATCTTTTACACCCAACTGCTTTTGTTCCTGCTTTCAATGCGTTTAGTTATTTTTTTCCGCCGGATTGGAATGAAACAGACATTGTCCCTGTGGCCCCATAAAGGCCTGCATCTGTGGTGATGGCATCAGATACAACGGTGGTGATCGTTTGATCGTGCATCTCACCAACAAACAATAGCAACAACGGCAATAATCTCACAGGGAAATTCCTGCATTTGCCATTGTTCATCAGTGTGGTGTTGCAGTATATTTAAATTGTACAATAAAGACAGGTAAATTTATAGCGAACCTGGAATTTGGATCAGTTGCAAGGTGTGAAACACAAAGATTCCTGACAAATTGTATGTGTGAATCACAAACACTTGCAAGATTTCACAAAGCATAAACATACCAGTGTCTAGACGAAGTCAAACATTTGTGAGTGCCTGGATGAGGGCAGAGACACTATAATCATACATTATGTATATATTACTCCTTTGCCCATTCCATATAAAGAAAGCCTTTGGTGGATTGCACTGAAGAACGTTTCAAATTTAATACTTGTTCTTCTTTTTCAAAACATTTCTAAATTATCTTAATCTTTCTAATATCATTATTTATTCCATCAAATGAGAGAGAGAAAACAATTTAGTATGGAACTAAATGACAACCATGAATTCAGTTCATTATGGCCTTTCCTCGCCTGTATCAAATGCAATTGATTTCCAGTTACAATAGCATTAAGTAAATATATAATTGGACCATATGTTTAAAACTCAATAGCAGCATATCATACTTATATCATGTGCATGACAAACAGGATACGTCAATCACCGTTATGTACATGAACAGTGAACATATCATGGCCAGTGTGAAACAGTTCAAAGGTCAACACATATACTCTGTTTTATTTTTTTGGAGTTCACAAAGAGATCTACTCATCATAAGCTTTTAATGGATATTCCCACCTAAAGTAATCCTTCTCTTTTAAAAGGGTTAATCCCTCATTGGATGAGATTATCCAGCACTTCATAAAGAGTTAATCCTTTATTTCCTGAGATAATCCCCTTATCTTATAGGATTGCCCCACTATTTCAGGGAACTGCACCCCTTATTTCCTGAGATATCTCAATAGCTTATGAGATATCCCAATAGTTTCTGGGATATAATAATGGTTTCTGGGATACAATAATAGTTTCTGGGATATCCCAATAGTTTCTGGGATATCCCAATAGTTTCTAAGATAACCCAATAGTTTCTGGGATATCCCAATAGTTTCTAAGATATCCTAATAGTTTCTAAGATATCCCAATAGTTTCTAAGATATCTCAATAGTTTCTGGGATATCCCAATGGTTTCTGGGATATCCCAATAGTTTCTAAGATATCCCAATAGTTTCTGAGATATCCCAATAGTTTCTGGGATATCCCAATAGTTTCTGAGATATCCCAATAGTTTCTGGGATATCCCAATAGTTTCTGAGATATCCCTAAAGTTCATGAGATATCCTAATAGTTCATAAGATATCCCAATAGATAATGACATATCCCAGTAGTTTTTGGGATATCCAAGTAGTTTCTAAGTTGTCCCAATAGTTTCCAAGATAATCCAATCATTTTAAACAAAACATGAGAGTGACTTGCTTGAGAGTGACTTCCTTGGTTTCTCTGTGATCTATTCCACACTATGTCATGAATATCAGCGTGTTGTCTCGGCGCCTGATGTGACCATACGACCTCTGCACGACTCGCACAAGCCTCAAGGTCACCTGAGCATCCATCTTACCCACTGACAATGATTTCTTTCTTTCTTTTTCATTTTTTTTGGGATCACACAGCCTTCAGCTTCATCCAAAAGAATCAAGGCAGAGAGACCTGTGCCAGCATACAAACATACACACCTTTACATGCACACCAAATGCTTGGCAATGTGTGTTTTTTATGTAAATCACACTCTTATGATTATCAAGGTTAATATACCTGTATTCATTTCTACTGAATATGTGGGTCATTATTTTCTTTTAAGGCAATCTTCTACATCTATTTGACCTTTTGTAATACCAGCATCATGTGTACTGCATGGCTTTTACGACGTCTCCTAACTCGTGAGGGGATCTTTTCATGCCCACCCATGACATAGCATGGACAATAGGCACACATAGATATATGTTAGATTAGCTCCGGTGCTGCCATCTATACACAAGACATTACAACTTGAGTGATTTATACAGCCCTTGCTCTCCTGTTCTCTTTGCCTCCATGAAAACAATCTTGTCCGATCCACAAATGATTCAATCTCTCTAACAGGTCAGATATTCTATATTATCACAGTCAAATTTATGTTTAACCCATGATAAATTGAGAGGACATCCATGACTGGCAACAGATGGGGTGGATGTTGACAACCCCATTGTTCTGGCTTAAGACGTCATTTTCTAACATTCTGTGGGGCTGCAACTCCTCACAATGCAATTATGGTAATGCCATCACACTGCTTGAATCATGAACTTTAACCCCAGAACTTTGTTGAATATATCATGGTTATAAATTATATTAATTTTGTATGCAGATACACTCATCCAGTAAAAAAATTGGTTCGTCCTGCCAACCCAAAAAAATGAAATGGGCTGGTCATTTTGGAGTTAACCAAAATTAAAATGCTGATAATAAAATATCTGATAAAATACATCAGAATTTAAGTTTGAATTCCTTCATAAATTGTTTTTAAAGTTTAAATTCGAATTTATTGATAAAATTCGGGCAATGTTACAGATATTTCTACATATCCGAATCACTATTTTCGTGACATGGTGTGAATTTTGATAGCAATCTGAGTAATACGATTTGTTATCTTCTCTCAGTTTTCAGACTTTTCACAGAGTACAGTTTTTATTATTAAATCTTGGAGACTCTTTTCATAATCTGTTTTCTTTCAACTGCTGGGTCCATCCATGACTAATATTTAACTTCTTTTGCCTTTGATTCATCAGATTGATTTAAAATTAGAGATTTCTTGGAAACTCAATTCAATAATTGAATACCATCGTCACAAATCTTTCAATATCATTTGGTGATAGTTATTTATCATACACTAGGTTTATTTCTTCCGACCCTTTCCATACTGACTTAATCTCCAGATAAAGAACCCTCCCTAATAACATCCCCCTATGAGATGGCAATCATATTGGATTTGACTTGATTCCTACAATTCTTTCCAGATCCTGAGTCGGTCTTATCATTTAGAAAACATCAAAAGAACTCTGATCTCATTTTGGAGACATGATATTATTTCTTCTGCCATAAAAATCATTTGATCTGTGATCGCCAAATTATTTTGCTTGTATTCATAGCAGTTTTTGTTTGCAGTGGATGATGCTATTCAGCCTTTCAACCACAGAAGTGAAAATACAACAGTACAACCTTTGATATCAAAGTCTACAATTCATTGATAAGTTGAAAAAATATACAAAATAAAAAATATCTATAAAAATATTTCTAAATGCATCTTCAAACATATTCAATGTTTTTTTTTATTATTTGACTATCTGTAAGATGATAATAGTGATGTGTTACTTACATAATTTCTCTTGAGGTCTGGGTGGTCCTTCTCAATACCGTCGTCCAGTATGGTGACCACCACTCCCTTGCCAGTGTAGCCCTTATCCCACGCAGGCTTCACGTTCATATCTAGCCCGCCTCCTCGCCGCTACAAACATAAAACAATATCGATAAGTATATCATACAAAAACACATCATTTATCCTGATTTAACTGCAATATAACTGCAAAATATCTTGTTTAAATATCAATGCTATTTGTTGAGGAAGCCTACTTGATATTTAAACTTTCCAATACCACTTTGTGGTTTCTCTCTTGTCTGACATTGATCAGGATTCTAACCTTCATACTTCTAACTTTTAGGTTTCAAATTAAAAGTCTGATACAATGAACATGGAGTCCTTGCCACACTCTTGTGTATTTTGAAAACATGCAAAACAAGTCTATGCAAATATGGTCTATGCAAATATACCCAATGCAAATATAGTCTATGCAAATATGGTCTATGCAAATATACCCAATGCAAATATAGTCTATGCAAATATGGTCTATGCAAATATACCCAATGCAAATATAGTCTATGCAAATATGGTCTATGCAAATATACCCAATGCAAATATAGTCTATGCAAATATACCCAATGCAAATATAGTCTTTGCAAATATAGTCTATGTAAATATACCCTATACAAATATAGTATATGCAAATATACCCTATATAGTCTCTTCAATTCAAGTACTTTAAGTCTTTGCAAATGAGGTCCAAATGAAGTTTCTACAAACCGAGTCTACAAATTGAGTCTGTAAATTGAGTCTGTGCAAATCAAATTGAGCACAGCTAACATTGCAGACTCGGACTCGTGACAAATCATTTCCAAGAGGATTCACATAAATTGCAAGTTAACACATCCTTCCACCAGGCTTCCACAGACCCTGATATTACTCATCCAGAATCATGATGAGCAGAATCTAAGATCAAATATATTCTCAGCCAGGAGCCTGCTTCACACTTTGGGGAGATTTTCCCCATAAATCTCAATTTCTCAAAGACAAAGACACACTCAAAGACACACTGTGAGGGTCTCTCATCCCCGGTAGAGACCCTCGTCCCCGGTAGAGACCCTCGTCCCCGGTAGAGACCCTCGTCCCCGGTAGAGACCCTCGTCCCCGGTAGAGACCCTCGTCCCCGGTAGAGACCCTCGTCCCCGGTAGAGAACCTCATCCCCTGTAGAGACCCTCGTCCCTGGTAGAGACCCTCGTCCCCGGTAGAGACCCTCGTCCCTGGTAGAGACCCTCGTCCCTGGTAGAGAACCTCATCCCTGGTAGAGACCCTCGTCCCTGGTAGAGACCCTCGTCCCTGGTAGAGACCCTCATCCCTGGTAGAGAACCTCATCCCCTGTAGAGACCCTCGTCCCTGGTAGAGACCCTCGTCCCTGGTAGAGACCCTCGTCCCTGGTAGAGACCCTCGTCCCTGGTAGAGACCCTCATCCCTGGTAGAGAACCTCATCCCCTGTAGAGACCCTCATCCCTGGTAGAGACCCTCACTGTGGATGAGGTGCTCCTCCTGTTGACATGCTCCTGTCTTCATGTTGGTGAAGCACCAGTGAAAATGTGACCACAGGTACGGCATATCTCAGATTACCACTGATGAACTCCCCAGCGCCCGGGACCCTTTGAAGTCGGCCGATTCTTACTTCCTGGCCAGCGCCTGGTGCAAATGTGACTGGGGTATAACATGGAGGTATAGATTTCTATCAGCACACTGCCATTATTTCTTTACGGTTCTTATCGTGTCGTTTGAGCAATCTGAGAGGAGAGTCACCCGAGCTGGAGAGTTTCAATTTGCCTGTATCACAGTGGTCAGGAGATTGTCCAGACATCTAACAATCCTCCACTGACACACAGATTCCAATAACATTACAAAACATTTATCCTTCTGGTCATATCACATGATGTTAACCCTCTACTGACACTGCACTCAGATTCCAATAACATTACAAAACGTTCATCCTTCTGGTCATATCACATGATGTTAACCCTCTACTGACACTGCACACAGATTCCAATAACATTACAAATCATTCATCCTTCTGGTCATATCACATGATGTTAACCCTCTACTGACACTGCACTCAGATTCCAATAACATTACAAAACGTTCATCCTTCTGGTCATATCACATGATGTTAACCCTCTACTGACACTGCACACCTGTCTCAACTACAGACTGATGTTTATCCCAATAAAAGGACCTCAATATTTGTAATATGATGCCTTCAATTTGTTATGCATAAATCTCTTATCTGAATATATATATAAGCATTGTGATATTTTCTAATATTTATGATTTTTAATAAGTGCGGCATATCATGTTTCCCGGAGAATAAGAAGTGTCTTTAGCATGCTATTGATGGGTTTTCTTGATCCGTGTTGATCTCGTGTTGATCTTGCTAGGTCCTTCCTGACCTCTCTGGCAAATACCCGGATGTCAGCAGGAGGTCATGCA
This sequence comes from Amphiduros pacificus, assembly GCA_949316495.1. NCBI lineage: Eukaryota > Metazoa > Annelida > Polychaeta > Phyllodocida > Hesionidae > Amphiduros > Amphiduros pacificus. The sequence goes on from OX439010.1 coordinate 15,878,061, forward strand.
GAGGACAGTCAGTGCCGGACCTATTCTCCTCCAAAGCCAAACTCTTCTCAATCTCGCCAGGACTCTACCGAGGTGGGATAATGTGAGATTTGTTTTGATCAAAGACTGCCTCAGACTCAGTGGTTGTCATTAACTTTATTCCATCAATCCTGTGCACACTTAATGCCGTTATGAATATCAACCATTTTCATCTTCTCTGCTTTGATTACCAAACCAAAGCTCCAAATATCAGGATATGCACTATTTGATACTGCACTCAAAATGTCATACTTAATTTGACACAAATTCTGAAGAAAATAAAGAAATATATCAATATTTGATTTTCTCATGTTCCATAAAAGTTTATTGGGATTATATAGACACAGAACTCTGAACACAGAGCTGAGAACCCAGAAACAATTTATTTAGCCATTTTGCATTATAATTGAAGGTAATGGGTTTGGTCCTGTCCAGTGAAATTGGTCATATCAGGTCAATTTTCAGATGCATTTTAGCAGTCTTATCGCGATCCGTAGTTAGCTGTGGGATTCAAACCCGCTATATATTCATAACCTAGAAGTGTTCTGCTACGTCAGAGGAATATACAAATAGTTTTGCAAAATAGTTTGAACATTTAAAGACAAAAACACGAAGCATTCCATTCCTGAACCTGATGGTGAAGTCTCCAAACATGGCAGTGATGCACATGTACTAGACACTGGCAGATCCCGTTGGCTGACCAGTGCTGCCAATCAATAGAACTTCATGGACATCCCTTTTATTTCCTATTAAATATTGACATTGATGGCTGTCTGAGACAGCTGCATGTGATATGGACCACACATTGACAGATCTCCCAATGACAATTATATCTTATTACCCTCTCCTTCTCTCAGGTTCTATTTTCTATTCAGAATATGAGAGTCTGCACCTTCTGTGATTTCATATTTATAATCTTGAGATAAAATAGTTGGATCAAAGCTACATATGGAGATGTGCCTCTCTCTTCATCATTGATTTTCATTCTGATCTGACTTCTAACCAGGTGTGATCATGATTCCATCATATTAGGTTATATAGGATGGAGGACTGAGTGACTCAGTCTTTACAATGATTACCTCCAGGTCACAGATATTATCATGCAGATAGGTTTAACCAAAAAAACCTTAATTTGCATTTGACAAGTTAATCTGATCGTAAGTGAAAATGGTCTTTCTACAATTTTTATTTTATCTTTTTATTACTTTCATAAATAAGCCCCATATAGGCATGTATCGGTATACATGTAGCCATACCTGGCGAGGGTTTGTGGACAACGAAGCCTCGCCCAGCTCCAAGAAGGCCAAGTGGTATATATAAATTCTGGCTGGCACCTTCACTAATGCAGCACTAGTAGATTGGCTGGTGGAGATCCCAGGACGGGAGATTACTGTTGTATGACCTGAACGGGTCTGCATTCAAACAGCCTCTCAATACCCACGGGTTCCCTCACGGACACACCTCCTGAGAATACAGTCCTAAATTCAACTCTAAGGACCCTGCCATGTCGGGTAGCTCCTAACATAAATATACCCATTTTGTGGTGTGAACTCGTTACTGCCGCTCTACCCATTAAAACCAAGTTTGCTCTAAGAGGGTTTTTGTTGCCTCTTGTGACTTAGCCTATCAAGCTAGTTGGGTTACTTTATGAAGCCTTTTACACCACTGTGTTATTTTTAAAAGCGGGATGCAGCATTTAAGTCTGGGCTGCAGGAGAAGGGGTGCTTTGTTGAGCTAGCAGATGGCGGTGATGGCTCTGCAAGGCAGAGCAAATGGGCAACAATTTACCTCTAATCCCACCATCCCACCATACCACTCTCCATCAACACTGCCCATTGTATGAACCGTGCTGTCACACTGGCAACCCAAGGGTTAAAATAAATCTCTCTATGACATACAGGTGAACACAAACAACAAAACTACCATTGCCCACTGAATAATCTTCAAAAGCAACTTTTTACCTTTCATTATCCTGGCTGTATTGTGCAGTGCTATGTAATTCCATTACTTGGATGTACCAGTCAATCCGATTTGGAAGGGAGACCTCGTGGCCTCTTGCTGGACTGACTATTAAAGTGCCTTCATACGTTCTTTTGACCCAATCACTTTGATTCATATTGTTTTACTAGTTTTTGGGAGCACTTCTTTAAATTGCTTACGCATAATTGAATTTGAATCTCGGCGGAGTTGCTTTAAACTTGATTTAGCTAAGGATTTGAGTGTTTCACGCGATGATAAAGGTGAGTAGAGCAGTGGATCATATATATCTCACGTCTGGATGCACCTGAAGCAGCCTCCCCTGATCCCTGCAATGAGAATATGGTGTGCTTCGGAGCGTGACATGACACCTCTCAGCAAGTAGAGAGCAGACAGGTGCCTAGGTGCTCTTCTTGTTGCCCTAAGGGGCCCCTCTCTTCTTGTTGCCTTAAGGGGCCCCTTGACCTCCTCTGCTCTCTACACCATAAGAGGATCCCTCCCCACAAAGGAAAGAAGTCCCCGATAGCAAGAAGGAAAAACTGAGAATGCTTGGCCCTGTCCAGCATATAGCACCTCTTCCTCTTTGAGTTCTCTCTCTCCTAAGCCTTGCCGAGAGCTCAAGGCTGTTTCCACTCCCATTATGGAGTTGCTTTCATTACGCCGACTACTTGCATCAGCAAATTGTAGTGTCAGGCAGTATGGAATATTTATCGCTCACGGGACACTCTTTTCTTCATTGCAATTTCATTTGCCTGTTACATCTTCACTTATTTGCGATCTCCGCCCTGCGCTGTGTTTCCTTGGCGGTTTATCTTGATTCTTGTCGCCCATCTCGCATTCATTCGGTGATACACACACCATAGATCCTTATTTTCATATATATAATGGCTTATCAAAAAAATAAACCATAACAGTAGATCAAGCTTGAACCTTGGAGAATTCTGATTATACCACATGTTTCAAATAACTCCATTAAGAACCATTATGTGGGCAAAAACCTTTATTTCTAAACGTCTTTAATGGCCATGATGGAGTGGTGGTGCTGGATTAAATGGCACACTCCCACAGCAGTCACAATGGAGTGTGCACAGGGATCCCGACACACAAGGAAACGCTCTGAAAGAACGCAAATGTGTTCTATAAAATACATAATTAGCATGGAGAAAAACCACTTATGGCTGATCAATCATAGCTCAGGAATGTCTGAAAATATGGTCAGTGGAAAGCATGAATTAAGTGGTCATAATGGGATTATTGTCAAGTCTGAAGTCTGGAGGCATTCTGCACAAATGTAAAACATCATTAATCAAGACATTCCTCTTTTTATACAGATAAAATTGCAGTTTTAAAATATCATTTATATTGAGAAGTTTAATTACTTGTGCCAAGCAAAAGTTTTTTTTTGTTTCTTTATTGCTCATTTGGCCCAACTGCCAAGTGGACCTTTTTCCATGATTACCGACTTCACACTATTCCTAATAAAATGAAATATACTGTGTGAAAAATTAATAACCAATTTCATATTTCATTTTCTAATGGTTCAAAATATCAAATCTAACATAAGTTTAGATACTAAGTTGTAATGCTAACTATGCCTTGCATGAGTCATCAGACTTTAATCTCTATTCAGATTACTGTTCATATGTTGCCGGTATTAAGCTGCCATTATAATGCTCCTAATATCATCAAATATATGCAAACAAAATCTATGCCATGAAAATCACTTTGTGAAATATCAAAAAATGTATGTTATGTCTGTGCTATGGATAAATATTGCATGATATCATGTGAAAGTAATCATCTGATATTGTTTTTATCCAGCTGATATCTCTCAACAAGATTAATATCATTAATAATACAAACACGCAATCATTTTATGATTTTGACATGACAAGTCAAAACCTGTCAAACAAAAATGCTTGAAGTCACAAAAGCAATTCCATTACATAAAAGAATATTTCCATTAAAAAGAAAAGAAGTCAAAAGAAGTAAAAGAAATGGTATCCCTTCTCTCTATGTGTGGCTATTGAGGGCCATAAGGTAAATGGTAACCCTTCTCTATGTGTGGCTTTTGAGGGCCACAAGGTAAATGGTATCCCTTCTCTATGTGTGGCTACTGAAGGCCAAAAGGTAAATGGTATCCCTTCTCTATGTGTAGCTTCTGAGGGCCATCAGGTAAATGGTATCCCTTCTCTATGTGTGGCTATTGAGGGTCATAAGGTAAATGGTAACTTTTCACTCTATGTCTGGCTATTGAGGGTCATAAGGTAAATGGTAACTTTTCTCTATGTGTGGCTATTGAGGGCCATAAGGTAAATGGTATCCCTTCTCTATGTGTGGCTTCTGAGGTCCTCCTGGGGACTAACATTGCTCCACCTGGTGCTCATCTAATTACTACATCTCCTCCTCACCTGCACAGTTCATTACTTTTTTTTATGTACAAACGCCTATATTGTTTTAGTAACATGTGTTCTGAACATTAAATTCCTTCCGGGAGCACCATCTTGTGGACATTAATGAACATACTGGGAGTGTGACAGGTGTGGACTAGCATTATCACACATCATATATCAGAAGAGAAGTGGTCCACCTTACTGAGAACGCCAACCCACCTGAGTGAACAACACAATAAGATAAACATTAATTTCTCTACTCTGCATTACAAAGTCTAATATCTAAAAAGTAAAAGTAAAGCTGACATTTATATACCGCTGATTCCAGACAATGTCTGCTCATAGCGGTTGATAGTTACTGGCCAGGATTCGAACCGGGAATCCCTGGAACTCAAGGCAGATACTCTACCAATTGAGCTATTTCGGCCAGTTACCACTGTAAATGATTATCTGATTTGACTGTTTGAGTCAACAAAATAGCCAACAAATGTTTGAAATATAATTTTTCTGAAAATGTTTGATGAAAGGTTTCAGCCCCCTTCATCATAAGGCCGAAGATATCAGTATTACAAAATAATTACTTTTACACATTTTCAAAAAAAGGTGGAAATATTCTAATATAATCATTTTCACACTTTTTTTTCTTTTGCTTATGTTTCCTTCTATTTGCTACCTCTAACTGTAACGTGACACCAGATAATAATCTCCAAGAACATTACCCCAGTATATAATACAGGTCTCATTGATCAAAGCAAACTACTTCTGATGAAAACAAATACTTCTCTGCTTTACTACTAACTCTGTCAATCAGTCAACTTTACCTTAAGTCTTCTTCATTGATAAAAAGATTTAGTGGGAGGCTTTTATGTTATTGACAGGAGTCAGTCACGTCCAGAAAAGCTGACAGTCCTGATAGACTCAAACTGCTCTATTCATATATACCATAGTATCTTAGACTTCCAGCAGGGGGCAGTGCATCTTTGATGACACTAATTTTGAGCTATAATGTCACAATTTTATCCTTTTAGCTCTCTCTATCTTTACAATTTTGTAACTGGGTGACTATATATTGGAATATACAGGACTTCTGATAGTGAACAGATTCAATGACTTGTGTTTTGAGGGATAAATCAAGTCTAATTTGTCAAGGAAAGAATTAATCATAGCAGCCCTCCCAGATCAAAGAAAACTAACCAGGCATCTTACACAGAACATGCGATCTTGCTTCCAAGTCCATTTACTTGCTGAAATTGGCTTTCTTCAGCCGTTTGCCAAGTGTCTTTGTGACCCCTTGTCTTTTCTCCTGGGTTCATTTATCTTTGTTCAATGGGCTTCTCAATAACATTTGACCAAGAATTAACACTCTTCTCGTGTTCACAAAGGAACAAGTGCCACCTATTCTTCCACACTCAAGCTACTCAACTGAAAAACAACTCCAGCATTACTAATAACACTCACAAGATATCTAGTCCTGAGATCTGCATGTTCCTGAGAATAAAACTTCCGCGTTTTCTGCATGATCTCTTTTGAACTCAAACTTGTCTCTGTGGATAACTCTTCTGTTTCTGTGAATAGAACTTTTACGTTTCTGATAACAGACAGAGCAATATATTTCTGTGTCTTTCAATTTTCTTTGATAAGACTTCAGCACACTGCTCTTGACTCAAATCCCAATTTTTCTAGCTTTGCAAGTGATGATATTTGAAATACAGGATCTCGGATTCATTCTAAAGCTTTCAAACATCATGTGGTATGTTCCAAATTAGCCACCCAATCCCCAAGCCCTTGTATTCTGAGTAATGTGAAAACATACAACCTTCAGCATGTTGCTCTGTTCGCTTCATGTAAAACTACTGAGTTTATAAAACACAAAAATTGCACTCCAGTGGGGTTTACACTCAACCATTTTTCACGAACTTGTAAACTACATCTTTACAACTTTCTTCTAGTTTTTTGTTCATATCCTTTACAAAATGGCACCACTCAATATTTTTGGGTCTGCCCTGATAATTTTAGTGTCATAGTGTATTTATGTGAGGGTGTACTTTTCCCCCTAGAGGGGCTCATCCTTCAACCTATCCTATAGTATTACCCCTTCAAACATATCTCCCCGTCAGCAAAACCCTTTGATACAATCTTCCAATGCTAAATGCATTAATGTTAGCATTGCCCCTGTTGACATCCATCAGGACAAAGCATGTTCATAATTACACCAATATGCTCAGGAATTCTTAGAAAGTACTCTATCTCACATCCTGGAAAACTAGTGCAAATTTGATGACAGACAAAATATTTCTTTCAAAAATAAGAAATTGTCAGGTTCATAAATCTCAATTCCAATTAACTCACAGGAAATTTAAATCCTTATATTTGCAAAAATATTGTAATACTTTTCCAAGACAACCAAGGAGTGGGTTTGGAATTCATTTAAGAATTTTGTGTTGTCAGAAAAAATAATGTTTGATTCTTAACCTCTAAAGGGATGCTAATCACCAAAAAATTATTTTTGTTTAACTGCCTGTGTTTCCAATTCAAGCACAGCTGGTGGTGCCATCTAGTGGTTTACAAAACAAACTTGTTTCTTTTCAAACCCTGAGAGTTCAGAAAGATATTGCTTTCATATTTATTATTATTTTTTGTCATGTTTAGGTTACCTCCAACCACAGCCAACCACAGAGGTCAAGTTTTCTGTCGGCATGCCTGCACTTCTGTGGTCTGCGGCCTCCTGCATTCTCCCGAGTTCACGTAACGGCAGCCGTCAGTGTTTTTTCCAAAGCTGTTCACATGCTAACTGGTATGGCTGCTGACTTTTTGTGGCCATTCACATCACCTTGCACACTTCTAACAGCCTTGAGTCTATTTGAGAACTAAACAAGCCCTGTGCTCTTTGACTGGTGAAGGTCAATCCCCTATTGATCATAGCACTCCTCCTTTTGTATCACATTTCTGTCTGAGAAGAATTGAGAGTTATTCTCTCAGATAATCAAGCTTGTTATGATGCTGTGTTATCCTGCAGACATCTCAAACATCTTTCATTAACAATATAACAGCTTCATCCCCGCATTAAAAACACCCAATTACTAAAATAAACCTGGTGATGCCATAAAACATTATGAACATCTGCAGGAGAGGTGTATTTATACTTTTGTGATTTTATGCCACATAATATGATGAATGTTTACCATTATCAAGTGTCTTGTAAACTCTTTGGGCATTTTAATCATTTATGGACCTTTTTATGCTGCGAGGACAGGCATGGGGAGGGTTATCTACAACTGTGTCAAATAAAATCTGTGAAAATATGCAAAGCTTAAATTTTTAAAATTCCATATGAGTCTCAAAAGCAAGCTATTTTAGTTACCTATATGTGAGGAATATAGATATTTTTTGACAGAGATCTATCTTATTATTACCCTGATCCCATCAAGCTTGTCCTGGGTGGCTATGTATTTGATAACTGTCTCCTATGAGATGAATGTGACCGCTTGGGGGGCATACATACCTTGAGTTTGACACAATTTGTTTTTGCACCTTGTGGTACTGCCTATCTCGGCCACTGCAGAGATACTTAATGACACATCAGTCGGATCCTGACAGCACCTGAACATTACTGTCGGGACAATCCATCTCCATGTCAGAACCATCTATATCTGCATGTCAGAGCTTGTGTTGGAGGGGAAGGTGACAAGGTCATTTAATGCCTCGTCCTGTCTGGTACAATCAGCCATGTCAACCTGTTATACCTCTCACCAGGTGGCAGCAGCATATTTCCCTGTTTTTCTCCCTCTTCTCTCCTATTTTGCCATCAGAAAATCCTACAATACTTGACTCACGATTCATGCTAAATTCCAATAACAATACTTTTTTGTATGAAATAAACACCAATATATAACATCTACAATTCAGCGAGATTTCCATCATTGTAAGCTATACCACAAATATATTATGCATATTGAGAAAATAAATCTTGGCACATGAGTTTCCACAGATATATATGAATCTGGAAGATTAATCTTGTAAACCAACAGCTGAGGTATGCGACACATATGCCATATTATGAATCATATTACACTCATTCACTGGCTAAGTGATACAACACGAACAAACTCTGTAAATGGGAAATAAATCTCACTGTTCACCACCTGTGGCTTGAAAGAAAACAGAGGTCAAATTCTTTCTTGTTTTAAATACTACAAAGCAATCCAGAATATTTCAAGGGGCCCTGAAGGGAATTTTTTCTGATGGGCCATAATCTTTATAACCAGATGTATTTTTCTCCCATTTGATAAAGATTTTCAGCTGGTTCTTTTCTGATATTCAACTTAATCTGACTGTCTTTTTTTATTCTGTGTAGATACCTGCCGTATTGTTCAATCTCGGAATGCCACTGACATGACTTTGTTAATGCGGATCTTCACTGCGGTTGTGGTCAGATCTTACTACCCGGATCTCCTGCTTGGAGTCTACCCTGTTTGTTGCAGGAAACTGTTCTACTTGAGATCTAGTGTACTCACTCACCTGACATCGGATCCACTACTCAGGCGCCACCTGTAGGGGGGATATTTATCTCTCTACTCACTCACACACCTCTGTTCATACTCTCATCCCCTCAACCTATCTGTTCCCTTATCATTAAGCAAACCATTTCTTCTCTCTCCATTAATTCAGTATCTTATCAAACTAATACCCAGGAATTAAGTCCTTTCCTAAGGTCACCCCTGTTTTCGTCTGAATCCTGTACTTTGCCACCCTTAATATTGTCAGTATTAGTCCATGCCCAGTTTAGTCAGTATCCCATGGTGTTGTCATTATCCCACACTAGGCCGCCCCTGGTGTCGTCAGTATCCCACACTAGGCCGCTCCTGGTGTCGTCAGTATCCCACACTTGGTCACCCCTGGTGTCGTCAGTATCCCACACTTGGTCGCCCCTGGTGTCGTCAGTATCCCACACTAGGCCGCTCCTGGTGTCGTCAGTATCCCACACTAGGCCGCCCCTGGTGTCGTCAGTATCCCACACTAGGCCGCCCCTGGTGTCGTCAGTATCCCACACTAGGCCACCCCTGGTGTCGTCAGTATCCCGCACTAGGCCACCCCTGGTGTCAGTATCCTACACTAGGTCACCCCTGGTGTCGTCAGTATCCCACACTAGGCCACCCCTGGTGTCGTCAGTATCCCACACTAGGCCACCCCTGGTGTCGTCAGTATCCCACACTAGGCCACCCCTGGTGTCGTCAGTATCCTACACTAGGTCACCCCTGGCGTCCGTATCCTACACTAGGTCACCCCTGGTGTCGTCAGTATCCCGCACTAGGCCACCCCTGGTGTCGTCAGTATCCCACACTAGGCCACCCCTGGTGTCGTCAGTATCAGGTGTTCAGATGAACCTGTCTGGGGAGATTCGCTGACAATAACACGCCTGACCTTTCATGCCATCCTCACTGATCTCTTTATACCTACCAAGCACCACCAATAATGCAGGTCAAGGCTTATATACTCTCATAAATGAGATTAGTGCGATCAATATTATCAGAAAATGTGTCTGAAATGTGAAACCCACAAGGAAGTCCTTTTTCCAATTCATCATTATCTTTCCTTGTTACATTTGTTCGGTTTGATTCTGTCAGCTGCAACGTTCAGACCAGACCAGTTCCCTTGAACAATCAAACTGACCCTATTTCTGTGGCAATGAACTTGTAATGCTCAGTGTCAATACCTTATGAGATAGTGGCAGAATATGACATGAAACTTAGAATGGTGTTAATGACAACAGTATCTCCATATGAGATTTAGCTTGTTATTCAAAGGCTTTTCTAAAGAAATTACTGTGACATTCAAAACCATTTCCTCTTAAATATTACATTTCAATGCTGAAGTAAGATTGATCATAATCTCGAGACTATTGTATGGGACGAATCCCTGCCAAGTGTGCCATTGTTAGTAGACTGAGCCCCGAGGGATAGTGAGCCCTGTCCTTATACAACCCCTCACTTGATCCTTGTCCCCAAACTCCACATCAATATATTCACACCCTAAACCAGCCAGAAGTCAAGAGAGATTTCAGAACGCCGAAAGGAATTATGACAAGTGGAGAAGTTTTGACTCCTAGTTTGAGATGGTCTAATATAAAATCACATCTTAAACTGCTTAAACCAGCCAGAAATCAAGAGAGATTTCAGAATGCTGAGAGGAAATATGACAAGAAGTAGAGAAGTTTTTCTCGCGTTTTGAGATGGTTTGGGTGATGGTTAATATGCTCATCACAGAATATTGCTTGATCTGTTTATGCTGACATTGCATAATGTATCACCTCTCCAGTATTTGCCATCAAAAGATGTTTGCTGAGTTGATGCTGTCTTTGACAAGCTAGAGATAACTTTAAGGCTTCTGAGCTCAAAGTATCCCCTGATTTGAAATGAAAGGTCATGAAAAGAGTCAAAACTGCTTTGTAATTTCCATCTTAACTTCAGGAAAACAGCTGTTAGTTAAATCTTGTTGGTATATTTGTGTAGGAAAGAGACTGATGCACAAAGAAGATTACCTCCTTAAAGCTATAAATCTTGAAGCGTGTTTACAGGAAATGACTATAAAACCCAAAGTGCTGATCCCTTCATTATCTCCTCAATGTTTGAGGCCTTTTCCTCCGCCTCTATGGAAGCTTTGTGTCTGACTACAGTCTCTACTCACCTAAGACTCACTCACTCCTGGCTTTTTAATGCATTTCCTACTCTTGTGTTTACACCTCTCTCAAGTGTGGTTTACACCTATGCCTGGCATTTTGTCTTGCACAATACAACCATTATAAATCTGTATACAAACAATATATCCCATGTCTTACTTCCACATACACATGTTACTCTGACCTTGCTACAGCAACTTGTACTTTCTGCTGAAACACAATTGTAAAAATGGATGCCTTTTTTTGTTTTCAAACAGTAGTTTCCGTCTGCGGTTTTGACACTACTTTTGCTTGTTGTACACACGTCTGTGTTGTAAGATACACAGCAGGGTTCCACGCCTGCCTCTACACGATCTCTGTTACTCTGGTGGTATCTCCAAACATACCAAACCTCTCCGAGAGCTCAGATGGCGACACATGTGATAACCAACAGATAACTGCGGCTCTCGTGATCTGCACTCGCACTCCACAAAAAAACACCAAAGGGCATTTTTTTCCAGCTCTGCGATGGCTTGATAACTATGTGTTTTGACATGGGCTTCCATGCGTACAAAACATATGCTGAGAGCTGGAGTTCTTCAAAGGGACAGCGGAATTCATAGGATAAGTTAAGTCACAATGCTTCTGCTTACTCATAGTAATAGTCTTACGACAATAAAAATGAAAAAGTGTTGTCTGTGTTTTATTAGATGTCTCAATGATATTGTGTAAATGAAATGTTTAAACAGAGAAACTTTAATGTGAATTTCTTGAATTCTGATTGGTCAATAATCAATTGAGGTGTACACACTGAAGGGCGAGAGAATTTATGCATAGAATTTGAATTGGATAGATGCTGTCATGAGGACAATGTTTTAACCTATCTGAGGACTGCAGTGAGTACAGGAAAGGTGTAAACGATGTTTAATTTTATATGGAAAGATATGATATGGATAAGAAAGGTATAAGAAGTGCTAACAACGCATCCATGTGATGCCCCTTGTGATGACACGAGGCGTTGAGAAGCCCCACTGATCAAGCAATGCGAAACACTTTGACCTGCGTCACTTTGTGCACATTCCCCAACCAACTGGGAATAGGTCGGCGGTATTAAAACTTCTTAGTAGCGTCTTAGCCTTTCCGATTTGACATCAGCCTTGCTTTACCTTCCTGTCAGATGAAAAATACAAGCATTAACTCTGGCTAAATTACCATATTTCTCCAATAAAACCCATCAAGTCTCTGAGAAGTAAAGGCATTTGCATTGCCAGAAGGAGCTTTTGTAAAATGGCTTATGTGTTCTCAAAATCAGATTATTTGTACCTTTGACAAAGTTTGGAACAATATTTTGCTGATTTTAGGTCTAAAACAGACAGACAATGAGAATATGGTACATCTCACATGAAGAAATAGCCTTCTGAGAGAGGCTGACTTTTGTCAATCTTTGAAAACTTTTGCATCCTCTTTCAAACCAAAGAAGTGATATTGAGACGCATACAATCATGTTTCGATCAGTGAAGCTTGCAAAATCTCTCCTCTTCTTTATATTTACTCAATATCATGAAAAATATGCCTGTGATTTGCATCTGAAGGAGTGTTTCCCTATTGATCTACTAAGTATGTATGGCCTGTAATGTGGCCCTCCACTAAGGCCACAGTGCCACTTCAAACCATCACCATCCTGCAGAGCACAATGCTGCATATATACATTGGCTGCAAGATATAACGGCCAGTTTATCGAATCAAACACAAATCCCTAATACACCACTCTCAGACTATTCTGTTAAAAATTAAAATAAAATGTTAAAACAATAACTTTTTTTTCCCAAAAGTAATATTTTATTGAAAACTTTATAATGGGGATAAACAATTATATCTAAATATTAAGAATTAACAAAAACAAAGCAGGTTAAATTTTTGATCCTGATATTGCTAAATTCAAGCCATATTGACCAAGGAGCAAATATACATTAGAAAGGTGTCTTGTAATTGTTGAGGAAGTTGAGTTCAATAATTGATGTACACTGGAGTGCAAGAACCGCTGTTCTGCTTGTATTTTCACCCTGGGACATCAGTGTGACATGGACTCTGCTAACCTGCCCTGACAGATATGCCCTTATAAGGATTAATGCTCCAATATAGGAGACATACAAGACATTTCTTAACTACATTTGGAAAATCAGGATTCAAGAACCTTTGTACAGGGAGAGATGTTCACTGTAAAAAGATACTTGACATGAAATTCTATCTGTTGTATACTGGTTACCCGTCTATGGAATGCAATTTAAAATTCTTCCATTGTTTCACAAAGTTTAAAACAGGAGAAAGTCCAGATGTAAATTTGTCTTCATTTAATCTCCAAATTGTGAATCAATTCCACGTTTCAATTTTTATTCCCAACCAATCTGCAGTGCTTTATTTTATCTCTCACGGAATTCATACATTACACCATTCTGCATTGCTTCTTTAACTTTAACAGGAAATTAATGCTTATATTCATACATTATACCATTCTACATTGCTACTTTAACTCTAACAGGAAATTAATGCTTATTTTCATACATTATACCATTCTACATTGCTGCTTTAACTCTAACAGGAAATTAATGCTTATATTCATACATTATACCATTCTGCATTGCTGCTTTAGCTCTACAGGAAATTAATGCTTATATTCATACATTATACTATTCTACATTGCTGCTTTAACCCTAACAGGGTATTAATGTTTATATTCATACATTATACCATTCTGCATTGCTGCTTTAACTCTTACAGAATGCATACAATATTTATATTCAAACATGTGAGTCATAAACTGTAATATATAATCACAAATTATCCATCATCATATTCTGAATCAAATATCAAAATAAAGCTGAAATTAGCAGGTCTTCATCAGCGGGGATATAAGAATTTAATGCATGCCTTGACGAGCCCCCAGAGTGAGCATTTACTAGATTTCGTCAGGCTTACAAGCTAGGACGCGTGCATATTTCATCCCTGGTTGCTGCCTGAGATAGGTGCCTCTAGGTGAATTATAACCATTGCCATTGCAAGGGTTCCCTGGTCGGTGTGATACAGTCCACTATGTATTCACATTCTTAATTATTTCTCTGTCTTCATCCAACAGTCAGGAGCAGTATTAGGCTGAACCATTTGTATCATTTCAGAAACCCATTTCTTGTTTAAATAAATCTCTGTTAAGAAGGTAAGTGATCTGCTGAATAATTCCACCCAGAACAAAACACTATCTTACACTTCTCTGGGTGCCGGGGTCAAATTGTACAAAAGAGTCTAATTGTGTATGCAGGTCCAGCCAGAAATGCCACTCTGCGAAACAGAAAACATGTCAGCTGTGTGAGAAATCTCATTATTAGCTGCATTCAGGACACAAACAGGCAGGTATTGTGTGGTGTACAACCAGGAGCCAGGGAATGACTGATTGTCTTGGGCACGCCTCTGCTAGATTAAGTACATAGTTCCTCACCTCTATATCTGAGAGACCCCAATAGGTCCCTTTTGGTATGGCATGGCAACCTTACATCTAATAATTTGTATGCCTACATTTGAGAACAATCAACCGTAGTCTAGTATTTTCTCACTTAAATAAACCTTTTGAATAATTCATCCGAAGGATAAACCAGGTTCCTTAATCATATCAAACAATTATATAGTACAGAGCTTTCATAATGTAAAAGATTTCGGGCCCAAAACATAACAGCCATGGCATAAATTTATTTCAAATTATTTATCCTAAGGATTTCAATCATTATCCCAGGATCTTAACTATTATTATCAAATGGATCAACAGACATAAATTATTATCCCAATGACCTTGAACCCTCAATTATTATCTCAAAGATTTCTTAATCCTATATTACTATTATGCCAAGTCTCTGCTAAATCTTAAACCGTTATCAAAAGCATATTATAATCCATCATTATTATCCCAAGGATCTCCTAACCATCAATTACATTAATAATATCTCTTTTATTCTGGAAGAATATGGGCTAACCGTTTTGTGAAACAGATAATGTTTGATAATCTCTTTTGTACGAAGAAAACTGCTAGAAATATAAAGTAAATTTGGTTAAAAGGATAAATATTTCAGCCACTTTCACACAAGGCTCTGAAGCCTGCAGCCCTTAATGGTGTTGCAGTAGATGAAATTTCTGGATCTGATAAAGGATCCCATGTGGTTTGTCTGGCAGAAGTGACCACATCTGGTCCGGCCGCCTGCCCAAGGACACGCAAATCTCACGAGTCCACCACTAAGTAGTTTTGGGCGGCTTTTAATATTTCCGGGAAAGGGCAGCATTTAGGCGTGACCCTTACAACACCGCCGCCGCTGATGTACATCTAGACCTTACATTTGATACTGGTTACCTACTTCTGAATTGATCACCAAGATTTGGAGAAAATAAAAGAATAAATGTACCAATATATGGCTCTATTGTCTGTTGTTTCCAATCCTTTACTGGTCCTGTACTGTTAAGGACAAAATATTTCTCTTTCCGAATCCTTTTTTCTCTGGCTTGACCAAACATTGGACATTCCTCTTAAAATATGAACATCATTGTGGAGAAAAAACCGAGAAATATAAAAAAGATCTAATGGGCTTACCCTGGCTGCAAACTGCTCGCCTTTTGTTTGTTATGAGTTGACCTTTGCATAAAAGGGTCAAAAGTGTAAATTGAGCAATTGCGACTAAACCACGGGTTTTTCAGTGTTCTGTGGCGAGAAACATTTGTCGTAGCAACATGGGGGATGGCCTGTTACTGACATGACTATGTAAGTGGATTAGAGGTACGATGCTCTTAGCATTGTCTAATTGGATAAGAGATGCCGCCGAGAATTGCCCCATATCGCTTTAACAACACCACTTCTTTGCGCCATTACTTCATTGATTTTTCAGTGAAGAACGTCTGCAGTCAATATCAGAATCAACCGAAAATTGTAAAAGCGAACATTTTGGCTGTGTCTCATCGTCAAGACGCAATGCAGAACTGAATTGATATTACAGGGACATATCATATAGGAGTGACTACAAAATGTCAGCTTCACATTTCACTGGCAATCCCTTGTTCAAATCTAGTTAGCATGTTTGTCAAGTTTATTTATAGAGTCAGAAATATTCAAAATTTGACAATATTTTGGCAGAATATAATCAAAAGTAAAGTTAGTTATGTCATTTCTCTTAATGAATCCATATTCTGACATGAATTATTTCACCTGTTCTACACCATTCATTTGATAAATCTTTATTTCTATAAAGGTAACATAATGTTATGTGAAAATTCCACGCATACTGTCTCAAACCGCCAGGCGAGATTTCACACGGATAGTAATATTTGGCTATTTGAGCAGACGCTTTGAAGCATGCCATTATATACCTGCATTCAAGGCCAGTATCACTTCAGAGGATTCCCAGGAGAAGATTCTCCCCACACACAAAGCACAGAGGATTCCCAGGAGAAGATTCTCCCCACACACAAAGCACGACATATCACCGCAGAGCGCTTCCACACATAATACACCGCTCAATATCCAATGGTAAATCCCTCCAAAGGAAGCATATGAATACAGAGATATAAATTTAGATATACCTCCATCTGTCATTACAGGGTAAGCCTGTGTGTAAGAAATATGAAGCAAATTGGAAAAAAGAAACCTGGCCACAAGACAATATATTGTTGAGATGCTATGTATCATATTTAGTGTATTAAGACATTGAGATGTGCACTGATGTTGCGAGCGGAAAACTGACTAATTAACATGAAGGTATTATTCCTCAACCAATAAGATCCGAGCAATACAAACTGCCGACTGGAAATAGATCACGTCAAAGGCACGATCTTTATGATGATTTTCTAGTTCACTTCATTTTATTGAAAGTACACATCTCTGAAGATGTTAAGAAAGAACAGATTTCCTCTTTCAGTTTAATATCATTTTCCATATAAAAAGAGATGAAGAGATAAAATTTACAATTATAGCAGCATTACTCCAGGAAGGTTAATATTCAGTATCAGAAAGATTACTTATAAACTGTCTGTGATGAGGTAAAGCAATCAGAGATAGGAAACACTTCAAGGGATAGTGAATAAAGATTTGCTTGTCGTCAAGAACTATGATCAAGATTTGTATAGAAGGTAATAATGATCTTTAAAATTATCAAGGAGTTTGTGTGAGCATTCAGTTGGGATATCTCAAAAGCCAAGCCAACAAGGATTTTGGGGACCTTCAAAATAAAACAAAAATTCTCTCTGCAACCGAAAGGAACATTTCATCTCCGCTAGTAACAGATCATCAAGACAAGAAGCAATTGTTTTCCTTGGCCTAATCCGCCGCCAATAAAGATTGGCCCATAATGATGATGATGATGACAGTGTTGGAGGTGGCGGGTTCCGTGGCTCTAGATCATGCCATAGGGCAAAGTTGATCACACCTAGCCGATGCCAACACAAACGAGTCTACCTGTGCCAAGCCATCCGCCGCCGTATCTAGGAAGCCATCTCCGCCACCGTAACTGCTCCCGACACGCCACTTCTATCTCATCTATGCACCAACTTGGCTGTTTCATCGTTTACAACCTTTTTTTTTCACAATTGATATTTTCTTGTGAATTCCTGAATTCATACCAGGTGTGATTTTTGTTCTTCCTTAATGAAATTGTTAATATGAATTAGGAAATATCTGATATCTATTTTTTGGAATGTAAAAAACATGCTTAACAAAAGAGTGCAAGATCACTTACTAATCGTGCCCATCGGTGGTATAAGGCAGTATGACAATAATCAAATTAACAAATTACACTTTACTGTCTTTTACCATACTGAGGATGCAAGGCTATTGTGTTAATGGTTACAGAGAGAGAGATGTAACACTATAAATGATTACAAGGTTACCTCAAGAGCTTATATAACCAGAAGTGTAATGGTGAGTACGAGCAATCAATGTCTCCTCAACAGCTTCAAACAGTTCTCTGATATTGCTTAACTCATATATGCTTAACTCATATATATACACACACACACACACACACACACACACACACATGGAAGCAAATCAATGGAAGGAGATGTATGCTACGCAAGAACTAAATGGGGCCTTAGTCTAATATCAAAGATTGGACTCTACAATGCCAATTATATACAGGATGTAGAGTATATTAAGAGGATTATGACAAGATACCAGATCTATATCATTGGGACAAACATGAACAGGATCTTGACAGGGCCCCAGACTATAACAGCCTGTGTATTGCAAAATGTCTGCATCAGTAAGGCAACCAGACTAAGGGTAAGCCAGATGTATGGGGTATATAGAGGGCTGCACCCAGACCTATCTGCACAGCTGACCAGACCCCTGTTCCCAGGCTTATAGAGCAAGGCCACCTCCTACCACGAGGGTCCTTCCAACTAATGGGTCTAATCAGCAATGTGTATGGCACAGAGGTGATTTATTATAAGTTTCTATTAAAGTGGAGTGTTCTTCACTATGGAGGCACCCTCTGACATCAATGTGCATTCAAGATAAAGTTAGGCCTCTTGCCTAACTACCAGATTTAGCCTGTCTCAGAACAGGCCTCTTGCCTAACTACCAGATTTGGCCTGTCTCAGAGCAGGCCTCTTGCCTAACTACCAGAGATGCCCTGTCTCAGAGCAGGCCTCTTGCCTAACTACCAGAGATGCCCTGTCTCAGAGCAGGCCTCTTGCCTAACTACCAGAGATGCCCTATCTCAGAGCAGGCCTCTTGCCTAACTACCAGAGATGCCCTGTCTCAGAACAGGCCTCTTGCCTAACTACCAGAGATGCCCTGTCTCAGAACAGGCCTCTTGCCTAACTACCAGATTTGGCCTCTCTCAGAACAGGACTCTTGCCTCCATCCCAGAGATGCCCTGCCGATAAGCAGGCCTCTTGCATTTGTCTACACTGGGTGATATTTGTAGGGTTTCTCTGGTTCAGACATTTTTGCTTTCCTCTGTCAGCAGCCTATGCCAGACATCTCCATCAGCCACGGATCAATCGATCCCACAAAACAAATCAACCCCCGTGTCCCTTAATGCCACATTTTTTTCTGAGCAATAGCTCCTTTTTATGGTAGTAAGCATCTCAGAAAGACAGGAGGACCCTGGATGCTGGTCTAACATCAGGCTCAGCATTTATTCTGGGTTGAAAATTCTGTGGACCAAATATATCTCAGACTTAACGATGCTCTCCTCTCTAAGACCTGATTTACAAACTTTGCCCTACCGACTATGGATATTTTCCATGAATTTTGGTGGATATTTCCCTGAACATTCTGCTATTGGTGCAAGGTTTTGAAATCAAAATATCTGAATATCCAATTATTTTTGTAATAAATCTATTCTCTTCTGGTGGTATATTATGTGAAGTTTTTCATGTGATTCCCTTCCCAGATGCTTTGGAATTCAAACCCCCCCCCCCTACACACACACAGCGACCACAGGACATTCACAAAGTCTCTTATTTGGCAAATGATTCTGTGCTGTTTACATTATACTTTGGTCCTTCAGATCTCATTCATCTGTGCTGGGTTTTGCAATTCTTCAGTTTGATGTGATCATTTTCTTCTTGAAATCGGCGGAAATCTCCTATCAAGTCACACGGGTGTCTGCAACCGTCGTCCTTGTCAAAGCGGCAAAGAGCCTCATGCTTCAACTTTTTAATGCTAATTTGTTTTTGGCAATTTGCATCCCCCGACAATAATCCACACCTGTTCTCCGTCTTTAATCTTTTGAAGTGGTTTTATAACAGCAGATGGATGATCTTGTCCCTGCTTTGATCATGGAATGGCAATCCTACGCAATACTCACACTAAAAATGTACACTTCTCTCATGATTTTTAATTTCATCCTTTTGAATAGTTCCAGCTTTAAGTACTCATCTGTTGGTAATTATGAGTTATATTACTTCAAAACAATAATATTCAATATTTTTAGACTTCAAATTTGTCAAGAGAGTGGGAGAGGGATTTTAAAACAGTTTATTTCAGTGACTCCTGCAGGCAACATGTAGACAAACTTCTTTCCATTGTTCCTATATTCTTATCAATATTTCAGCGATAATTGCTCTAAAACTTCACTATGTCATAACATATTATCATCTCACTAGCCCCAGAAGAAATCCCACATATTTAAAATCCAATAACTATTCTTACCATGAAGTGTTAGCTGTGCTCCTAATTCATTTTTCCAGAAGGACCTTATTTTTTTTGTAAAACAGGCAATTTCCCTTATGAGTATGTTGAGGTGTAGGGAACACATTGTGTTAATTCCAGAGAAGGGGCTCTGGGAGGGTAACAGTGCTAACATGACACTCAATTAATCATGAAGACTTTCAAAGACATATTTCCTCTCCCGTTTGTTCTGCCTTCAGCTCAGGCCTGGATGTTTGAGGTTTCAACAGGTTATCCTATAAGAATGTCAATGTATTATCCTCCCATGTGTTTCATTTTGGCGGCCATCTCTAGAGTTTTGTGTCAACTGAAGACAATTTACATTAAGATTGGCGAGGGGTGAATAGCAGTGTGTGATCTTGCAATTTGTTGCCCAAGAATCAGAAATTCACATGTTTGGCTTGCTTGATTCTGTCAATCTTTTCAAATAATTGCACCCCTTTGCTTTTCATTGTGCATCGTCTCTTGGTTTCCAATCTTGTCATTTTAACTTTTTTTTATTCATTTAAAAAAAAAATCACCACTTGTTACTTTTTCATTGAAGCATAATTACCATCTTCTTTAAGAGCTGATGTTTCCTGTTTATGCTAATCATTCTCTCAACTTCTTTCATTGCATTATTAAATACCCAATTAAAATTAACCACACATGAGAAATGAAAATACCTTGACAGTGCATGCTGGAAACATAAAATAATAACACAACAGAAATCACACCTTCACGATGCACACACCCAACTGTCCATCCCATTAATATCAGAATCGGCAACAAACAGATCTACAAGAGAATGCAGCAGCTGGGGTTGTTCAGTGCCAATCAGGAAATGAACCTTAATATTACAACTATGCCCATTTTTGAATGGTAAAAGGTCCATTTCTTTCATTTCAATTTAAAAACTGTCATTATGGAGTCTAAGAAACCAATGGTCCCTCGTCATGCCAACGTAATGCTGATGACCAAGCTCAGTAATATTTTCAAATGGAGATTGTCTGAAGCTCCTTTCCAGACAGACTCGAGCCATTAATATCCAAGTGGGGAGTGTACTTCATCAATCACTTGGTCAAGGTGTTCCTTGTCTAACAGTAATAGAGTGCCACTTTCCATGGCAATCGCTGACAGCACCAGCCTCATCCCTTCTTGCCACCACCCTTTCCCAATTCAACAAATTGCATAATTTCTACATAATTTTACAAGTCATATAGGCTTAATGCAGATCTGAGCCTATCATATTCAGGGTTCTGTCATGTTCGATTTCCAGCGATCTGTCAGAAATATCTGATCCATATGGAAATTTTTATTATGAGGAAATCTTGTCTCTTTGAGCTCACTTCATTCCATTCTGCTCAACCTAATAATGGCTGTATATTTGATCACAACTTATTCAAGAGTAACTAATTTGGCTTAAATAGTTAATGCCATAAAACTTATTTGGCTAATGCAATAGCACCTAATTTGACTAAAGACATAGGATCATATATGGCTAATGTCAGATCACCTTATATGGTTAATGCCATCGCCCATATTTAGCTCATACCATAGCACCTCATATTCTGAGAGCCACAAAACATTTTTGGCTTATGCCTTAGTTCCATATTTGGTTAATGTCATGGCACCTTATTTCGCTAATAACATAGAACCTTATTTGGCAAATGCCATGGCACCTTATTTGGCTAATGCCATGGAACCTTATTTGGCTAATGCCATGGAACCTTATTTGGCAAATGCCATGGCACCTTATTTGGCTAATGTCATGGCACCTTATTTGGCTAATAACGTAGAACCTTATTTGGCAAATGCCATGGCACCTTATTTGGCTAATGCCATGGAACCTTATTTGGCAAATGCCATGGCACCTTATTTGGCTAATGTCATGGCACCTTATTTGGCTAATGTCATGGCTAATGGCATGGCACCTTATTTGGCTAATGGCAAGGCACCTTATTTGGCATGGCACTGATAGTTTAACCAATCATGTCATACACAGAATGTTTATTTAGCTTTGTGGATATAAATGGCAAGGAGTATATTTTTGATGATGATTGGGTAATTTATCTTTGTGTTATTCTCCCACCATATTTCTTTCCAGTCATATGTACCTCTTTCCACTTGGATCTTCAATCAACTAATTATTGTGAGTTTTACTGCCTAACACCTGGGCCAATGCCATTATTCTGATGAGATTCAGGCAGTAAAGTTTTATAAATACTCACTTATTAATGATTCTCACAACAAAACGTAACAAATACAAAAATATGGAAGACATAATATGCATGTTATGTTGGATGAAGCTGACGTTAAATCTCAATGATATCCATAAATATTCAAACGGCTCCACAGTCACATCAGATATACCCTCTCTTCACAGAGGCATTAACTATAATTTGCACCTCAATATATTACATATGAGTTGACTGATTGTCCTTGAGAAGCCCATGTATTGTGTAATTACATGAGCTTATACTGCATAAAGTGAGCAGCTTGCCGCTCATACATTACACCATGAAATGTTAAAATCTTGAACACCACAAATTCCCAACTTATCTGAGAACAAATATATCATAGAAAGTTTGTTATGGCATGCAGCCCATACTTCTTGGCTCATAAAAATGCACTGTGCCTGTGATCAAGTGACTGCGGTATAATATAGTCCTTGACGAATTGATTCCTATTTTTATTTCTTATGTTTCAATTCATTATGTTTAATAGAGCCCCTTGCTTCAGCATATGGGTTTCTAAAGGATCTAATGGAGTCTACTGGTTCAGCATATGGATTTGTAAAGGATCTAATGGAGTCTACTGGTTCAGCATATGGATTTGTAAAGGATCTAATGGAGTCTACTGGTTCAGCATATGGGTTTCTAAAGGATCTAATGGAGTCTACTGGTTCAGCATACGGTTTACTGAGGGATCTAATTGCTGCTGGTTGAGCGTGAGGCATCTAATGGAGTCTGCTGGTTCAGCGTGAGGCATCTAATGGAGCCTGCTGGTTCAGCGTGAGGGATCTAATGGAGCCTGCTGGTTCAGCGTGAGGCATCTAATGGAGTCTGCTGGTTCAGCGTGAGGCATCTAATGGAGCCTGCTGGTTCAGCGTGAGGGTTCTAATGGAGCCTGCTGGTTCAGCGTGAGGCATCTAATGGAGCCTGCTGGTTCAGCGTGAGGCATCTAATGGAGCCTGCTGGTTCAGCGTGAGGCATCTAATGGAGTCTGCTGGTTCAGCGTGAGGCATCTAATGGAGCCTGCTGGTTCAGCGTGAGGCATCTAATGGAGCCTGCTGGTTCAGCATGAGGCATCTAATGGAGCCTGCTGGTTCAGTGTGAGGCATCTAATGGAGCCTGCTGGTTCAGTGTGAGGCATCTAATGGAGCCTGCTGGTTCAGTGTGTTTCTATAGGACCCTCTCGTGATCATAGCATCCTCCAAGGAGAGCTCAGTGATATGTCCTGTATTCAGGGACAAGTCCTTATTGTTGATAGGATCAGAACCATTCCAGGGAGCATCCCACACTATTTATGTGGTCTTCTCAGCACTAAGCTCATCCATTTCCATTGCTTCACTCTGGTGTTATCGCCATAAAATAACACTAAGGCAGCAGCAACATAATTCTCTTCTCAAGGGCCTGCATGTTGTCTGGAATAACACGAGGTTTGATTGGCGGGTTTGATCAAATGGTCCTGTGATGGTCCTGTGATGGTCCTTTAAATCAGCATCAACTTCTACTTGCCCAGATCATCACCCAGCAGGCCTCGACAATAACCGGTGGCCCGGTTGCCCGGAGCTATATTTAACACGTGTCGGGCAAGTCCAGGCAACTGGATGTTTCTCTTCCACTTGCCCGGTGGGCAAGTGCTGTAATCTTGAAATAATATACCCCAGAGCCAATAAAAATTAATTTTCATCACTGTGCACAGAGCTTCGAATGCGGAGGTGATTGCCGCCATTTTGTCTGCGATTGATTATCTTGGCCGGGTGCACTCTTGTTCAAAAGTCCAGCACATTTTCAGGATTCGTACTGCATTTAACATACTCATTTTGCAACCGTGCACGACTTTACACATAAATCGAATGCGTTTCTTAATCTGGTCCCCTATCATAATATATACTTAGATTTTATATAAATAATGATCGGGTACCAGTCAAAAAGTCTTGGAATTTTCCATGAACAACATCATGATGCTGAGACATTTGGAACATCTCATCAGTGTATTTTAGTGCGAGTTTTGGTGAAAAGAACAGGTTGAACAGATTTTGATAAAATAATTTGATAATTTTGATAAAATAAGATATAAAATACAAATCCTTATTTTATTCAAAAATAGCTTTTATTTTTCTATCCGGGCAAGTGAATTGTATTTCAGGGCAAGTAGATTTTAAAATTTACTTGCCCGGTGGGCAAGTGGATCACAAATGTTAATGTCAAGGCCTGCCCAGGATGGCAAACTGCAATGCAAAACTGTCTACTCCTGGCAATACATGAATCATGAATATCACGTTTAAGCATGCATGTATATGGAGTGTTGAGTTTCAGCAAAATAACATGCTGATCTTTTAACTAAAATATAATCTTTTGTCTCCTTAAAAAACAAAAGTTCTATACAAGGAATAACATTTCCCTCTATCTAAAAAACATAATTCATAAGTTCTCAAACAAGGCCAACTGTGGGGGAAATATTTCAATGGAATTTGGCACCATCAGGGAAGAGAACAACATTCTTGAAAAAAAAGAAAAACCCTTGGTAATGTTTCTCAACAAATTTGGGTCTTTTGTGCAAAACTGCAAATTTCTCATTTTTTTTTTTTTTTTTTTTTTTTTTTAAATTCCCCTTTTCAGTTAAAGATTCTCATCCATACACTATAGCATCATTGTAATGGGAGAACTTGAACACCATACACCCATATATACAGCATCTTTCTTGTAAAAAAAAATCTGTAAACTTGGATGAAATCTCAGGAGAGCAGTAGGCTCTGACAGCAGCAAATGCAACAATTGAGACAATCGCGGTGGCAAGTCAATGCAGCAGAAGCTATACTGGTGGGACACTTGTGGCGGGGGACATGCTTTCTGCATTTACTTCCAGCACTCCCCCACTGTAATGACATCTTGCCCTCCTGTTTGCAGGCAGGCGTCAATTTCCTGCGTAGATGGGGCAAACGACGTCCAGAGGAAGGTCGTCAAGTTGCGACAGGCTTGTTGCAAACACAAGGAGACATTCCTGTCTTGTAATTGGAGGGTTCCGATGATATTATGTGTCCGGGCAAACCCTATATTTGCTTGAATAAGATGAAAGATGCCAGAGAATTTTGGAGTCATTCCTAATTTTGTTTACCTTTAAGCCATGTTCCATACTACAACTCATTTTCAAATGCTCAATCTGTTTTGTTAAACCTATTTTTCATTGGGTGTGACACAGCCCAGGTCCTGATCTACCCACAGCCTAAGTCCTGATCTAACTACAGCCTAAGTCCTGATCTAACTACAGCCAAAGTCCTGATCTACCCATAGCCTAGGTCCTGATTTAACCACAGCCTAGGTCCTGATCTAACCGCAGCCTAGGTCCTGATCTACCCACAGCCTAGGTCCTGATCTACCCACAGCCCAGGTCCTGATCTACCAACAGCCTAGGTCCTGATCTACCCACAGCCCAGGTCCTGATCTACCCGCAGCCTAGGTCCTGATCTACCGACAGCCTAGGTCCTGACCTACCCACAGCCTAGGTCCTGATCTACCCGCAGCCTAGGTCCTGATCTACCCACAGCCTCGGTCCTGATCTACCCACAGCCTAGGTCCTGATCTACCCACAGCCTAGGTCCTGACCATTAACTCATAACAGATATTACTCAAACAGGGTT
Source organism: Amphiduros pacificus (assembly GCA_949316495.1). Taxonomy (NCBI): domain Eukaryota; kingdom Metazoa; phylum Annelida; class Polychaeta; order Phyllodocida; family Hesionidae; genus Amphiduros; species Amphiduros pacificus. Next base: position 15,904,154 of record OX439010.1, read on the forward strand.
CAGCCTCATCAACATCAACACTATCACTGACCAACACTTTAAACATAGGGCTTTCCTTCTATCCACCCATCTCATCATGATCATATCTAGTTCAGCAATGTAGTTAATCACTCATCTCATGGCTTAATTAGCCATCAAATGCAATTAATATATAATTAGGAGTGAGAGTTGGTGATTGTACCCAGACTGGGCCTGTTTCCACGTGTTAATGCCACTCCTGATTACCTCAGTCATACACAATGCAACCAACGCTGCCTGAGTGATATTAGGGGACACAGACCTCCCCCATAAATCACACCTCCCTTACAGAGGATATAGCCAACCAAATTAATGCATAATGCTCATATCCATTACCATGATTCTAAAATGACGCTTATCATACACAAAGTGGTGTATATATATAAATATAATCAAAAACTTAATAAAGGCAAGAAAATATCACCATTCTGAACAATCATACCAATAATTTATGGGATTATTTGATATCACCTTAGCATGAATTATGTGTGTGTGTATGTGTGTGTGTGTGTGTGTGTGTGTAAAAAAAGGGTGGTGTCCTTTTAAAAACATTGATATCCAATTGAATATCATTATAAGAAACCAGTGAAGTCAGGGAAGGGCATCAGGTGATCAAAGAAGCCTGCTGTCATCGAAATGAGGTTATTTTGTGGCAAGAAGCCCTGAAGATGCAGCTGACTTCACAAATTACAATGATAGAATTAATTTATTGATTGCTAAGACTAGATTCTTGTCACCTGGGGAATCTAATCAATCTGTCTGCTTGATTCTGTCTGTCGTTGCTGATTTCTCATCTGCAGTTTTATTGATACAGGACTACAAAAATTATCACTGTATTCATATCATTGTGTTAAAATATATAAAAATATACGTTCATAATTATTTCTAGATTATAGCATAGATTGGATATTTCTTAAACTGCCTGCATAACAAATAAAATGTTGACAATAGTTCATTCCCTTGAGACTTGTTAACATAATTAGCATAAAGATATCTATCTAAATGAAGTTTTACAGAAGAAAAATGTCTCAAAAAGAATAATATTTTAAAGTTTCTAATGGAGCAGACTTTGGCAGACTTTTGTAGTCTACTGGGTGTGGAGTTGGGGAGGGGGTCATTTTTATTGGCATAGTCGACCGTGGGGGTTCTTAGATTGACCTCTTCACCCCGCTATTCATGCTATTGGGCTTATCATAATGTCCTGTCAGCACGGGGAGCACACCCCTCTCATAACCCTCGCCAGATACTGTGGTAACAGATCCTGCCACCAGGGGGCACACATGCCATCGCCCTCCTAATCAACCCTGTCTAGACATGTATGCCATTTTGAAATCTTTATTAGCTGCAAAAAACTTGCAGTCAATATTAATTCAAACACTCTAATAAATACCACAGTCTGGATAAAGTTATTTTTTAAGCATATTTGTCCTATTAACTCCTTGCAATATGTATTCCCGAGAGACCACTGTTGTTAAAGAAATATTTCTCATAAATACCTTGCTTACATTACAAAATAACTCTAAGAAAGTTACTGATATAAATTGCCAACAACGAATTGAAATACTCAGTTTGTGTCAAACATCTATAAGATCACACATGTATATTGCATGACTCCGTTAAGTCATCCTCAGGTGATGCGTGACTCTATTTGTCCTGTATACTTTAAGTGAGGGAGGTATTGCATAACCCCATTTGGTCAAGTTTCTGTATGATCAAATAGACATTTTACCAAGAATTCTGTTGTTGATTGTTTGTGTGACCCTAATGATGTCTGAGCCCACATAGAGGTGTGAACTCCTCTCCTGCCTATAATAATAATAACGATTTATATAGCGCTACATCAGACCAGGTCTGCTCATAGCGCTATATTAATGTCTGAGCCCACATAGAGGTGTGAACTCCTCTCCTACCTATATTAATGTCTGACCCATATAGAGGTGTGAACCTGACTCCACCCTATTTGGTTCTGCTCCCATATTGTGTTCTGTATGGCATTATTATGGTTTCATCTCATTCATCAAAGTGTCATCTCATATTATCCTTACAGTCTGTCTTTCCATATGTTTTGGCATTTTCCATGTTTGTAATATCCTGTAATATATGCCCCAGGCATTCTTATGACTACTATATTAAGCCATCCATTTATCCCATCACCACATTCCTGATAAATACAATAAATCGCTCATCATGAGCCAAGGTTATCACAGCAGGATCTCTATTACTGCAAATCAGATTCTCCATATAAATGTATCACATACTTCAGAGACAGAGTTGATATTAATAATATCTTTCTAACTGTTTGACCAGCTTCAATCCCCTCCCTATTAGCTGATATATGACACCTTTGCTGAGAACAATAGGCACTGATCCGACTGTCCCAGCAGGTGGCACTGAGGTTCCCTTGAGTAAGAAGCTTGTCTGACTGACAGGGAAAGTCACAGAGGCCAGACTTAAAGATAACTTGTGGAATTTCATTATTGGGAAATATGCAAAAATGTTTAATTTTGAACACTGTTTCAGTCCTGGATGGACTTTCGCATTATTAAGGTTCATAAGGGATGGAAACAGTCAATAATTTGTTGATCCTTTGATTGTGAAGCAGACTACACAAGCTTTATAAAACAATTTATTCTTCATATCTTGTGGTTTATTTCATATGCCAAATCATTAATATATTGTAAACTTGTAGGTCAAGAGACCAAATTTGACTATTCTACCACTTACAATAAAATTGAATACTTTTATTTGAGTGATATCTATTGTTTCCTTCGCTGGGAAATATGGTGTACACTATAAAATCTATTTGACTTTGCTTTAAACAGCAACAGCAACAAACATCCAAGACACATCAATGCTTGAAGGTACAGGCTTGAAGGTACACCCTTATCTTCTCAAAGCAGACAACTGATTTGTCACAAGAGACACAAAAGGGTTTTTCACATAAAGTGATTTTCTTCCATGCTTTATTGGGTAATGTTATTCTTCCTGGCCAGATAGATGGGAACATCTTTTCCTGAACACCTCCAAGATCAATTGTCTCACTGACCATCCAACACAGTCAGGTCAAAGATAATATATGGTCATAATCTGAGTTATCTGATTGGTTAATATGTATATATGTGTGAATACACACGATATATATGGCCTAAAAATGTTATAACGTTAACGGAAGCAAAGGGATTGAGCTGTATACTTAATAATATTATAAATTGAATGTATATAATTTTAATACAGATATTTTAATCAAATGCCTTGTGATCACAATAAAAACTCACTGCTTTGATGTTCAGACTGGACTGTTGCATAGAAATTCTGCAATATTTCTTCTATTGTATGATTCCCAATGCTTCACTAACCAGAAATATGTATAAATGCCCAGATATGGTTCACATTGTCGCCTGCTATTTCATTTGAATCATGTATTCAATGGCTGCAGAATTTATGCTGATGCCCTTTCTTGCACCTCACTGATTGCAATCTATTTGCCATGCTGATGAGTACATTTTATGCCAACTTGGCAAATCTTGGATAAAAACTCATCATTTCCACACAAAGAAACCTAAAGTTTCGGCAAAAGTTCTCACAAAATGTTGAGGCTGGGGACCAGTCACAGTTTTGGAACATTAGTTTCAATATAATTGTACATTTTAGGGTGGCAATTGGTTGTCTTTTGAAATATCCCCGTTCTTAGTTTTACCCAAATATCCCCTTTCTTAGTTTTACCCAAATATCCCCTTTCTTAGTTTTCATTTCTACAAAATTATCACCATTTTTTACACATTTCCAGACCAAGATTTCTGCACCTATTTTTCATTAAAAATCTGTGTTAAAGATTGAAACTGTTCAAACTCTTTCTAAGTATTGTATCATGACAAGTCATGACAAAGCAATGAATAAATAGTATCATCTGATTGGTCAAAAATCAAAGATGAAGCAAAAAATAATCTATCATAGAATAAAATGCAAGCCTTTCTACCAGAAAGCAAAAACATTAGCTCATATTGTGCCATATCTGAGGTTTATGAGACAAGTGGCAATGCTGTAACAGATCAAACCAATTCACTTGAAAACTTGGACCAGTCAAAAAAATGTTTGACCCGTCACATCCACTCTATCCCCATCTCACATGCTCATCATGCAAGGCAGAGAGTTTCAATCTGATCTCAGGCAACAAAATCTCGGTAATATTTTTCCCTTTCTTGTGATCCGTTTTGCTTCTTTTCCTTAAAATGAGCCAGAGGTCATAGCCATGATGGAATTGGTTCACATGCCTGAAAATGGCTTTTGTGAAGGTCAGAATCAATCAAGCACCTCATGGCTTGACACTAACTGTGTTGCCCTGCAGTGTTCTTCACCAACCTCAGAGCAAGCTATGTTGACCAGCTTGTCAAATTCACTAGCCTTGCTTTTTACTAAAATAAAATCCAAATCCTATTGATTTCCATTTTTTTTTATCAAAACCATTTTCACTTAAATATGGCAGAGAATCATTTCATTCAGGACGCATGAATAAATGACAGGGCAAGCATTTGAAGAAATGCTACTTGCCCTGTGGTTAAGGCATGGCACTATTTCATGGCATAGTCTGTGCAAATAATCACTTCATATTCCACTCCACTGGACAAGCAATGACCAAAGGTCAACTGACCAACGAGGTATCAGATGCAGCAGTCATGATGGCAACACACTGATGAGAACTGCAGGTCTCCTAGAGATATCTAGCATCTGCCAGCACATATCACTGGACAAAACATATGCTCAGGTTGCACATGTCCTCTGAGGCAAGGTAAACATGCCACCAGGGGGCCAGTTACACAGTGACCTTTTCTGTGACCCCATATTGAATTGGGCAATATGATCAATAAAGATAATGGCTTGGAAAAGGGCAGACTGTGAATGTGTACTAATGTGAATGTAGACAGTGATCATAGACATATCACACACCCAGCTAGAGATACCCAGCTATCAATACACAGCTAGCGATAGCCAGCTATCAATACACAGCTAGCGATAGCCAGCCAGTAATACCCAGCTAGCGATAGCCAGCTAGTAATACCCAGCTATCAATACACAGCTAGCAATACCCAGCTAGTGATACCCAGCTATCAACCCAGCTAGTGATACCCAGTTATCAACCCAGCTAGTGATACCGAGCTAGTGATACCCAGATAGCGATAGCCAGCTAGTGATACCCAGCTAGTAATACCTGACTGGTGGTGTAAGTGATTCTATTTGTACACAGATTCTATTTGTGATCAGCTAGCCATACCAAGCTAGTGATACCAAGCTAGCCATAGCCAGCTAGCCAGAGCCAGCATAGCCTAGTAACACCAAGTGACATCCAGCCACACCTTGTGACATCCAGCCACATCAAGTGACATCTAGCCACATCAAGTGACATTCAGCCACATCAAGTGACATCCAGCCACATCAAGTGACATCCAGCCACATCAAGTGACATCCAGCCACACCTTGAGACATCCAGCCACATCAAGTGACATCCAGCCACATCAAGTGACATCCAGCCACATCAAGTGACATCCAGCCACATCAAGTGACATCCAGCCACATCAAGTGACATCCAGCCACATCAAGTGACATCCAGCCACATCAAGTGACATCCAGCCACATCAAGTGACATCTAGCCACATCAAGTGACATCTAGCCACATCAAGTGACATCTAGCCACATCAAGTGACATCCAGCCACACCTTGTGACATCCAACCACATCAAGTGACATCCAGCCACATCAAGTGACATCTAGCCACACCAAGTGACATCCAGCCACATCAAGTGACATCTAGCCACATCAAGTGACATCTAGCCACATCAAGTGACATCTAGCCACATCAAGTGACATCCAGCCACACCTTGTGACATCCAGCCACATCAAGTGACATCTAGCCACATCAAGTGACATCCAGCCACATCAAGTGACATCCAGCCACATCAAGTGACATCCAGCCACATCAAGTGACATCCAGCCACATCAAGTGACATCTAGCCACATCAAGTGACATCCAGCCACATCAAGTGACATCCAGCCACACCCTATGGCACCCAGCAACACCAAGTGAATATACAAGCTTTGCATAATTATATCATCCAGATTTCCCAACAGATGCCTTCCAAAGACATAATCTCTCTTACATTTCAGTGTGGATGCACAAGTCTATGATGTGTGGGCTTTCTCTATTAATTTGCATACATCACATGACCATATATGGTATTATGGTAAGCCACAATATTGCAATATTTTTCTCCAATGTTTTCCCATATTTGTCTCTTGCCATGTTTATTGATGGACAACAATAGGTCTGATTCAGCTTTATTCACATATAAACATGATTTTTAACTTTTTAACGAGACTTCTGCTTGAGCTTAGTTTTATTGTTTATAGTTCAGATGGTTTGCTCGTGTTTGGTATCTGACGTGTCCATTGTTGGTGGTATTTGTTTACTGGCAGGCTTATTCTCTCTGGAATCACAACTCACACAATAACATAACTTATCAACAACACAACAATGAAGGAAAAACAAAACATTGCTGCCATCAGCAAAAACAAAATGTACTGAAAACAAAGACATTGAACATGAATAAGAAATATTCTAATAAATAATTATCCATCGCAGTCAATAATAAAATGATAAATCAACACTTTTAAATACACACAGTTCAGTCCATATTTGAAAACATCATGAATTCTGTGGAAATAGGCTGTTAGTAGTATCAGATAGGTCCTAATTGTGTTATGCCTGTTTTCTTTAATTTCGATGTTCTTATTGTGCAATCTTGCTTTAAAGATCCTTTTCATAATAATACATAATTGCTTATAAGCCAAGCTGTTGGCATTAACTCAATCTGCATTGTCATCAAACATGTCCACGAGGCTGAATGGCACATGGCTGGGATCAAATATGAATACTGACCTGACTGGTGGTGAAAGTGATTCTCTTTGTACACAGACCTAACTGACAAATAACTGTGATTATATATATATATATATGCAGACCTGAGTGATAAATGATTGTGATCATATATGTATGCAGACCTGACTGATAAATGATTGTGATCATATATGTACCCAGACCTGACTGACCAGGATACAACTCCTACTCACCCATTACAATGTATCAACACATGATGTAAAATTCCCACATCATAGCACGTCAGCAACGTCAGCATCGTACACTCGTGAGTGTTCCGAGTGACATCTTGCCAACATTTCATATCGGGTCTACTAATCAGTCCTGGCTCTACATCTATCCTGTCATGATGAGTCCTGACTCAATCTGTCACCTACCTGACAGCCATGACGACAGATGCTCGGAGCATCAAGCTATCGTAATGTTCATTTAGCGGTCCAGAGACCTTGTTGTAAGCAAAGGACAGATATCAGTGATATCCGTTATGTTTATGGCCATATTCAGTAAAGATGGCCATATAATCTTTGCTTTGTTCAGTACGTGACTGTATTCAATCGTGTGACCAGAACCAACTAATTGCTTGGGTGGAACATGCCTTTGATATAAACACTATTGTTTTATTTATTAATATCAATTTGATTGCATATATATCTGAAAACAACACACTCATCCCGATACAAAACAACATGGTATGATGCATGCATTCCATAACATGACAATCGTAACTCATAAAAATTAATAAACCATGTTTTGAAATATTTATGTATTCCATCTTATCTTAAAAAATCTAATGTATTCCGATGCTATCATCATCAATAAGAATACATTATCATATGAAATAAAAATAACTGCATATCAAATATATCACATAAAGGGAACCCGCTTTATAACCTATTTATTATTACCTCTTTTTTTAATCTATTATATTGCTGAATTTGCAGTTGAATCCGATATTGAAATATATAGGTGGCAATCCATTGATCCTAAACAATAAACATTCTTGTCAATATGAATACTGATCGGGATCTGTTTTGCATCAGCCTTTCAAATATTCTCATAAATCAATAAGCATATAGAAAGCCATTCAAATAGTATTTTGATATTTCCGTTTTTTCTTTATCATAATGTGCACAATAATTCAATAATATGAATATCAATGGAGTATCAAGGTCTCCTGTCTGCCAAGGCGTGGAGCCGGGAAAAGGCACCAAGATTAAGTAGACAAATATGCTTTCTTATAATCTCCTACCAGTTTCATTACAAACAGATAATGGATCTTGCCCTCCTAAAGCTGTTAAGCCCTGGGGGGGTTGGGGAGATCAATCAGGGCGTGAGGAATGAGGGTACAGGCAGTGCTACATTCCCTCTCCTCCAGATCACGGCTTGTTTAGTCACACCCCTTTCTTGTCACCCATCTGTCATTAAGCCCATTCCAGAATTCAAAGAAACGCCCTCATCTAACCAAACATTTCTCCATTTCTCCTTTCAATGTTTCATTGGCGATACCGAGAGACGGCAAGGCACTGCAAAGTTCAAACTTTATCAGCAGAATTACCTTGTTAGATTACATGTTTGTTAAAATTTTAAACTTCTACATTTATAAACATGATCAGAGAGTTATGCAAATGTCGTCACTCGCTTTCCTTTAGTACCACTTTAAATTTGTTTGACCTGATGCGCAGATATTTAATTATAAAAGTTTCAAATTATTCTTAGAAAGCCATAAATCTACTGGTTTTAATCTCCAATATATTGACTGGGTTTCACTCTTGCCCCCATTACCTTCCCAGTATTAGAAAGGTCCATAAGGGACGGTGTCAATCAACCTCGATACAATATATTGTAGAAATCATGCAATCAAATTAACTACTCTATTCAAACTGAATATCTTTTAAAAAGTATTAACCAATCCTCATTAAAACCCCTTTTCGGTCATTTTGATACTACCATATTAACAATCATCTTATCAAGCAGTTTGCAAGACAAAAGTAATCCTGATAAAATTGATATTTAGAAAATTGGAAGCAGTGTTTCCTTGTGAGGATTTCCTCTAGTTGAGTTATTTGATTGACACTTGATTCCAAGTAATGCACAGCACTGTCTCTCCCTGTAGAACTGACAGACTATTGACCTGTGTGTCGGAGACATCCCTCGAGTCTGATCATTTATGTGGGTAATGTTATGGAAAGAATTAAAGCCAGAAAAATCAATGGTGGCTTGGTGATAGCCATTGCGCTGTGTTTGTCTCCCTCTGTGATTGATCTCTCCGAGATGACCGTTACTGCTCCCAGTATGAGATCCAGATCACAGAATCTAATATAATGCTTCAATTATGCAGACAGCATAGCAAGATTTAGTCAAATGCCCCATCACAAGAATTGTCAGGAGTCATTTCTGAGGAAGACAGCCAGTTGGGATTATTGGAGGGCAAGTTTGCAAAAATATAGTTAAAGTATGTTGAGAAATAATGATGCATCAAGTGTCATTTCTGCAGTTCTGGGCTGAGGGCTTGATGGTTAGCAGGCTGAGCTGAGGGCTCGGTGGTTAGCAGGCTGGGCTGAGGGCTTGGTGGTTAGCAGGCTGGGCTGAGGGCTTGGTGGTTAGCAGGCTGAGCTGAGGGCTTGGTGGTTAGCAGGCTGAGCTGAGGGCTTGGTGGTTAGCAGGCTGAGCTGAGGGCTTGGTGGTTAGCAGGCTGAGCTGAGGGCTTGGTGGTTAGCAGGCTGGGCTGAGGGCTTGGTGGTTAGCAGGCTGGGCTGAGGGCTTGGTGGTTAGCAGGCTGGGCTGAGGGCTTGGTGGTTAGCAGGCTGGGCTGAGGGCTTGGTGGTTAGCAGGCTGGGCTGAGGGCTTGGTGGTTAGCAGGCTGGGCTGAGGGCTTGGTGGTTAGCAGGCTGAGCTGAGGGCTTGGTGGTTAGCAGGCTGGGCTGAGGGCTTGGTGGTTAGCAGGCTGGGCTGAGGGCTTGGTGGTTAGCAGGCTGAGCTGAGGGCTTGGTGGTTAGCAGGCTGAGCTGAGGGCTTGGTGGGTAGCAGGCTGGGCTGAGGGCTTGGTGGTTAGAGGCTGGGCTGAGGGCTTGGTGGTTAGCAGGCTGGGCTGAGGGCTTGGTGGTTAGCAGGCTGGGCTGAGGGCTTGGTGGTTAGCAGGCTGAGCTGAGGGCTTGGTGGGTAGCAGGCTGGGCTGAGGGCTTGGTGGTTAGAGGCTGGGCTGAGGGCTTGGTGGTTAGCAGGCTGGGCTGAGGGCTTGGTGGTTAGCAGGCTGAGCTGAGGGCTCGGTGGTTAGCAGGCTGGGCTGAGGGCTTGGTGGTTAGCAGGCTGGGCTGAGGGCTTGGTGGTTAGCAGGCTGAGCTGAGGGCTTGGTGGTTAGCAGGCTGGGCTGAGGGCTTGGTGGTTAGCAGGCTGAGCTGAGGGCTTGGTGGTTAGCAGGCTGGGCTGAGGGCTTGGTGGTTAGCAGGCTGGGCTGAGGGCTTGGTGGTTAGCAGGCTAAGCTGAGGGCTTGGCGGTTAGCAGGCTGGGCTGAGGGCTTGGTGGTTAGCAGGCTGGGCTGAGGGCTTGGTGGTTAGCAGGCTGAGCTGAGGGCTTGGTGGTTAGCAGGCTGGGCTGAGGGCTTGGTGGTTAGCAGGCTGAGCTGAGGGCTTGGTGGTTAGCAGGCTGGGCTGAGGGCTTGGTGGTTAGCAGGCTGGGCTGAGGGCTTGGTGGTTAGCAGGCTAAGCTGAGGGCTTGGCGGTTAGCAGGCTGGGCTGAGGGCTCGGTGGTTAGCAGGCTGGGCTGAGGGCTTGGTGGTTAGCAGGCTGGGCTGAGGGCTTGGTGGTTAGCAGGCTGAGCTGAGGGCTTGGTGGTTAGCAGGCTGAGCTGAGGGCTTGGTGGTTAGCAGGCTGAGCTGAGGGCTTGGTGGTTAGCAGGGCAGCAGGAGAGAGACTCATTGGGCACCAAGCTCCCCCCCCCCCCCCCCTCAGAGTCAGACTAATCAAAGTATAATCCACCACCCCCAGCCCACCTTCATTCCACTACCCTGGCACTTTAAAGTTCCTGACTTGTACTATATGGATGTTGGTTCTTACCTCAGAGTTGCTATTATGCCACCTCGGGGTTGGCATTGCCACCTTAGGCTTCTCTAGAGTGCCATAATAGTCTTAAATGCCAAAATTAAATCCATCTTTTTTAGTTTACGATTAATAAAAAAATAAAATTCCACATTCAAATTTTAAATTATAGTAAATTATAGAGGCAACCTTTTCTTTATATTATATTTAATACGAATTATTAGGAGATTTCTGGCAGGGCAGAAAGGTTATCATTTTCCAGGCGTTACTCTAACTTTTGTTTAGTTATTGCTCGGAAGTAATTACTTCCTTATCTGAGAGAAACTCTGCTCAAGTGTAGCCAGCCTGAGACACTCCTACTAAAACACCATTATCCTTGTCACCTCATATATCCCTGAGAAACAAATGACACAATCCTCACAGTAGCACACACTTTATTATTTACCACTATATTACTTATATTTGAATTACAACAATCTAACAATGTTACAACACATGTTTGTTCATTTATATAAATATATGATTTTAATGATTTCAAAAAGTGTTATCATGAAAAAATCTACTATATAAATGTGTAAATAACACCATTTTTAACAGCGCAGCATTATTTTTTTATATACTACTGATCCTTAAGACAAACTGAGCACCAAACAAAAAAGTAGAAGAGAGGAGTGTTTTGTAGGTTGGCAGGGAGGCAATATTTGTGTAGTTAGCTTCTGTATTAGAGGTAAGTGATGCATGGTGGGAGTGATTGGCCTCCTCCCAGTTCTTCCTGTTGCTTCAACTGCCACAAATCTCCTGATATATCTCTACCCACGAAATCCTTCACATAGACAACTGGTGTGAGCATAGGCAGCCAGAGCGACATCTACTGCCATCACTACTTTTATATAGGTTAATACTAGTATTAGTATATAGGACAGAGACAGAGAGGGGCTGGGGACTTTCACTCTCTGGCAACCTGTGGTGTGAGGGGCTTCTTGGTGTTTCAGGTGATGACAGAACTATATTATATTCAACTGTTTTGTGATCTCCTTAACTAAGAATCGTCTTTTCCTCAAACTGTGAAGCACAATGTTTACCTTTATGGGGCATTTTTCCTTTGGCTGGGAACTAGTATTGGTTTTATATTCTTCAAACTATCAGCTTACAAGCCTAGTGAATTGCTCTGTTTTTTCAAATGCGCATTGACTCACCCATTTCTTATAAATGGCAAAGGGACAAACTTTTGTCAAAAGACCCTGGAAGCTTAAAGACCATTTGTTGCTAGATCAGTTCTTTTCCTTCTCTTATAGAACCATTCATATCAGACATTACATATATGAGGAATTTAAAATCCATCATTAAGGCCTCTTGTGAGAATGTGTTCAGCAACATCCCATGTCTATTCATGCCCCTTTCCATCCACCCCCTTGAAAAAATGAAGGGCCCTGGTTGCTCCATTGTCGATGGGGAGACATTGTTGTGGCATGTTTTTCCCATGCAATGCTGTCATTCTCCGTGGATACCAGCACACCACCCAGCCATCACTCAATCACACTGGTAGACTATCACCACTCACTTCAACCTCCATGCCAAAACACATTATCACAACAGATAAACTGTATCAGAAAACACACACGAATACAAACAAAACTCTCAACAATTCAGTGAAAACCGTTTCCACAGAAAACGCTTGTTCATCCTTGTTTAGGTTAGGTGTACTAACTGTGTTACCAGCTTATAATTTTACCATTTGATTTAAGATTAAGATGAGTGCATTTTTTTGCAGTCCACAGCTAAGTAGTGAGTGCTACTGCCTCTCACAGAGCAGATTCTGTGAACCTTTATATCCGATATAACCTTTATATCTAATGTCTGCATATAAGGAAGTACACTTCCTCTCCTTCTCCAGTACTCTCAGTGCCTCGCAGTCCAAATCAGTCAGAATACAAAGACACCATATTTGTTTATCATAATGCTGTAACATTAAGATATTGTAAAACCGACCCATGGATCAATGTGTGGAGATATATGGGACAGTCCTATGTCCTTTAAGGAGCTTTGTTAGGAATTGTTGCTGCCTGATGCTCACCTTACAATAAATGCCATTGAAAATGTTCCATTCATCATTATGTTTTTTAATAATGTATTTTGATGAACGCTGACCAATGAAGGATTGAGATAGATTTGGCTCTAAAGAGAAGGGGCATTATAAATTATTGCATCTTGGTTGGTATAAACCTGCACTTATTCAAACAAAATTGTTCTGCCCCACAAAGAAAAAAAGGTTCATATTTGATCAAAGCCCAATATCCATAAATTTAAATTATATTATCCTATGCGATCATTTAAATGAGTCTCAATTCCATACATTTTGTATGATCAAAGTAGTCCCCACACCAGATGACCTCTCACAGGAATGAGTACATCTTCTCTCCCCCTTTCCCCTCACAGGATGGAGTACACCTTCTCCTCCAGTGCCATATCCTATTTGTGCCACAGCAAGCTGGGAAATCTGAACAACTCAAATATTGTGTTAGCATTGTAGTCACAATCTTGATGCCGAGAAAACAAGCCCCAAAAACACACAACACACCTCCCAGTGTTGGCCTTGGCAATTAGAAAGTTTGCAGAGGCCAAAGTGGCTGCAACTGAACATTATGGCTACCATGCCGAGCCTGTGCTGCAGACCAGCTTGCCATATGCCCATTTCTCAGGTTGCTTTTTAAACTGTAAACACACTGAAATCTAACAAAGTTTTTTCAACAGTGGTTTAACATTATTACCACAAGAGATCAGTTAAAACTGTGTAAAGTTTGCTTTTCCAACCACAATAAAGATATTACCTAGTTTCAAGCATATCTTTGCTTTCAATTTTATTGACTCTATAATCTCAACTTGGCAAGGGTAATTGCTGGCTCCAATTGAGGAGAGCTTCTTTGAGACAGGAAGTGAGTAAAGCCTCCTTGTGAGTCACAATCACATAGCACTTTGCTGCAGACTTGTGGTATTGGATTTAACCACCAAAAATTCATTTTATCTCATAAGATTCATGTGCCCAATTTTCATTGTAACAAAAATCAGCACTGATAGTTCCCAATCTGCAATGCAATATGCTTGAATGAACTTCGGATGAGAACTGGGTTGAGGATTGGGTTAAAGGGTTGAGGATTTGGTTGAGGACTGGATTGTGGTTTAGGTTGGCAACTGAGGTGGGAGGTTTTGAGCAGATGGTGATGTAGAGGCAATGATCTGAGCTACTCAGTATGAGTGGTGTTGGTCATGTTGAGATGGTGTGATGACCACAGTAAAGGTGTACTGCACATTACAGGCCTGGGCTGTGTCCATAGATCTGGTGATCTGTGAGTAGCAGCTGGCAACTTGCCCCCCTCAGGTCCATAGGCCAACTCTACCCTCAACCAACACTCCAATATATATGTCCACCCCACGGCTGCTTACTGACACATGGACCTCCCATCGCAAGAAATTAATAAATCAACAAAGATTTCAATGTAAAAACGACTTTCTCCCAGGCAACTTTATAAGAGGGAATATTTTTCAAAAAGCAGTTGTAGATATTAGAGTGAGGTAGTGGAGTGGAGTTTGGTTCCTTCCTCTCTCTCTCTCTCCTGATCTACTCCACATGGCCTCCGTACCACTCTCACTAAGCACTCACACGGATGCACCCTTCCCTGCACATACCGTGACTGTCTGCACCGGAGCGTGCTTTACGAGCCAGACAGACAGATCTACTTATGCCAGGTCAGGGCAGGTGAATACTCCACAGACAATGAAAACACTAATTCTTCTGACAAAACACCATACTTTTTCTTACCATTTCTATATCAGCAAACATGTTTTCCTGCTTGCTTTGATGCCAAAAAGGCTGGAATTTGACAGGCATGATAGCAATGTTTTGTAAATCCATTTAAAAACTAATAGGATCTGTATATATAAGAAGAAAAAACAAGGTAGCATTTAATCCACTATTTCAATAACATTTATATAAGATAATGTTATGGAAATAGTTGATGAAATAAAATGGCATTAAACAATATATATGTGAGTAGAGTAGAATTGACTGTTGCATCTGAGGGACGAACAATACTTTTTTTTATTTATATTTGTAATATGTAAATATAAGTGGTGTTGCCCTTTAAATTTCCCATCAGACAAGATGGTTAGGGGA
The DNA here is from genome assembly GCA_949316495.1 of Amphiduros pacificus. Taxonomy (NCBI): domain Eukaryota; kingdom Metazoa; phylum Annelida; class Polychaeta; order Phyllodocida; family Hesionidae; genus Amphiduros; species Amphiduros pacificus. The sequence continues at coordinate 15,919,304 of OX439010.1, forward strand.
TTGCCACATTTTAAATATGCACATCCATGTGAATGTATATGATCTATCATATACATTTTATTTAAATATGTTGTTTAATCTTGGAAATAATTACAATCATGAAAACTTAAAATGGGATTTAAAAAAGATATTTGGGTATCAGCATGTAAACTTTGGGAAAAACTATATATTGAAAGTGTAAACTAACGCCAAATTTGTGGGAGTGGCCCTGCCACTTCATAGCACATACTCAGCTGCCAGGCTGTGATAAGTGTCAGTTGCCTCCCCAAGCAGCCCCTAACAAGATGGCTTCACTGCTGGGTTAATTAGTGCGGCCCAGATTGGCATCTTCTGCAGGAGGCAAGGCAGCTGCCATTTTGCCACATACATCTGCCAACACCACTCAGCCTCTGACTTGCAAGTTCAGTTTCCTCCCCTAAAGACCCTACCTTTGTGAGTGAAAGAAAAATCTAAATAAAATAATTACGACAAAGCACAATTATTTCGCAGTGTAAAAAATAACAATAAAAATTCAATATTTAAGATTAATTATAAGTTGCATTTGCAGCTGTTGATAATATAAACTTGAGTGTGTCTGGTTATCTTGGCCAGAATTCGCACCTTGATTGTGTTTGTCTTGGTTACCTCCTGTCTACACTGGACACTAGGCTCTGTGCAATATCAATCAAGTGGGTTGGTCCACTGCTCCCTCAGAACAGGATGTGGTAGATACCAGCAACACCAGGAAGAGGCTCTGATGAGCGAATTAACCACTTCTCACCTTCTCAAATCTCACACAGGCTCTGGCAGATATTCATGTATTCCTTAAAAAATTCATCCTTGATTTTCTTTTACATCACCAAACATGTATGTGTATATATATATATATATATATATATATATATATATATATATATATATATATATATATATATATATATATATATATATATATATATATATATATATATATATATATATATATATAAATATATATATATATATATATATATATATATATATATATATATATATATATATATATATATATATACACATATAAACAATACATGCCCCTAGATGGCCCTAGTTGTTGTGTATTGACACTGGGTATAGATTGAGTTGTCATGTAGTCCGCTTCCTTTCTGTACCCTCTGTCTTACCCAACCAGGATGGAATTTTCCTGCTCACACATATCACATTCTCCTCAGATTACCAGTGTTCCCAGGAGATTGTGCTGCCAGTTAATTCTTGGCCTCTGGTTTATTAACATGTCACCTTGAAGTACTTTGGGGAAATGACAATCTCACACATGACGTTTTGGTGATGATAAACAACATGACATTTTATAATGATACTGAAGTTAACCTTTTTGAGTGGCATTCAACTCTCCCTTTAGGCCTGGCATATTTTATGGCAATCATTGACATTCAAAGTGATTGACTTATGTTGACATGATTGAAACCTTTTTCACATTTAAAAGTTTATATATGCATTATATGCTATGTTCACTAAGTAACCTTGCACCTTTAATTTTGCACATAATGGATGTAAATAGTCTCAAAGTATATGTGTGATTATTTTCAAATATTTTAAAGAATACCACAAAATCTGCAGGAAAATCTAATTAAAACATGCACAGAACTCAACTCTCTTTCTATCATTATTCAAACAAGTTTCTCTCAAACATCAAAATCTTTGACTTGTTTGGCGTCAGACCCAGAAATCATTTGTCAAACTATCTGCCAATTAAAAAGCAGATGCTTATTTTCAGATTACATCTGCATATCTCACTAATTAATCTTCTGTCTCATATTAAGCAGAATCTTCCATCTTTAGAGCCACACCATTTTTCATCCTTCATTTGAGACTACCAAACAAGAAGGGAAATCTTACTCTGGATAGTGCAATTCTATATTTCATAGTTTAATGAAATGTCAAAAACCTAAGATTCTGCAGCTAAACCTACAACATAACTTAACTCAACTAATTACAAGATTCATTCAAGTATGATGTTATTGAAAACCTAAGCTCCTTAGAATTTTTTAGTGTTGCCTCCATTAAGATTTACCTCCAGTACTTATTGCAGAGTTATCTTGTCAATTTTATGAACCATTAACTATGTGCATTGATATCAAAGATTATTTGCAATAGAAGAGAAATTAATAATTTTAATAGCATTGTCTTATTTTTACTTTCAGGGAGAAAATGGATTAATTCGTGCATTGTTAAACTTTTAGGGATAAAGTAGATTAAATGACACCATGTTCATTTTTGTCCAATATATACAGATGCTAATAAGTTTTAGATGTTACTTTACAACGTATTTATAATAACACTGTCATCCAGCTTGTCAGATTCAGCCATATCGGCATTAAAAGAAGCATGGACATATGTTTGCTGATACGGAAATGCAGAAAAAAGGGATTTGTTTTCTCAGAGGGATTTGTTTCATTATATTTATAAGCATATATATAACTATTCACATAATTTTACTGACATCCAAAATGTTTCATTATCTGTGTATGTTATATATTATATATATAGGAAAACATGAGAGTTTCCTATAATGTGAGCCAGTATACTTTCAGTTTATGCCCTAACTGGTTGACTTGATCCCAGTGCAAACAACCATGATAAAACACTCCGAGGACCCTGTGCAGATTGGTTACGGTATCAGGGCAAAGCAAACTGCAGGTAAATGGCTATAAATCAGGTTGTAATCAAGTGGCACAAAGCTTTAGCCTTCATGTGACCCTCCTGCTTATCAACAACCTGTAAACCATCAATGTTAATCAGCCCACTAGTTCCTATAGCAACCACCCAATCAACACCTCCATGTAAACTCCACCATCCACGTTACTCAGATCACTAGTTCCTATAGCAACCACCCAATCAACACCTCCATGTAAACCCCACCATCCACGTTACTCAGATCACTAGTCCCTATAGCAACCACCCAATCAACACCTCCATGTAAACCCCACCATCCACATTACTCAGATCACTAGTTCCTATAGCAACCACCCAATCTACACCTCCATGTAAACCCCACCATCCACGTTAATCAGCCCACTAGTTCCTATAGCAACCACCCAATCAACACCTCCATGTAAACCCCACCATCCACGTTAATCAGCCCACTAGTTCCTATAGCAACCACCCAATCAAAACCTCCATGTAAATGTAACATCTTCAATATTGTTGTAGCAGGAAAACAATATTTTATCACCTTTTTTCACTTATTTTAGCTCTCTTTTTAGTTATTTTTCTTTTAAATATGATTGTCTTATGATGTCCTACTATATTCCACTTATCTGCTTTTAGGTAACTGTTTTAAGAAAAGGAAAATGCATAAAAATTACACTGTATATTCTCTGTATGCTCCAGAATTGTTCACAGAAAGTGTAAACCCCATGTGAATGTCCTAATTTCACGTATTCTTCATGTAATCCACAGTGGATTATGGCCAATCTATAAACACTCCAGCCGTTTCTTATTATCTATGATAAGAATTATTGCACAATACAAATTGCATCAAATAATGAACACTCACCAGGTACCACATTCGCGGCCACTTTGGGTCATTAAAATAAGTTTTATCTCTTTTCACCCGTCTCTTCACAACTTGTTGCTCGACCCACTTAACCTGAAAATACAAAAAGAACATTAGATATCACTCATTGTAGATATCACTCATTGTGGATATCATTCATTGCGGATATCACTCATTGTAGATATCACTCATCGTAGATATCACTCATCGTAGATATCACTCATTATAGATATCACTCATTGTAGATATCACTCATTGTAGATATCACTCATTGTAGATATCACTCATTGTAGATATCACTCATTGTGGATATCACTCATTGTAGATATCACTCATTGTAGATATCACTCATTGTAGATATCACTCATTGTAGATATCACTCATTGTGGATATCACTCATTGTGGATATCACTCATTGTAGATATCACTCATTGCAGATATCACTCATTGTGGATATCACTCATTGTAGATATCACTCATTGTAGATATCACTCATTGTAGATATCACTCATTGTAGATATCACTCATTGTGGATATCGCTCATTGTAGATATCACTCATTGTAGATATCACTCATTGTAGATATCACTCATTGTAGATATCACTCATTGTGGATATCACTCATTGCGGATATCACTCATTGCGGATATCACTCATTGTGGATATCACTCATTGTGGATATCACTCATTGCGGATATCACTCATTGTAGATATCACTCATTGTAGTCCTTTATAGTCTGTGTTTAAACCTTAATATCATACCTAGTAGTCTGTAAACATTGGAAGAAACGTTTGGATTCCTCACAATATGAGGACATATATGAGAGCTTTGGTTCCATAAAACAGTAAATTAAAATGGAGGTTTTTATCCATACATTCTGATTTAAACACAGATAGGCCCGCATATGCTCTGTGTCATACACAAAGCAATGGTAGCTTGAAGTATGGAAAAGTCTGTGATCTGTATGCAATAGGGGGACCAGGGATAAAGCTGTGGACCAGCCCCCAGATCTGGTGAAACAACTGTGATATAGGAACTGTGATATAGGAAGAACTGGGGGTAATGGATCATCCCTAGACCAGCATGTATCATAGACACTATAGTAGCAGCTATGATGTAACAATCTGGACCAGCCCCAGAGCCGCATGTGGCATGGACACTGCAGTAGCAGCAATGATGTAGCAATCTGGACCAGCCCCAGAGCCACATGTAGCATGGACACTGCAGTAGCAGCAATGATGTAGCAATCTGGACCAGCCCCAGAGCCGCATGTAGCATGGACACTGCAGTAGCAGCAATGATGTAACAATCTGGACCAGCCCCAGAGCCACTTGTAGCATGGACACTGCAGTAGCAGCTATGATGTAACAATCTGGACCAGCCCCAGAGCCACATGTAGCACAGACAGTGCAGTAGCAGCAATGATGTAGCAATCTGGACCAGCCCCAGAGCCGCATGTAGCATAGACAACGCAGTAGCAGCAATGATGTAGCAATCTGGACCAGCTCCAGAGCCGCATGTAGCATGGACACTGCAGTAGCAGCAATGACGTAACAATCTGGACCAGCCCCAGAGCCGCATGTAGCATGGACACTGCAGATACACCTTTGATGAAACTGTTCTCTTATGCCATGCCGTAGTCCAGTGATGCTGCATAAATCTGACTTATCATGCAGACTTTATTTGTGTTTTTAAAATTGAAAAAAAAACAAGATTTGGCATCACAAACTGGAAGTACCAAACTTCTCTCTGGAATCCATTCAGATTGCTTGCCTACTCAAGTAGCTAATTATCCTCCCACAAAACACTGCACACTTCTCTTTCCTGTATTTAATCATTAATTAAAAATGTTTTTTTTTGCAGGAAATGAAATAAGCAATCTTTCTTTCATTGATGATTCCAAGCTTTGGTGTGCTCAATTAAATATAGGAAAAACAAATAGAGTGCACAGACTGCTAAATCTGCTGTATTTGTTTGAACTAAATAACACATAGTATTCTATTTAAATAAAATTTGATATCCAAAAAAAGATGACAAAATTTGATCATTAAAACTAAGGTCTCAACATGTAATTGATCTCTTAAAGCTTCTTGGAATTATATCTATTCAATTTAATAACAATTCTCTCCTAAAAATATATATTTCTCGTGTCTATTTTATATGAGAATATAAAAATAGTAAATTAAATGAATAGAATTTGATCTCTGATAGAATTTTGTTCCAGGATTGATATTACATCGGAGCAATACCTCATGAGGTAGTGATTTCAGCTCAGATGAATTTTAAGAGTTTACTATTACATAACTGAAAGATTTAAGCCAAAGATTGTTGTGACACTTCCACATGTGTAAGAGAAAGAGATCAGAGGTTTACCAGAAGCTGAAGCCAAAATAAGTCCCAGAATCGGGAGTAAACATTTGTAAATGTAGCTATTTGCACCCCCTCAGATCTGGGCTTTGGTGTCTGGCAATAGCTCATAACATACACAAACGATGCAATCTCCTTCTCAAATAGAACCCATAAGCTTTCCTCCTCCGGCAGCTTTGGCCACTTTACCTCACTCCTTGCCGTCAGACAGCGATTCAGAACTACCAAAATGATTGAGAATAGCGCAATTATGTCATGATCTCCTCGGTTAATATTACTGGATAATATACCAATAAATCATGCATACAATAGACATTTATATTGAATTCTCATCTATGTAATATGTTGTAGGGTTAAATCATCGAACTGTTCTCTATAATATTGGCCAAGACCAATAGTAATTTTACAAGAAAATAGACATTTTCATGACCAAATATAGGGTAAATATGGGAATAATTTAGGTAATTTTCTTGTAAAGTAGGTTAAAACAATAATGTTTTATAACCTACATTGCCCTTTAATGACCAATCCATCATCCATTTATTTTCTGTAAATTTCTTTATAGATCACATTAAGACCCTCATTGAGGAGGAATTCATTCAATTTAAAGAAAGATATTCAGTAAAAACTGACAACCATCCTCAAAATAAAATTAAAAGGTTTGACTGAACGAAAATCTATAATCCTGCGGAATATTACATCATCTTCTCAAATATGTCTGAAAACATTGGAATTTTGGTGAAGGGACAAGGTTTTTCAAAAAACGCCTTAAAATATCAGAAAATATAGGGAAGAGTGCATATCAAGGTAAGATTTTGGCAGCTAGGTTTGATCTTGCATGAGGTTTGACTGCTCTAATCATCCAGGTAATAGATGGTGTGAGGAGATTGTAGGGAGATCCAGTTCGTGAGAAATCTCAGATTCTTAGAGGCTTAGAGATGAGTTCGCTGACAGTTCCTGAGGTTTTTGTTATGCAACATCGAGTCTGTATCAAAGTATACATTTCAGCGTTGATGTAACTTGTTTACCTCCGATCCAAGCAGAATTAATTCTTGTTTATGATGTAAACAATCTTGATTATTTATTCGGCACAAAATAGGCCCAACACCATACATCAGAAGATTGAGATTGTAATATTTGTTATATAAATATGCATCGAGGAATGGAATGGCTGGGCAAGGTGTCAGCTAATGAAGATTTATGCCTCGTTAATACTCTAATGTAAATATACCACATACAATGCGTCACCTTACAGCCAAGAGTAATATTACTCTCAGCTTGGAGTAATTAATAATTCTAAAAATAAACACTTCATGATGTAAATAAATCCAGGTCTAAAATGTTATATTTTTATTAATGTTACAAAATCAAATTTGATAATGTCAAAAATCAAATGTGATAATGCAACAAAATCCAGGTTTATAATATTAACAAATCAAGGTTTATTTATTATGTTAGTGAATGGATGGCTGAAGACTGGCCCCATAGCAGCATTCTCAGCAGTAAGAAGCAGGCAAAGATTGCCTCAGTTCTATTTCCGAAGTCATCCCCATACTTCACATGCATAAAACATCTTTATCCGTGTACAAATATTCCAGTGGCATTTCATATTCAACCATTATAAATATATATGAATTTGCATTTAGAAATAAATGGTTTTGCCACAACGAGAATTTTTTTTTTTTTTTTTTTTTTTTTGAGAATTCTATCATATTTGTCTTATCATTCCATTTTTCCGTTTTTGTTTTCTTGTGATAATCATGTGAATATTATCGGGGGTATTAAATCGACATTAACACCAGGCAGATCTTGATAATCATGGAGATGACAGTCTCAATGATAACACATTATCAACCTTAGCTCAGTGTTGACAACCGCTCAATCAACACATTTATACACCAACAGTTTTCACATGCAACTTTGATGCACTCATTCCTCTCCAAATTCACAAACAAAATCAGAGAGCTATTTGATGGTATGGACAAACACGTTTAATGTAATTACTTGACAAACATATTTTGAAAAAAAAGTGGAGAGGAATGAACATATTATCCTTGTGAGTGTGAACCACTTTGACATCTGTGATCTATAAAAGTATGCCACTGGAGCCAAAACATGGATTTAAAACAAAACCTTTCAACAAAAAAATGCAAATCTTCGGTTCTTCTAACCCACTATAATATAAAAGTGAACGTATTTCCTGTCATCAGGAGAGAAACCTCACAGCATTGTTCAATATTTGAAATGAGTATATTTGCATAATGAGGTTTTCAGTGAGATATATTGCCTCGCTCATTCTCTCGGGAGCGTCTATTTCGTCAAGCCGTATATCACCCACGTGGGCCGAGTGATAAAATTGTGAATCTTTCATGGAATGTACATGGACAGCTGAGATAGCTCTATGAAATATACATGTAGCAGGGGAGGGATATTGACTGCTGGCTTGTCGTGTCCCACCAGGCAGCCTCAACATGAACAAGTCATGTCCAACGTAATGAAAAACACAATAAAAATGTCATGTATCACTGACCACCGTTCCTAACCATTTTCTTTTATGGTTTCACAAACCAAAATCGTTTACATTCTTTATTTTGATATAATGAAATAACAAAAATTCAATTCATTTGGAATTTTATTGTTGAATGCTTACGGGCTTCAGAATCTGTGTTTAAAGTGGCATTATGAATTTCAATATAACTTGAAAGGAGGAAATTACAAAATTAATCTCAAAATTCATATTACCACTTTATACAATAACTCTTCAGTTTCTCAGGATTTTAATATTCTCCTAAATAGTTTATTGTGGTTTGATAACTCAAACTATTTAAATGAACTTTTTCAAAAACTTCAAACAAGAGATAATTAAGACGTCACTTCACATAAATAATTCATGACATCATTGATCCATGACACATAATGTTGTAATAATGTGGGACTTGTATTAACATGATACACTCACATTCTGAGCACTTCCCAAAGATATAATATTCAAATTTTATGACTTTAAATAATAATGATTCCTAAATCACAGAAAAGACTTACATGAATCATAACTGTGATATATTGACCTTGGACAATCCATTAAATCCTAACTTTAATGTTATCTCTCTTAACCATCTGTGATTTATAAGTAGTTATGCCAAACGAAACATAACATAAAGTGGATACAGTATAGTCATGCATGATATTTCTCAAGGATGCGTAATCGCATATTGGTTTGGAACAGACTGGTAAATTATGCTGACTTGATAGTTTTCTTAATCAAAGAGATTTAATGCTGAGCTTGGGTTTCCATGAACAACGCTATTGATTCTGGGCGAGTTTGATTAAGACATCAATGTTCTCACATGGCTCTTATCAGATTAATCCATTATTTGCTATCGACAGAAGACGAGACGTGTAATGACTTTCTTGTTATTGCAATAGAAGGAAGAAATGCATATTCAGTTTCAATGGACTTTCAGATAACATTATCTTTGTTTGACAACCAATATCGGTTTTGTCTTTACCCTAATTATACTAATGACTGAGTTTCATTCATTTTAAGCTGAGTCAGTGGCAGTTAACTATCCATGAATTTATGACAAAATTTAGTTTGCAGAATTCTGCAATTTCTTGTGACGCAACTTTGAACACAACTCATATTCAAATCAAGATTACGCCCCAGCAAGGAATTCCACTGATTGTTTATTACAGTTCTGGCCGCTGTAAATATAACACCATTCAGATAAACAGTGATATTTTCCAGTTGATCTGCATGCTTCTGTATCAGTGAGTGATATAAGGGAACTTGGAGGTTACAGCTCACATTAATTATAGTGGCATTCTCCAGGCAGCAACATGACGTGGGTGCTGATGGAATGCCTATTATCATACACACTCTGCACCAAGATCACCCTCCCTCCCCCCTTTAAAGTTTTTCCCCTTTCATACAAACTCAGTGGATATGCCGTGGACTTTTTGCAAAATAACAATTTAAGAGTAAAAACCAGAAACCCAGGTTATTTTTTCAAATCAATTAGTTCTTTGTGCATGTGATATAATGCTTCCGTTCCAACCAGATTTACTATTTTATATTCGTCATCTCGGACCTTTTCTTGGTCTGGTTAATTTTGTGTAGAAGATAATGGATATAATCCATGAATTAATCACTGAAAAATATCAACCAAGCATTTTTCATATTAAATAACTTGTAGGAAAGCAAGACATGTATTAAGAATTACTGTAATAATATAGAATATCAACAAACATATATATTTTCTTCCTTGAAATATAGCGATGGCTCAAATGTGATTCTTATTTGCATTGTAATGACACTACTTAAGGAAATACAAAAACTTCTTTTTCAAAACAAAATTCAACCTTAACTGAAGAAATATTAAGTGTCCAACAAAAAAATGATACTGATACTGTTATTTTATCTGGCCCATTAAGTGGAAGTGCGTGAATTAGTTATAAATGCCTCGTGGTTATTTTCTTTTCTTTGCCATACTCTTGAACACACAGTTGCAAACTGTAATCAAACCTTAACATAACATCTCATTTTAATCAACATCAAATTCTATTTTGTCAGCTGCTACTCAAGTTTTGCAATAAGATCTTTTCTATCTGAATCCTTGACATTTTGCATTCCAACATTGTAATGAACATCAAAACATAAAAAAATATATATCACAAACAGAATCCAATATCACTCTTTCTTTACTATTTTTCTTTTATTCAAACCACGCCTCGTAAATTAGAATAAGTTCAAGTAAGGAGATTTTGATAAGATAAGATATCAATGGTTTAACTTAATATTTAATATGACTGCAGGAGAGCTATATATTTTACCTGTGGATCCCCTGCCAGCTTTTCATGATGTTCTATGCTGGGTTGTATAGATCTTTTCATCACATGATTGTGCTTAAATGAATAATAATCTGGTATAATCTGCAAAGATAAAAAGCAACGATTAATGGCGGATTAAAAGATCAAGTGATAATCTCATCAAGAAAGTTTCCAACTTTAACTGTAGCTACTGATATTTAAATGATCAACACCGATTAGATCTAAATATTTCAACATGAAGTTATCACTTCATTTTCATTATTATAAATATAACTTTAAAATAATCATATATGACTTTCAGCTGCAACACCAATACCAGTTTTCTCATATATATGATCAATGAGTTATATGGGAATTGGGAAAGTGGAAATTTACTGATCCAGAAAAAAGAAAGGATTTCAGACCACAGCAACGACCACCAGTTGTGCAAACTATAATACTAAACCATCACCTGAAAGATATTATATCACACCGAGTGTAGACATAGAGCTGGCCAGACCTGATCTTGATAATAGACCTGGGCAATTAGGATGGGTGGGTCGGGGCAGGGGTGCTGGTCTCCTTGATGAGAGCCATAATTTATCCACGATGGAGATTTAATGCTGAGGTGAGCCTGCCTGCTATATATCTGAATCTAAGGGTGTCATTTAGTACGTTTTAACCACACGATCTGGTCTGTTTTCTCTTCATACCTGGTACACTACTCCCACACCTACACCCACATGTCCAGTGCATGTATCATAGGCCAAACAGGTATACAGAAAAACTCATCATTTTTATCTTTCAAAAAAAAAAAAAAATTGGATCAAACGATTATTGCCTCATGCTAGAATAAATTTGATAAATCCCAGATCCCTGAAATTCACCACACATTTAAGTTACCATAAATGGTTAATTCACCATGAGATGAAATTCTTATGATAAGATGTAAAATTTCCATTTCAATGTCCAGAAATATCACACTGCGAGAACCATTTCTGATTTCTTGGAGGTTACAATGAGGTCCTGCTTGAGTGGGATAATTCAAGGTCGCAGGAAGAAGTGGGGTGTTTCATGTTCCAGGAAGCAGTGGGGTATTTCATGGTCCAGGAAGCAGTGGGGTGTTTCATGGTCCAGGAAGCAGTAGGGTTTTTGGTGTGGCCTGCAACCACCCACTAGGAACCATTTAATCCTGACAACCTTGCTCTTGACTAACACTTTCTTGAGCATCTGTCCACCATATTTAATAAACAATTTGAAATCTGGCATTTATTTCACAGTGAGTGTTTTGTGCCATCAATACTGCATACATGTGGTTATTCTCACACATAAATATGGTGAAGAAAACACATGCTAAGCAAACTGAAAACAGGAGGGAAACCAATAAGGCAAGATTAAAGTCTATTCATCTTGTATCCACATACAAATTCAAATCACTTTAATGCAATTCAAAGTTACTGTTGGGTGAAATTTAAATTACATTTCTATTCCACTCAGTGTTTCCAAGTTTACTCTTGACTTAATCTCATTACTAAATGCAGAGACTTGCATACCTTAATATTGGGATTTTGCGGTTACCATGGTACCAGTATGTAGGTTTTAAGAGATGATCTAAACAACACAGAACAATCTGTCATCTGATCATTTTTTTAAATCATCACTTTTTAATTTTTAGGTATGTCATATAAAGCATTATATCATCTTTTTGTTCATAACATCTGAATGTGTGATTCTGGGAACCAGTACAAATCACTCAGATTTAAAGGACAACATCTTTCTCATGATACATTGCTGAATAACAGATTTTTTTTTTCACTCGCAGTTTCAGATTTATAGAATTTCAAAGTTTGTGATGCAATAGTCAATAAGTGAATATGAATTTCCACCAATCTAATATTTATATCAAACTGTTATCACTCTCAGCTTTATTGAGTGAAACAATTTTACCTTAAAAAGTGTATTAAGTAGAGGTCTAGGAGGTCAAGGGCAAGGACCAGGATGTAGACAGGTTTGCTGATTAGATTGTAAGTACTGTGTCCCTTTAAGGAGAGTCACTCTAGAACCTTATAAATGGCTTCTCATCTAATCAAGCACTTATCACCAACTCACTCTAAAACCTTGAAATAAAGTGATTTGGATGATACAAGCCACAATTTTAAAGCTTTGATGTGCATGGAGATTAAGCATGCTTTCCAAACTTATAATATTTTATCACCCCAAATTCCATTTGATATTCTCCTATGAACCGTACAGCGTCCTGCAGAGATTGCATATGCACATCATGTCACCCAGCTCATAATGCACCCAGTTATTAGTCAATTTTCTTTGAAGGGCCCTACGACTGACAGCTCATGAAATTGTGCACAAGATCACACTGAGGCTCTAACTATGCTAGTCGTGCCATAAGACATCATCATAATACCTTAGGGCCGCCAGTGAATGACACTGACAGGCAATTAGTTTTGGGAGCTTTGCCGAGATCTACAAATGCTAGTCTCTCCGAGCAGTTGGGAAGGCAGATATGACAGGAATTTTGCTATGTCTAGAGCCCTACCGATCACTTTTTTCCTCAGCAAATGGGACACAGCAGTAAGATTGGCAGATTCCTGCCGAGCTCTTACCACCCAAACCCATTTACAAAACTGCTTTAAAGGTTCTCCCTGCAAAAAGTAAAACATACAATTTAGATAAATCTTTTCCAATATTTCGCAAATATATACCAGTGGTATATATTCACGTATAATACCATGTTTTACACAGCCACCGACCAACTCTATGTATTTGACAAGAAAGAGTGCTGATCTGAGACAAAAAATGATCTATGATTGGCAGGGAATTCTGCTTGTTAATGGAGCTCCCCTCTGCCTCACTCAAGTCAAGTGAGGCCAAAAAAAAAAGAAACTTGTGTCCAATTTCCCTTCCTACCCTAGTTCAAACCAACTTCTCTAAAGTTTTTTTAGGACTTTCTGGGTGAAAAAACACAGATTCAGTTGTAATTTCATTATCTATATTCATTCTCAATAATTCTGATCACTTCTTATAACAAAAAATAAAATAAAAATATTTAAAATTAAAAATCTATCTCCTATTTTTTTCCCGGGCACATTACTGGAACCAAGGTTATTATTTTTTTGGCCTGATGGGCTGACAACACCTGGCTGATGTCATAAAGACACAAAGCTTCCACCAAGGATAATCCTTTTCTTAAGCCTAACTCTACTTTTCTTCTGGGAACTAATAACTCGTACATTTCTTTCTTTATCTCACCACCTCACCCTCCTTTCCCCTCCCATACAAGTCCTCTAGCCTCTCCCTATTGCAAACTGCACCTCTAACCAATTTTAACCCTTTCAAAAATGCACACCTGATCAACATTAGAATATTGCAGAATTTACCAAAAATGAAATTGACAGCATAATAAATCACATATTTTCAAACAATGAACAAACTGTCAAGTAAATACAACAAAATTGACTTAATGCCTGTTTGGATTAAACCTGTGAAAATTAATTTCACTCAGTGTGACAATTAAAAACAATTAGGTCCCTAGTGACAGTGATCACTCTCCCTAATTGACTCATTTGGCTATGGGTAATTTGTTTCTCCATTTAAAATACGTCTGCCAATAAAATAATCAGAACCTTGATGACCCAGCATTCTCTTTATTGTAACATTTCTATTCTTGCCAAACTTGCTGCATCATAAATACATCCCAGATCATTATCTGTTATTGAGTGCTGCCTTGTGTCCTCCTTCATTATAAAGTATCAGTTAAAGAGGCATAAATCAATGCTAATCACAAGCTTCACAGATATTTCAAATTAAATGTCAGATCTTACAGACAATCATTTGAAATAACTATTTCTACCCTCTGAAGGAATTCTCTATGATTTTCAAGACAGGGTACGCTAAAGTAATTAATATGTAGAATTGAAAATCAGTAATTTTTTTAATGAATATTTCCATACAAAGAGGTTGGATGACTTATGATGTTAATAAATAAATGATATATATATAAAATTGAAATCAGGATACTGTAAAAAAGAATGTTTTTGGACATTATAAAAATGTACAATGGCCTTTGATTGGAGATTAAAAAAATAAAAAGTTATTCTTACAAAAGGAACATTTTCATTGAATTATTATGGAAGGGTTTACCACTTCTGTATAAATGATGATCAATATAAGGGATTTAACGTTACAGTATTTGACACACACACCTTTATCTTGTGAGTATAAATTGCCAAGATGGGCACTTCTCATTAAGGTGTTGTATGAATATTAGACCTTTAGCTTGGAAACAATAACAGTGTATAGAGGAGAGATATGAGTGACCTGTCGGTGTGGATTGTGTTTGCTGGCAACATATAGCATGTCCTACAGACATTATTGGCACACTTGTGTGTTCTCACATCATCACTGTACACAACAGGATGCATCGACCTGGCTAGGCCACAATGGACCTGTCTCACCCTCTGCCTAGATCTAGATACCTTGTGACATCTGCCACACAAGGCACTGTACACAACTGGGTTGCTGAGCCACAATTGACTTATCTTGCCCCTCTACCTAGATCTAGATATCTTGTGACATTTGGTGCACAAGGCACTGTACACAACAGGATGCATACACCTGGCTAGGCCACAATGGACCTCTCTCACCTCTGCCTAGATCTAGATACCTTGTGACATCTGCCACATAAGTCACTGTACATACACCTGGCTGAGCTACAATGGACCTATCTCGTCCTTCTGCTCACTAATAGAACTAGGTACCTTGTGACAACTCGTTCATAAGGCAGTGAAGACACTGAAGCAATAGGATCACATGCCTTGCTGAGGCAAAATGGACCTATCCCACCCCTCTGCTCACTAATAGAACGAGGAACCATGTGACAACTGCCACACAAGGCACTGTACACAACAAGATCACATACCTGTTTGAACCTCAATGGACATATTGACCCACTTATTCTGCAAAAATCTCTGCTGTGGAGATAAAATGTGAAGGTCTGCTGTAGTGTTCAATACATATTGCTTTCATTCAATGTACCATGCTATGATTAAGTTTTTTTAATCTTATGTAAGTCACTGTAATCCTGATGCTGACATAAATAAACAAGATACGCACAATATATGGTACTAGAATGTTTTTTACCTCAAATATATTGGAATACACAAATACCACAACAAAGACACAAATGTGGACATGGTTGCTTCTTGTTCTAGTATAAAAAGGCCACCACTTCTGCCTGTGACATTTTTGCAAATTGCAAATATAACAGCACATGAAATTTGTTCAAAAGGTAAACTGTGCCAACCTGATATTAGGAGTCAGAGGTAGATAGTAATATGTGTTCCTCATTCTGTGGCCCGAGGGAAGCTGTAATTGCCTACACGTGTTATGACCAGACTTATGTGTGATGGTTGAAATATATGTCACCTTTCAGGTATGGGGCTAACTTTTGTCCTTCATCATGTCTGGACTAAATGTCACTCTCCAAAACACTAACAGCAGCCAGTGCAGGGTGTGGATGGCAATGTGTGATACTCCGGGAGAGTGGAGTATGGTGAGGGCTGGTCCATACTCAGAGCAGTGTGGAGGGAAGAGGAGCAGGGACCGGCATCAATCTGGGGGTCCCTGTCATCAGGACATGGACACCTATCAACGGGTGGGTATGATCACTTGAGCACAGACCTCCCTCTTGCTGGCACATCCAACCAAGCAGAGACTGCCACACATGTGCATCTCCCTGGCTGAGAAAGGGCAACGATTCTCACTCACAAATCACAGCCATTCCCCACATGTCTTATGCTCTAGGATATAAAATGCAAATCGGATCCACTCCTAAATCTACATTCAATGGGGATCACATTTTGCAGCATTTTCTCTGCTGATTTCTGACTGTAATGTGAGATACAAAATACAATTTGTTCCATCCTTGTGTAATCAATTTAATCCTAACAAAATGACTAATTCAATGGCATAGATATCACACTATCAAAAAGTTTTTAAAACTACAGAATAAGTTCTTATTTTCAGAAAATATAGTACACAACTGGAAATCTGAGAAAATATATCTGGTGATTTTTTTAAATGCTGATAGTGTAAATTGTGACCTCAATTGTGACCATTGTCAACGGGATCATCTATTTGAGAACATATCTTAGGATTTCTTATGACATATTTTTAATGCCATCCTGTCATTTTATGACCATTGTTAATGGAATCATTTCATTAATCTATATGAGGTAAAACAAAATGGTTACAGTGACATTTATTTAATAGTAACAAATGAAGTTATGGCATGAAAAAAATATCAGAAATCCTTGGATATGTTCTCAATGGCCGAAATAGCTCAGAGCACCTGACAGTAACTGGCTGGGATTTGAACTGGGAATCCCTGGGTCTCAAAGCAAAAGCTTTAGCAACTGAGCTATTTCGGCCATTGAGAACATATCCAAGGATTTCTGATATTTTTTTCATGCCATAACGTCATTTGTTACTATTATCAATAGGACCATCTCACTGAGGGGGGATGTAAGGATTGATCATATAAATCTACCTCAAGATGACCGACACCAGCTTTATATTCTGTGGCTTTTGATTCTGGCGTATGTGACCACAGCCCCCTTCAGTGAGTGCTGAGCTGGACTTTATATCAGCGGCCATGTTGGACATGTACTCGCTATGTACTTGGGGGTCTCAAATTAGCCCGACAGAGCCTGTGACTCGGCAACCAAATTGCCTCTCTTGCAAAGCTCAACATGCATAACCCAATCCAGCATCAGCTGCCCAAAAAGTCAATTGGCGAAATCTAATATTGACTTTGCTTGTGATTTTCCCATTAATCTTCTTGCTGAGTGCCCTCAATTCATTGTGACAGTCAAAGCATGCCGAGCCTTTTCACAACCTCTGCTTCATTACATAGTCCTGTAGAGTGTATCAATACACCGACTCCCCCACTTCATCAATACAGAATCGCTCTACTCTTTGCTCTGATGCCACCAGCATCCGTGACAGGGAATCACATGACCAGAATGTCCAATTTTCCTTACCTTTTCCTTGTGATATACCCTAGAACAGCAACTTAGTATTCCACTTTTCAAAAGAAAGCCCTAACACTGATTTAACCTGTCAGACTATGGACCTCTAGGTGGCGCTGATGGGCTTCTGATCAACCTCCATCGAGAAATCTGCTTTATTTCAGAGCTTTGATTTTTTTAAACTCAGTTCAAATGACTTTTGGCCAGGGCTGGCTCTCTGTTCTCATGGTTCAAAAATTAAAATAATTCCTGATCATGGACAAATAAAGACATTCCTCTCTTCATTATCTTTGAGAAAGGAGATTCTCAAATACTTCACTTTTATCTTCCCCAAAGCAAATCAATTTCATATCTATAACAGAAGTAAGATGAAAATGCTCTAAATGTGAACACAGTAGAATAGCAAGCACTTGTCTCTTCATTAAATGAGTCCAGTTCACTTCCTATGGGCAGGAATTGGTTATATTTTCACTCTATGGTGGGCATAATGCTTCGTTTCACATTTATAAAGAACCCATTATACGAAAGACCATTTTTCTGACATTAAAATGTATCGAAAGCACATGGGAAAATGAACTGAATGTGATTTTCTGCCTGCATTATTTTATATGGACTCAAAGTAAACTTTGAGAATTGGAATGAGGTCGTGTGTGACTGTCCTACATTGGACTGAAGTCTACATCCTGTAGTAAGAGCTGCTCTGTAGACCTCTTGGCAAGCACCAGTTGGTTATAATTGCTGCTAATTTCCAACATTGAGTAGATAATTAGCAAGGGTTAGCACCCTCATTATGAATATCATCAGCGATAATGATGACATAGTGCACACACACAGAGAGCATGCTGGGAACACATGCAAGCTAACGACATATTTGGAAATTACCACATTCCAGTTATCCTGGGATGAGCACCGAAATGAACTTGTCATAAATTCTGCATATTCCAGTCAGTCCATATCAGGAACACATAATGATATTGTCTTTATGTCTTCCTAGTCCATATCTAACTGAAAAGATTAACGCTATCAAAACTATTGTTTGTATTGGCTTTGAGTAATATATGTATTTATTACAATGTTAAAGCTCATTATCACAATGGTCAGGGCTATACACATTCTACTAATGCATCGCACAGTCATAATCTCAACCATCTGTCTCATACTTAACACCAAACCCCCTCCACACACAGCATTCAATCATTTTTTCTTGATAATAGTATTCATGGAGTAGCAAACTGAAATTCATTTTGGTATTTCTTTTACTGATTTATCAACTCTGGGGTACGAGATTGTTTTTTGATACAAACTTTTTTTCATTTTGCTTAAATATGAAACTGGTAAAACCACAACTAATCTGGAAAAAAAACCTGGAAAAGGGCTCTCCTATATTCCAAAAATCCTCCCTTGAGTTTGTCTAACCAAAGTGGAGTCTATGGAAGGGATATTAACATGCCCATTCTTCTGGATAAATGATGTCATTGTGACATTCACTAGGGTTGAGATAATGTAATTAAGGTAATGGTGCCAGGCTGCTAGGATCATGAACTTCTGACCCCAATACTCTGTTCAGCATATTGAATAACCATGGCTATAAATCTTATTAATTTAGTATGCAGATACACTATTCAAGAAAAAAAAAATTGGTTAGTTCTGCCAATCAACAGAATTTGAACAGGCTAGTCCTTTAAGAGTTCAGACTGCAGTAACACCTTGCAGTTTGATGAAGTCCGGGAGAGTTGACTTGTAGAACCCTGCAAAAATTGGCTCTATGCTGTGTTCAGGGCTATAGATCTTTCTTATTAGTTCTGCTCTGGAAGTCGCAGACAACATCTTGCCTTAAAGATAAAGAAATTGCCAGAAGTACTACCCTTTAAATTCCTTAAGATTCAAGATTCACAATTCAACATAGTTTATTAGACCTACATACAAAGTCATTGCAGAGAGGCAACATTGTCTCTGATAGAGTAATTACCAATGTGTTCGTTCTATAACACATGCTGATGTACCAGGTGACACTGACTTATGCCTCAGTCACATTTGCACCGGGCGCCGGCCGGGCAGTAACAATCGGCCGACTTCCCAGTCTGCCGGGCGCCGGGGAGTTTATAAGCAACAATCTGAGAGATGCCGTAGCTGTGGTCACATTATTAAAGGGCACCGCACGGCACGTGCAAGACTGAATGGCACAGACGTCTGCAGGATATCTTAAAGACGTCTGTCTCAGTGACAGACGTCTGAAAGACATCCTAAAGACGTCTATGATATATCGCAGGGAGCCCGTGCGATCATCTGACGATGGTCTATGAACACATGAAATAAATATAATCCTATTTTCACCGCACGATGCCACCGGCAGCCCTAAGATAATCTGCCGATGTCCCTGCGGGACACTGCCGGGACCCTGCCGTGCACTTTAAGATGATATTTGCTGATAAGACATCGGGGAAACGCCGGCAACTTTTATGTGGCAGCTAAAAGTTCCCGATGACCCGGCCGATGTCTTAAAGATGCCCAATTGTGGCCGATGATCTCCCGGTGCCCGCACGGCAATCTGAAATGCCTGCCGATTTTGTAAAAAATAACCATCGGCCGGGCATCTTGACTAAAATCGGCGCAAATGTGACTGAGGCATTACTCAAGATTATAACTCGGTGTGCAATAATTTGTATTAGGCGATGCATTGGTGCATTGCTCTAAGAATGATAGAAGTGTACATATCTAACCAGATTTCATGATTCTTCAATAGTAATAGAGTTCTCTGCGAACTTGATTAAAAAAATCCCAAATCACATGATATCTTTATTGTGTTGTTTTCTAAATGTAAATTGCTCTCGTTTGATGATAATAGTTTTGTGTCCCTCTCAGGTTGTGAGGTTGAAGCTTGGTCAAGGAAAACAGTTTCTACAGTCTTACATTCAAACAAATTCTAAATAAACACATTTACAAGAAATACAATTATTCAGTGAACAAAATATTCCTGCTTGTACAAAATATAACCTTTAGGACAATAGGCGTGACCAAATGAGGTCATGCAGAGTCCTCTAGTGGCCATATTTTGTCAATCCTGAACTTGGCTCTGAAACACAATGAGGAAGGCAACAGGCAAACTTCTCCAGATGGAGTCACCATTTTTCAGAGAATGTGATCATGTTTGATCAAAACTATGACTGACCAAATAGATGAATGTATGGACTGCAATCTTACATAAAATGGCATTCAACCTGCACTTAAACCTATCTCACAATAGCATTGGGAAGAGCCCTTTGAAATTGTGCCCAGACTGAGACAAATTGTTGTCTCTTTCATCATAATCATTGCATTAATGTTACAGACTGAAGCCTGTGGATATTTTATGGAGGCATGACAAATTGTTTGTGACTGGGGGGCCCTGACCCTCACTGCCCACCAGGGGTCACTCCAGTCACCAACAATGATGAGGTATTATCACGGAGATTTCCGAAATTAAACCTATCATTCTACACATTGTCAAATTTATGGCAACCTCCTCAGAATAATTTCATGACTGCATTAAGTATTTCAAGTTACTTCAGATACCTCAGTGCAGCAGGTATAAGATGATTGGTTGTAAACTCTGGAATAATATTTTTACATTTCAATATGAGCACGGTGTACTGTACACTATTACATTCATACATTTATTATTTTTAAGTTATGGCATTTGGCCATGGTGTAGATTTCTCCACTGAGGACAGTATGAAATTGTTTTGTCTGTTCCAGCTTGCACCATAACTGACATGGGTTGAGGTACAGTTTGGTAAACATCCTGCTCAACTGAGCTGAAGGATCATCTATTTATTGTATGACCTAATTAGCAGCTTATTGAGCAAACCATGTGCTTTGATTTGACAAACATGTGCTCATTGATATGCTCTGATGCATATGAATGAAAAGTAAACCAGAACTTGTTAACCAATGGAAGAAATCGCACACCAATTCAAGTACTTATTATCCATCTCTGATGTTTAGCTTTTAATAAAGAACCATTCAGGGCTTGACATTTGCACTGGCCCAGTGGCCCTGAATGGGTTTTTTTAGCCTATGGGTCAGTTGGGGCTAGGGGTTTTAAAAATCTACCTTCCCAGATTTTTGTAAAATTTTCTAATTTTTTTACTGTTTTATGTTATAGGCCAAGAGTTCACAACAAAATGGCCAGTGAATTTGAGGGCAGTTTAACTTTTCAGGCCAGTGCCTGCAATCCCAAATGTCAGGGTTTGCTATTTATTTTTGAATTGTAAATGTATGGATATGCTTGGTCAGAATGGAAAATGTCTGAAAAATATGAAAAACCAAACAGGAAACTGGAGACCTCCAGCCATGTGCAGGGTGTGTTTGGGATTCTATCAATACTTTAACTCTGGTGCAGTACATGTTTTTCAAGCATTTCTTTCAATAACATAGGAACTATAATAGGGCTTAATTTGACAACTTGACACAAGTCCTATACACCACAGTGAGAGCAATGGGGCAGATCAGAGATAAATGAGGTCAATTATCTCATGGCTAGATAATCTGCCGATTATCCGTGGGATTGTTTGATCAGGTCAGATGGGTTCAGAGTGGGACATGGGCCAACAAGTGAAGTGCCCCCATGTGGCTACTGCAGATAAATAAGCTCCACAAACCATAAAAGTATTTTTCTCAAAATATTTGAGACTTGTATAAAGCATAAAATATGATATCGCCATAAACATTGTAAAAAAAAGTGCCCGCATTTTCCATATCTCCCGGACTCCGACAACAGGATGGTGAGAGAGTTTTGTGACCAATGGTGGAATAGGCCGGCACTGGTTGGTGCAGCAGCCACATCAAGGAATAGTGGCAGGAAGGATGCCGGTCTTCCAGGAAGGCAAAACCGGATGATAAAAGTTTCCACCTCCCCTGCCCTATTTCTACCATTGGATAATAACAGAGTAGAAGAAAACCCAACTTTTGGATTGATTCTACATGGCAGGAATATTTAGCATGGCGGGGAACTTGGCATCCTCCTATTCACCATATTGTATTCACTGAGAATAAAGGCTGAATAGTTATACAGCTAAATAACATTGTACTAAATTGAGTCAGGCACCATGGTTTATATCAATTATTTGAATTTCCATAAAATCTGTATGGTATATGGCTTGTTGTTATATTGATCATATTTCTCACAGGTTCATCAAGATGAGATTGGAGACTATGTTGCTATTCAGTGGTTTTCGTTTTATTTTGATGCAGCATAGCCGTTTTCAATTTATCATCATGTTATTTGATGCGAGTAAGTGGTTTCAAATTTATTTCCATAAACAAGGAGGCATAACATCCATGTAGCACAAACAGGCGAAGACAAATTTGCAGCTTGGTTATCAGGCCTGTACTCCATCAAAACTGCGTAGACGATGTCGGGGAAGCTTGGCACAGAGTTACGACACTGATGGTCAGAGGCCATCAAAACTAAGCCTTGCCCAAAATTACATGCAAGATTGTATTACATTTTACAGTGTTTAACAACCAAATATTCATGATAAAATTTCCTATGAAGTTGACTTAATACCACACCCTGGAATGTCTCCCTGGGATACATAGTCTTGACCAGGTTGGTCAGAAATGAGCAGAATTCAGTGAAATCTCCCTCTATGCATTTTTCATCATAATGGTGTGCCATCAATACAGGAAGGCTTGCGAGGCCACCTGGTGGCACTTGAGGGGCGAGATAAGAGAAAGCTTGTTGAAGTGTCCAGATTCCAAAACTTCTGAGATATTTTACGAGGGACTTCTAGAGGCTAAGTAACTGCTCACCTGGTGAGATGGTCAGTGCTTGAACCAATTAGGCTCATACACAAGTTTCCTAATCACCTTGGTTGATGCAATCAATTACGACACTTCCCGAATTCTAACAAACTCCATCTCCGTGACTCAATGAAACTTTCTCAAAATCTGTCTCCCAAGTTTGTCAAATATTAGAAGATTTGTGGCTCCACTAGGAGAAAATCACTGATGAATTATATATTCTAGAAATTAGACGTACACAAACATGAATAATTGTGAACATTTTGATGTCTTTATACTCTTGTCAGTAGATCTGAGAACAACTTATCCTTATAGGCAAGTGAGAAACGTCCTAAATATCAAGGTCTATTGCAATTTTCGATCATTTTAAGACCAACACTTGGGAAATGTCTTCTTCAATAAAACACACAAGCCAGTTTCCAGAATAATCATGTTACAGAAAATTAAGTACGCTCTCAAAGATTTTCCAAAGTATCAAAGAAATGAACCTACTGGAATCATTGCTATCAATGAAATAGAGCTTGTTCTGTAACCATGGAGACTGTGAGAATTGTTGTAAGTGCCACAGGCTGGCTGGCATCTCTCAGTGTTTGGTCGGTCAGTCAGCAGGATTACCCCAATCTCTCTGCATTGACCAGACTAGCCTTGTTAAATCAGTGTACTTTGTGTCATTATTTCCCCTCTACCCTCCCGATGCCAAAACTAACTTGTGCATCTGAAAAGCGTTCCAGGTTTACCACTTTGTGCTCATTACTCTGAATTAGTGAACATTTTCTTTTTGGAACAAGCCAAGTTCACTTCTGAAGTGTTGTATGAGATCAACAAGATTTGGTTTCTTGGTTCTTGTAATACACAGTGCCTATACTTCTTTCATCTGTATTTGCTACCACTCTCAAGAATCAAGCTAGCTGCATATATCCCAGCCAAACATCTCAAATAGCAGCTATTCAAGTGAGCATAATATATTAATCAAAGCAAACATGGCCGCTGGAAGTATGTGTTTTTATTGCATGAAAAAGTGGATCAAAATGAGTTGTGCAGTTTGTGTGATGAGATGAAGCTCGGAGGCAGACTGCCGGGGAGATGCAGCTGAATGGAAGTTTGATCACCCATCTCTCCTCAGCCACCCATACAAACCCTTACTCCACTTTAAAGCAAACCTAGTTCTCAGTGATCAGCAAATAACAAGTACGGCAAGATGCCATAAATCTGTGCTAGTTTGCCTGATTTGTCACTGATTGCAGTGAGCTGGGGTGAAATGGGAAGCACTCTGTGCTTGAAACATTTACAAACCTTGTACTAACATTGCCACAAAGTCAGCTTCCACAGCACCAATGGCTTGATCAATCTCAACCAAAGCTTTATCTCTATCTAAGACAAATAATATTAATCCATAGATGAATATACTTTAAGACTTTGACATATTGCTAGAAGTATATGCAGTATTCTTAGGTTGAGGTTAATCATGGTTAAAGGAAACTAAATATTTTCAAATCAAGGAAGCTTTTCTCGCCGAGATTCAGAAAAGTATGCTGAATAACTAGTATCTACAACCAAGTAGGATTGTTAGTAAGGGTAATTTCACCCACATATAATCATTTCTATGTAATATAACAGACAACAAAGAAATCTCTATTGCTTCAACACAAAGTAGCTGGGGAATACCTGCATAATGAGGCAGACTTTGCCTGCAGGATACACACCATTTCAAATAAAATGCAAATTGATGTCCCACAGAATAGACTTCCTATTTCACTATTTTCAATAAACAAACTTTGGACAATTTTACTGAATCATGTCGGCTTTTTTTTTCTTTAACGTCAAGCATAAATATGTATACGCTCACAATTGAGTATTTTAAGGTCATACTCCTTGTTGATCTGTGTGTGGTTGAATGTATAGGCCTACTCAGTTATTATCAATGGCAGTATGTGTGTAATCATATGGTAATTTCAGGAAACAAACACACTTTGTGGTGATGTTTATAGGGATCAAACAGATGTTACACAGGTTGGGGAGGAGGTGATGCTTACAGTCCCTCCAGCAGCACCATCAGTACGGCCTAAATTGTTTACTAATGTTTGCTTTCATTTCAGGCTTAAACCCACTTTGATGAGATGTGCACATGAGTGCACGCTCCTCAAATAAACACAGAGTATAACACATAACTTTATATAATCTAAGTCAATATCCAAGAGGCATTAATGTCTGTGATCCTAGTTTTTAAATATCCCACCCAGCCAGGATGCGTCCATCAGTCTACTGGTACGTGTGTGCCCTTCTATATCAAACAGGACAAGGAAATAGAAACAATAGGAATAGTCTATCATCATTTCACTAATTATTGCCTTTTAAAAATATCAAATAAATTGTGTTGTTTTTCTATATGACATTCATCTTTGAGTATGATGAATTGAGATTAAACAAAATACATCAAAAACAAAACTGGGAAGGGAGATAAGTCCTAATTAGTCCCTTCTCCAAAAATGATCCAAACTCAGGCAATTACTGTAAATTGTCATAAGCTGTGAGGGTGGAGCAAAAATGTGTCCCTATTGTCAATATCTCATGTAATATCGATTGATAACATATTCGCCAAAGCCCTTGCTCCCCTCCCACAGGGATATTTGATAATGAAGCTTATTTATGCTATTCTGGTAATCAGGATAGCTGGAAGTTGATTCTTCAATGCTGGGTGTTTTGATAGGCAGACAGGTCACAGGTGCATATATTCCAGGAAATCCTGGAACCCTATACACAGAATAAAATTGTCAGTATACAATGTTCTGTACAGATTAATTTTGATATCAATGTATGGATGATGCAGTCAAGATGACAGATTGGTGTATACTCCCGTATCTTAGAGGAACTATTCTCAAATTCCAAAAGAGAAGACAAATTGTGGTTGATATTGATCAGATAAGGTCTGATTTCTTGGCAGCAGGTATCACATCAAAAATGCCTATGCCATGAAGTGAGAAATGCCCATGAAGTGAGAAATGCCCACTGGGAAATTCTGGCAATCAATTCATGACAACCGTATGATCGTGTCAGGGCTTAGCAAGGCTCTAGTGTGTACTCGTGGTATTGATGTTGGCTGGCAGGCAGATTATAACACACCATTGTTTTTGTGCAACTTACCTGTCCCTGGAAATGAAACCCGTATTTGTCTGCAATTTGCTTGGCTGCTTCCTCTCCACCTTCAACGTGAACAGCCCAGTCCTGGGTGAAGATTGCGGCATAGCAGAACTCCAACACCAGGACAGCATACACTACTAAATTTGCTAAATAATTCATTGTATCAGAAATAACATAGCCAGGCTCTACAGGAGAGGTAAGGCATCAATGTCTTCAGATCCGCTGTGTTTAATCCACTGAGCGGGCGCTGTCAGCTGAGTTCACAATAGCTCAGCTCATGTTAGAAGCCACTCCTCCACCGCTTGTTTTCTGCCAGAGCAACTGGTCAATCTTTGCGAATTAAAGTCACTTTTCTTAATCGCAACGACACTCAATAATATTAAAAGGCACATCCGCATCTTGGTTATCATTTATCACATGTGTTGTGACAAGATCACACTTATCCTGAGGGTTTTAATCATCCTGTAGACGGAAAAACAGCTTAAGTCTCACCGCTTGCGATCTGTCAACTTCGTGCCTGAGCAAGATGGCGGCACTGATCATATCCGGAAGTGACGTTTCCGAAGCCACTCCTTTTCCGGTCACGCATGTGCAATCTCCCGCCAAAATAGGGTCTCGTTTGTTTACACCTGCTAGAATAGCACACAAATTGTGTATGATCACGTGAAATGTAAGTATTTATCACAGAAAGTAGCTCCGATTAAAGGACTACATTTTGTCCAATTTCAATGATATTTGCCATTTGTCTGCAAGAGACACAACTATGATATTTTCAGTCCTTCGTGATTGTCATGACTTACAGTTACACCCCCAGCACCATGGCATTGGCAGCAGCAGTCACACGCTGACTGAGTTTCTCACCTGCCTGCAAACTCCACCAGAGGGCGACGTGGTGAACTTATCACATAGTAGTTTGTGTGTGCCTCTGGTGGACAGTGTGACCTGACTGTCGCCAGGGGTCTTTGGTGTTAAGCAGTTGTGATCAATTGGATAAAGTTCCCTCTCAGAAACTTGCTCGACATCAATAGAAATGGCAGACATAGCCCTATAATATTATAATATTATATTGGGTACATCTATCAATGATACATGACTTAATGTGGACCTTTGACTTAATGCGCTATTTTTATGAAATATTGCCAGTGACCTTTAAATGACCTTGAAAATGAAACTCCTTTTTCAGTGGATTTTACTAAAAATTCTAAAATCCAATCATCTGCATCTTTATGAGCCCTCAAGCCCTGCTTCCATATATATACAGTGCATTACACTGTATATTTCTTGTCAATTTCATTTTTCACATCATAATGAGCAATGCAGGTGTTTCCATGAGTAAAAGATGATTTGAATTCCCATAGATTGCAAGTCAAATTTTGGCACCAAATTAGAAGTTTGACTATGAAAACATCACAGCAAAACTGACACATACAGAATGTGTACACAGCATGACGCTCTCTGCATTACAGACTGCACATATGGAAACACAGCCTTACTCATCAAAATATTTGGATATACTGAATTGACAAATTTAGAGCAATATATAAATTTATAAATTTTGGATCAATTTTCAAGAGGAATTAAAGGAAAAATTGATAGTAAGTCTTGTGCTCAGAATATGTCTCCTATTTCGATGTCTGCCATTAATATTGCAAAATGAAATGCATTAGCTGTACTTAATCCTGTCAAAATAGACCTATCCTGCTCACTAGAAAGTATTTGCTCATCAAAGGTTCTTTAATGACAAGGTTGTCATTGTGAAAGGGCAACTTTGACCTGAATCTGCATGAGCCATCAAGAGTCTCTGATTTTTTTTTCTACATGTCTCTAATATCCTGCATGTCTTTGATGAAACTTATGTAAATTTTTAACAAGAAGTCTCAATAATTTCATGTGAACATTATGTATCGAAGTCTCAATTTATTTGCTCAAGTTTAAAAAAGATAAAAAAACTGACCCCATCCTGTTTTTAGGAACATGTTATCGGAAACTAGATTGTTATTTTTCTTAACAATGAAAGACCTCGCAAAGTGATAATCAAGTTTTAAATACTCCAGATATATATAGCCACTGTCCCAAATAACAACATCAAGCCTAGTGCATATAGTTCATTCCCTTACAGATACACAGTTTCACAGTTTCTATATTGCACACTACACTTACATTAATCATTATTACTGTACAGCATTCAACAAATTATTATAACATTTTTGGCAACCTTTGTATTTGGTGACATTTTTTTTTCTGTTTAGTCTTAAATAGGAGAGATAAATCTTATCAGGGATAGAGTGGAGACCAGTTTCTGACATTGTTTTTTTTTGCAAAGTTGATAAATTTAGATGATTTTCTTGGATAAGGAAATCTAAATTAACAATCTTTGTTGTATGGAATCAAGCAAATTTTTAAGTTTTTAAAAACCACATAAAAATTATCAGTCCAGTAGACTTAACTCCCTTTAACCCATTTTATAAATTTATGTTATCTTTATAATTGAAAATGTCCTTTGTTTATTACTATTGTAAAGATCATGATTTATGATGACAGTGAGCAAGGAATTAAGCCATTACAAATATATTTGCCACCAGGGAATGATTCGTACTGCATGAATTATTCATGCAGAGACACCTGGTGCCTATAAATGTCGATAACATATAATATGAAATATATATATATAATATATTTCATGCTTATGCACATGCTGAAATATCTTTTCCCCAGAATATGTTTGTGTGACATTCAGTAAATTTTCTATGATATTAAATTTATTTCTCAATGTTGCATAACAGCCAGATCACAAAGTAGAGATGAAACAAAAGAGTTAATATGTATTAACTGCAACATATTTCTCAATGAAATATCAGTTCATGATTGTTAATTTTTATATTTTTATATTAAATTCTTTGTATGGTTTTTGAATATGATGACAATTTTTTATCCAATTCATTGCATGATTTTTTATGAAGACATATAATCAAACAAGACCATGTTACTATTCATCTGGGATAATTTCCCCAGAATTTTAGCTACTCCACCAAACACATCAGGTCCTTGAATATGAACATGATCCATGTTTTTATGATTTTCTATCAAAGAAATCCCCAAGTAGTGCACATACTTTTACCTGAACAAGTAAGGCATTCTTCAATACTGAATAATATTCAAAAGATAGTCCTTTAGATAAGTGACCATAAAGATAAAACCTCACTCTGTAATCTATATTTGTATTCAGCAGACCTTCTAGGGGGGTGTAGATAAGGCATTGGCCGTCGGAAGAGTAGCTGACATTCATAAGGCTGATCAATTAGATGCACCACATATGTAATCAGACAATGCTTATATTAACCTCATTATAGGGTACTGTGACAATATCCTGCCTCTGTCATCAGAAATCATCAAATATTATGACTGTTCAGTCTGTATAATCATAAATCCTCAAATATTATAAATGGACATGAACATGTAGCGACCATAATTAAGAGATTTGAGAAATTTTGTATTTTTTCCTTTTAATAGATTAAAATCCAAATTAGGCCTGGAAAAATAAATGTTTATTTATTGCTCTTGGGCAGATTGAGTAGAAAGCCCAGACACAAAATTGTGGATTGTTGCTCGTCTGGCTAAACATTAAAATCAATGAAGGATATACTCACACACTTCAAACCAAAATTTGATTGTGATGAGAAACAAAGAGCTAACAAACTTTGTCCTGATTTATTAGTGAAATGCTTGTGAATCAGTTCAACATGTTTAACAGAAAATGTGTCATTTGACAGAGCAGAAACAAGGAACACCACGCTGAGTTGCCTGCAGCCACGTGAATACATGAATATATATCAGACGGAAAAAAAGTGCTAATGAACATATTATACAGGTCGAGTCAGGTGTTTAATCAAATAAATGCACAACATTCTGATGGAAACATGCTAGTTGTTCCCAGAAAGCATTGAAGCAGAAGTACAGATTTTCCACTTTTCCCCCCAGAATGACTGGTCATTTGATACAGGTTACAGGCACAGAAATGACCATTTGATTCATACAATTTCTCATGGCCTGCTGTGATATTATCATGTACATATACAGGGGAACTGTAACACCAAAATGACAATATTTAGCAAGCATATAAACAGAAATATTTTCTTCCAAGAAAATAATCACTATTATGTACAGAGTAATATACTTAAGTTTTAGATTAATTATATTGATATTATATATTCACTTTAATATACCATCATTCCCTTGGTGACTCTTTTTAAAGATTTTTTTTTGCATACATGTGACATTTTGACAGATGGGTAATGAGGGTTTTTTTTCTTCTCAGCACAGTTAGATAAAATCATATTTTAATTTTGCTGAATAATATCTTTCCTGTTATATAACTGTCAGGGTCACACTGTTTGTGCCTGAAATGTTTTTCTTTTGCCCCATAAATAGGAGCAGGTGGTGATTAGAACCAAACCTCTCGTTTTCCTTGGCCTCATAATTAATTTTTTTCTATAAATTTATAGACAGCAGAATTATTGGCTTAAGTTCTCAGTTTATGATTATTGGTCTGTGGTTAGTATCGGTTGTGGGATATAACATACAGTAAATAATAACTGTCAGCCCTTGCCCCCTTTATCATACCAGTAGCCTTATCTTGTCAATGTGAAGAGCTATTTACAATGCTAACTGAACTCACATGGTTATGACATGTCCAGAGCGGAAACTTTCTGTCTCTTTTGTATTTTGGACATTAGACTGCACATCTGGTCAAGATAGATTTGGCAACTGTATCGCATTTGAAAGGTATATTACATTATATTTAATGTGCCCGACACGTTCTCAATAGAGGAAACTCGATGTTTCAGTCACAACAACTGGCAATCTGTATGCGAGTTGGATATTAATCAAAGTTGAATTGTTGAGTGGAGTGATCAGGACGGTCAGAAACTTTACAACACGGGTCATGATATATTATGGATATTTATTGACAGTCAGCCAAGTCACAGGTCCCGTTCACTCTCGCCTACAGTGACCTCAAGAAATCTAGGTTCTTGTGCAGATTGTTGTTACGACTTTACACTTGGCTGCCACAGGTTGGTAATACAGCCACGGGCCAGTGAGCTGCAAACTTTGCCAGACTGTCGTACAAAATGACAGGTAGTCCAATATGAGAGCCTCGCGCTGAGAAATATTTGAACAAAAGTGTGAGAATACTTCAAAAGGAACATCTTTTGTTCAAATGTTTAGAGATGTGATGCATTTTTAATGATACTTTGGATATTTTAGCAGATAAATAGACATAGTAGCTTTCAACAGCAAGCATAAGGTAATTGTGTTATGTTTGGCCTCTCTCCAGGTATGTTACTTGGTCATCACTGACGATGGGATATCACACATCACAGTGTGACTGATTATGCTGCAATTTTGATGATTCCAAGTGAAACAATCACAAAAAACAAACATTTACTAAAGGATGAGCCGCCAGTTTTGATGTGTGTTTATGGTGCGGACCAGCTTTCGTCTTCCACAGGTGTTGAACAAACAAGATGCCGATATTCAAGTTCAAGAAGAGCCAGGCAGATGTAAGTACTCCAAGTTTATATCTTAATGTCCGGAAGGGTTGATGGTATCATACCAGACTAATTAAGGGGTTTTACCAGGTATAACACCCTCTGCAATTTCCAGACAGTAATTTTGATATTTTTTCTAGCTTCACACCTGGTTCACAGCAGCATTCAATATAAGCCTGATGCTAAGTTGATATTTTCTTATCTGTGATTTTCTGATGGTCAACAAATTGAACACATATAGGGTGCCAAGTGTAATGGACCCTCATTTGGAAAAAAAATATTGTGTGATTTTCTTCAAGAAAACGAATGGACAATGTCTTGAAATTTTATGATATCTGCTCAACTATGATTTCCTGCAGGAAAAAAATTCCATAACCAATTTGAATACTAATTTTATGTGAAAAATATGTCTGATGTATACACATACCTCATATGGTATTGATTTATTAATATTTGTGTTAATTCATATGGATATTGCATCAATTACTTGTTTTTCTGTTATACAAGTGAACAATACTTTTGTGCACTGAACATGATTTGGGGATTTTTTTGCCATCCAACAAATATAAGATTTGACCCAATAATTGACATTTCATGGACCTACTGATGCATAAACATTTGGAGATTGCTGGGAAAATTGTGCCTGGAAGTAATAATAAGAAATATATATAGCTTATAAGTTTAACCCTCATAGTGTCATGGGAATAAGAATAATTATTGTTGGATTCTTAAGATATTTATTGAAATACAAAATTTGAAATGTAAAGTGCTTGTTGAAATTCTATGAAGAGATTATGCAGTTTATTTCAAATAGAATTATCAATACTAAAGATTAAATGTATTCATTCTTCCCCTCAAACTAAAAATATAATGGCTTATATGAATAATTGATAAATTAAGTGGAATATTCATCACATAACATGAGATATGTATCAACTTTAGAGCATCTACCATATGCTGAGAAGTTGATTGAAGATGTCCACAGTTTCGTCACATATATGCACAGTCCTATTTACATACATATAGATATTTATCCAAACATCTCAGCTTTTATTCACATCATGTCGAGGAGAAGTGTCATCCATACACCTTCTTAGTTAGACATTCTCACATCATGCAGTGCACACTTTTCCAAGAGGCGTTGTAAGCAGTACCTTAGGGTCTGTACATGATATATGTGTGTAGTTAAGATTTGAAAGCTCTCTAATTTTAATATGTGGTACTTGCAGCACTTGTGGTACTTATAGTACTTGTGTTACTTGTAGTACTTTTGCTACTTGTACTTGTAGTCCTTCTGGTACTTGTAGTTAATTATTAAAACATGATTTTAATAGATATTTTTTCATAGAACCATGATAACTAGCTGGTGATAACTGTTTAAAACATATTTTGATAAAATTGACAGCTTCACATATATTTTTGAAATATGCAAGACAACATTACGGTTAAAACTGGATCCAAGTGGATGTGCATAAATTGTTCTGACTTTTCATAAAGTTTGGCTTTGAGTACATTGTATTGACAGGGGTGTGCAATATTTCAGAGAGGATGGAGCGACATTGATGTGGTTAACAACATCAGGCAATCTGTGAACAGGTAAAGTCCCATCAGTGGGAGACCTCTCAGATTGAGGCTTAAAACTTCTCATGCCCACTTGATATCACACAAGAAAACAAAAAGTTATTTTACACTTCTTTTTTTAGATTTATTGTGATTGTGACTCAAATAGAGATGACACAAAAGTTTAAATAAAAAATAAAAGTTTGAACTCAAAGAAAAAACTTTTCAACACATACAGATTCATAAAGTCACAAATTTAATGGACTTTAAGTTATTCAAAATGTCAAGATTGTATATCACATTCTTTGGGTGCTAATTCAATATTTCTCCCTATTGTGCTGCAGTGTTAATGTGAAAATTTCCAAATATTTTGCCACAAGAGTTATGATATATGAGAATGTTTGAACATGGCATCTGAATGTCAACAAAGCATCTGTCATGGTCAGGTGACCCGTGTAAAATGCCAGGATAAGGTTTATTGAAAAGATCTAGATTAAGTTACTTTATTTAGAGTGATTTGTAGGTAAATTTTGGTATTTAATTGAAGGGCATTTGTGATAATCTTGGATTAAACCTTGATTTTGTCATCAACAGGGTCAACCGTTTATATACATTTAAGTCAGTCTTATAATAAAATATGAATTAAATTTGCTTCAGTATATATATATTGAGATTTTTTTCTTTCATGAAGACTTCAGCACTTAAGTTGCAGGGCACTGACCCATGCATGGTTCAATGATTTAATATCTATTATCAGGCTTTATACATTTTCCTGAGAAACTTAAAATGTTGAGTTTCATTATCTGAAAACACCAAGTAAAATGAAATATTCTCCTGGTTTTTGCATGAGGGTATTACTATTTTTGCTGCTATATTTGTGGTTCATTCAGGAGCTGATGGCTCTTTATAAGCTTGAATCAACTTATCAAATGATTAAATACTCTAATGCGCCTTTATAGAACATATTGCTCATTAATCAATTCAGTTTAGGTCCAAAGGAAAAAAACACTTGTCATAAAACCAATGATATGTAAGGAATGGAAATAGTCATAAAACCCATAGAAAATGAGATTCCCGTTTTTTTTTTCAATATGATTTTCTTCTGTTTATGAGACTTCTTTATGTATTATATGCACTTGAGTGAACCACTTTATGTCTGTTTTTCAAAACATGAAGTTAGTTTGATGATATGAGCATGAGAACCATAATAAACATTTCACATCATTCAACCAAATGCTATAAACTTTTTTCCGTGTTATTTGTCATACTTTTTCTGCATTCATTTATCATTATATTTCTGTATAAGTGACATACACACATGGCCATGTCAAGTCAGAATTATATTTACAGATATCTAAACATAATCCCACAGGATTAAATGTGAAATTGATTTTGAAAAGAACGTCATATGTTATCAGCGGTGTTGTTGACTTTGATATAGACTGTTCTATTTGGCTGCTTCTTGTAACCTTGATCCTATGGACAGGTGATGTAATATTACATTTAATCCAAAACCCAAATGTAATATACAGCTTAATTCAGCCCCCTTTATCTGTCAGCTATCTGCTTATATCCTACCTTTAGTATCAGTATCTACCTGCCATTGCTTGGTAGACTGGTGTAGCATATTCATTTCACTATTATTTTTGTATTTTTTTTTTTGTAAAAACATATTGACGCCATCTGACTGTGCAATAATGGCTACAGTTCTGGAGGGAAAATTCAGTTTAAATTAAAATTTTACTTTTCCGTTCCAAGACATCTTGTTTGACATAGCAAACATGGCCATCAAAGACATTTTGCAATTGCCAGCAGCTTATTATGGTATCCATAGTGACTAGTCCATACATTTAGAAATCTGGAATATGTAACCAGTTAGCACAGTCAGGAATTAACAATCCGTGACTGGTTACCAGTGTGCATGCTTAGGATTCTCGAATTGGTGACCAGTGAGTACACTTAGGATTCTGGGATCGGTGACCAGTGAGGACACTTAGGTTACTGGTATTGGTGACCAGTGAGGACACTTAGGATTCTGGGATTGGTGACCAGTGAGGACACTTAGGATTCTGGGATTGGTGACCAGTGAGGACACAGGAATCAAGGATCGGTGACCAGTGAACACATATCTATACTAGATCTCAGCTTATCACAGTTATTATTATTGCTATTATCACTTTAATTTGATTGTGGATTTGTGATGTTGATATATAATCAGGGATGTCATACCAAACTCCATCATATATATTGTAGATTCCAAAGATTATTCAACAATATTCAAATAATACTGGCCCAAAGAAATAGTTTTAATCAGAAATGTCTTGTTGCAGTCAGGTCACAGCATATAATCATCCACATTATCATGGCTGGTCACAAAATCGATGTGATGGATCCAATATGGAAATGATTTTAAGATAACATTCCATTATAGAAATATATCAAGCACTATAATTGATTAAATTGGACCTGTTTCGTTAAGTTTTGCTTGTTATTAAGAATATATAACATGGCAGTTTGAGCCGTGTCAGTCCCCTACTAAGCATAACATGTAAGTGATAACCCTGTATGCGGAGTGGCACCATGCTGAGCTCAGCGTGACCTTATAGAGTCACGGTCACATGTGATCAGATATTTGATAACTCTCAGAAACTTAGAATGTTGAATGTATTTGCTACTCATGGGGCTTATCAACCTGTTATGTATGATAAGTGAAATCAAGAACATGTCAAGTGCAAGTTACAGCCCTCCAGCAATGAAACAAATAATAAAGGATCCCAAGCTACACATATTCGATAATAAAAGATCCCCAGCTCTCAGCAGTCAGGTCTCAATCCCTGTGTAGTCACCTTTTACTGTGACCAACTAATGTCATGCTTGGTCATCACAGTAAGTGACTATTTGAAGAATACAAAATAAAAATCTACCAAATTGAAGCTAAGTTTGTTGCAGTAAACCTCAAATCTTATCTTTAATTTTTTTTATGGCTGCTATATTTGAGTTTGAGATTTGAGAAATAATCAGATTTTAGCAGTTTACTGGGATCCAAAGTGACAGGTCACCTCATCATTGAACAGCAACTCACTCATACTTTGAAAACTTACAATGGACTTATAAGAGGATTAAAACTATTTGTTTTTTGTTGTTTGTTTTTTGTTTTTTTAAAGTTTGCCTCTCAGCAATTTTTTTTAGTTCAATTCAAATTTGTATTGATGACCCAGCATTTATAATAATAATAATACTCTTTGACATATCAATGACACTAACAGTATTTCATCAACTATCAAATTTAATCAGAAATGGTGATCCTTTCGGCCGAGTAGCAAGAGGACTTTGCTACTTGTATTTCGAAAGTTCAAGTGTGCTGTATTTGCCTGCATCTTATTTTATTCAGGTCAACAGTTCTTGAACTCTTTAAGCTATTTGACACTTCAAGCACTCGTAAACCTTTTTCAGATAGATGATAATCGCACAATGCGTAAATTCTTTTCTTGTTGTAACATTCCTTTGAGCAATTGAATGTGTTCTTCATCAGGTAGTGTTTTGGAAGGAGAGAAGTGATGAAGGTTTAAATATACTGGACATTATCATAAATACCCCAGGGTATTCTGACACATTTGACCAAACTCAGATTAATATGGTAAGCACTTTCATCCCAAAATGTCTGACAATAGATATCTGAAACTTAACTATTACACCGAATATAAAGATAATACATATATTTACATGGTAACATTCTCCCCCCACCCAGGGTATCTGACACAGGGATTGAACATCATTGTAAACTACCCCAGGGCACTTTGACAAACCAACAGCAGGGGATTTGGCACATTTAGAATGAATGAATAGTATATTCTGGCACATAATATTATCAACATTTTAATAATATTAAAGTATGATATATCCAGTTATAGTATATTATGGTTGCCAAATTCCTTTCAATATTTTTGGAACATGTGACTGGATTTCACCACATGAAGGATAGGATGATATACTGATAATATACAAATGAAGTATACTTCATATTAAGTACCCAAGTTATTTTGTAAGACTATGCAACCAATATAATAGGTCGGCTATGCCACCCCAGGGGTTTTAATAGTAACTGAAGGGATTTTGACAATTGTGTTATAATTTTACCGAATTAAGCTTTAATCTGCAGAACATCTCAGATACAGGTAATCTTTTGCTCTCCCTTTCTCAGAGACAGCTAATCTTGTATTCTCCCTTTCCCAGAGACAGCTAATCTTGTATTTTCCCTTTCCCAAGAAGGTCTCAGAGACAGCTAATCTTGTACTCTCCCTTTCCCAAGAAGGTCTCAGAGACAGCTAATCTTGTACTCTCCCTTTCCCAAGAAGGTCTCAGAGACAGCTAATCTTGTATTCTCCCTTTCCCAAGAAGGTCTCAGAGACAGCTAATCTTGTACTCTCCCTTTCCCAAGGAGGTCTCAGAGACAGCTAATCTTGTATTCTCCCTTCCCCAGAGACAGCTAATCTTGTATTCTCCCTTTGCCAAGAAGGTCTCAGAGACAGCTAATCTTGTATTCTCCTTTTGCCAAGAAGGTCTCAGAGACAGCTAATCTTGTATTCTCCCTTACCCAGAGACAGCTAATCTTGTATTTTCCCTTTCCCAAGAAGTTCTCAGAGACAGCTAATCTTGTACTCTCCCTTTCCCAAGAAGGTCTCAGAGACAGCTAATCTTGTACTCTCCCTTTCCCAAGAAGTTCTCAGAGACAGCTAATCTTGTCCCCTCTCTTTCCCAAGACGTTCTCAGAGACAGCTAATCTTGTACTCTCCCTTTCCCAAGGCGTTCTCAGAGACAGCTAATCTTGTTCTCTCCCTTTCCCAAGAAGGTCTCAGAGACAGCTAATCTTGTACTCTCCCTTTCCCAAGAAGGTCTCAGAGACAGCTAATCTTGTTCTCTCCCTTTCCCAAGAAGGTCTCAGAGACAGCTAATCGTGTACTCTCCCTTTCCCAAGAAGGTATCAGAGACAGCTAATCTTGTACTCTCCCTTTCCCAAGAAGTTCTCAGAGACAGCTAATCTTGTATTCTCCCTTTGCCAAGAAGTCTCAGAGACAGCTACTCTTGTACTCTCCCTTTCCCAAGAAGTTCTCAGAGACAGCTAATCTTGTACTCTCCCTTTCTCAAAACATTCTCAGAGACAGCTAATCTTGTACTCTCCCTTTGCCAAGAAGGTCTCAGAGACAGCTAATCTTGTATTCTCCTTTTGCCAAGAAGGTCTCAGAGACAGCTAATCTTGTATTCTCCCTTACCCAGAGACAGCTAATCTTGTATTTTCCCTTTCCCAAGAAGTTCTCAGAGACAGCTAATCTTGTACTCTCCCTTTCCCAAGAAGGTCTCAGAGACAGCTAATCTTGTACTCTCCCTTTCCCAAGAAGTTCTCAGAGACAGCTAATCTTGTCCCCTCTCTTTCCCAAGACGTTCTCAGAGACAGCTAATCTTGTACTCTCCCTTTCCCAAGGCGTTCTCAGAGACAGCTAATCTTGTTCTCTCCCTTTCCCAAGAAGGTCTCAGAGACAGCTAATCTTGTACTCTCCCTTTCCCAAGAAGGTCTCAGAGACAGCTAATCTTGTTCTCTCCCTTTCCCAAGAAGGTCTCAGAGACAGCTAATCGTGTACTCTCCCTTTCCCAAGAAGGTATCAGAGACAGCTAATCTTGTACTCTCCCTTTCCCAAGAAGTTCTCAGAGACAGCTAATCTTGTATTCTCCCTTTGCCAAGAAGTCTCAGAGACAGCTACTCTTGTACTCTCCCTTTCCCAAGAAGTTCTCAGAGACAGCTAATCTTGTACTCTCCCTTTCTCAAAACATTCTCAGAGACAGCTAATCTTGTACTCTCCCTTTGCCAAGAAGGTCTCAGAGACAGCTAATCTTGTACTCTCCCTTTGCCAAGAAGGTCTCAGAGACAGCTAATCTTGTATTCTCCCTTTGCCAAGAAGGTCTCAGAGACAGCTAATCTTGTACTCTCCCTTTCCCAAGAAGTTCTCAGAGACAGCTAATCTTGTACTCTCCCTTTCCCAAGAAGGTCTCAGAGACAGCTAATCTTGTATTCTCCCTTTCCCAAGGAGTTCTCAGAGACAGCTAATCTTGTACTCTCCCTTTCCCAAGAAGGTCTCAGAGACAGCTAATCTTGTACCCTCCCTTTCCCAAGAAGGTCTCAGAGACAGCTAATCTTGTACTTTCCCTTTCGGTCATGCTGAGATTCAAACCACTGACGATTATAACCAGATAATTTCAGCAATTTGACTTTATAAAGATCTGAGGTGTTTTGTATGGTGTGATCTGGTCATGGATGAGTGGTTTCTCATAGAATCAGACCTTGCACATGTGATCATTGTGATTACAGCGTATATGAAAAACACTCCAAGCTCAAGTGGGCTCTGATTGGCTGTCAAGAAGTCTCAGGTTATTTGATAGTCAGAAAAAAATGTGTGATCAAGTGACACAATCAAACTGATCTATTACAAGCTAATTGCTTAAAAAGATAACTCAAGTTGTCCTGAAGGATAACACTTTATTATAAGCCTATCAGCTCTTAAAGGGTGTCAAGAATACATCAATAATCATTATAAATATATTAACAAGATCAATATCCAAGAAAATATATATATATCTATATTGGAGTCTAGTTATTTTTTACACCAAAACCAAGAAGTCAATATGCACTGATTAAATAGGTCGACATTTTGTATACACTCTGTGTGAGTTAATTATTAAAGGAAGGTGACAACCAGTTGCCAGGTTTCATTGTGGGATCAGAACATTTCCCTCTCTGTAGACCATATTCATCCATTTTATTTTTCTGTCTGTGACAACAACAAAAATAAAATAAAACATAAACTTAATTTTTTTTAATAGTTTTCGAGTAATGTTTCTGCCCTCTAAAGGTGCTTGACTACATTTTGCCTTTGATTTAGGGTCTTGCTGCATATTGTGTGGAGCACTTTGCGGCAGGACATTTACTATGGAAGAGGCCTGAGGGCTTGCAGTAGCATTGTGTTGGATATCCAGATATTCCGGATGCAGGCTCTGACTTAGCGCTGCCTTAATGCCACTGCGGTTCCGTCAGCCTCTTGTAGTTTGCGGCAACATGCAACCAAGCCTTGGGGAACAGCAAATTTAATTTAGAGAGGTCAAATCGTGCACTGCAGCCGCTAAAACCAGTTGAGATGCAGATTAGCCTGATTGGTTCTGATTGGCTGTCGCAGTTTGAGCCTGAGCTGATTGGTTGTCACATTGTGTTCTTCTGTTTCACGGGACGCGACGGTTTTGTGACAAGGAAATCCCACAATGCAGTCCCTGCGAGGAGCCAGATCATGACCAGAATCCCATCACCCCCGGCAACCATCTTGCCCCATTGTTCACCAACCACTACCAATCAGGCATGACCCTGTGCTTGTCACTTCAGTGTTTTGTCAAATCCTGACAAGTGTCCTGTTAAAGCCCTTAGGAATCGGGAAAAGTCAGATGGTTTATGACGGATAATGCAGTCATAAAAATGTATTTATAGGGCAAAAAGAACCCTTAAAACATGATGAAAGTCGTATTACTAACAAATCTCTTCCAATTTTCATCAGAAATCTTTTATATGGACAGATAGATCAAGAAAAAAAAAAATTATTATTCAGTTCAAATATTTATATGATATTACAAAATGGGGGGGGTTTGTGAGTGGCAGCTGTGTTAAAAATAAATGTTTGAACTGGTGAAATAACCTATTTTTAACCCTTGAAGATTTTTTGGGGATACAGGGAAATGGAAACTCAGATTTGAGTTAATTTTAACATATCAACTGGTTCTCAAGAACTCAAAGAAAGCAATGAGACTTACTTGTGAAGTGTA
Organism: Amphiduros pacificus; assembly: GCA_949316495.1. Taxonomy (NCBI): domain Eukaryota; kingdom Metazoa; phylum Annelida; class Polychaeta; order Phyllodocida; family Hesionidae; genus Amphiduros; species Amphiduros pacificus. Next base: position 15,960,949 of record OX439010.1, read on the forward strand.
TCTTTGTAGTTGTCTGATTGGGGGAAACATGATGAGAAGTTGATTGTTGCCATAGAACATAATGACCTTGACAAGATCAACAACATCCTCACCAAAAAGGGCATCTGCCCCACCAAACTGGACAAGCAAGGTCATACAGCGTAAGTACTATATTGTTTTCTTTTTATCATAAAATACTCAGGACATACTCAAACTAAAGGAATAAGCAAATTACATTCATGAAGAAAATATTGATTAATTTTTCAAAGGTCATATGGAATAAGTACTATTTCAAGGACATATTTCAAAGAAATGATTTTTAACAAATTAAACAGCAATTCATGAATAACTCAAAAAGTTAAAAAAACTGGGAAAGTTTTTACCAATTACACACTGGATTTTCTCAAAATTTGCTTAAGAAAAAAGTATTGTTTGTTGAGGTAATAAACAAAATGATGAATATTTTAAGCTTAAATCAGATGTAAATTAGGCTGTAAACCATGTACCATTTCGCTCATCACTATTTTATTTCATGTCATTGCCATCTTTACACAACAATGAATTCAAATTATAAGAAATAATTTGTATGCATCACAAGATCTTAAGCAAAGCATGCTGTCAAGACAAGAAACTGGGAAGCTGACACGAATCCACAGCAGAATTATCGCCTCCGATAACTGCAATTGTTAAATGAAAATCCCTCCGTAATGAACCATGTCTTAATTAACGTTTTCGTGGAGAGCCGAGAGAAGTCTGTTTTCAATGATGTCTCTCCAGCCCTGCGTTATTATTTTATATTTGGTTTTAATGAAGAGGAATAGCTAGATGTCTCTTTGTCTTCTCCAAGATGACAATTTTCTAAAGTGTTGATTTACATGTCTGTATTCAAAGCCAGAATTTAATCAGAACTTGGTACAAAGAGAGACTCCCCCAGTAAGATGTGAGAAAACATTGTGATATAGCAAATTAAGTTACATGGTTTGTTCAGGACAGTATTTTCATCTTTATTAGATCTTTTATAATAGATCACTTCATTAAGACATGCATGGGATATCACTTGTCAAATCCTTTTTTATTGCTGACAAACAAAATATTTGTTCTGTTTTTGTTGGTTTTTTTTTTGCAAATCCTTGACATTTAAAGGAATCAATTGAACTACATCCCATTAAGTGTACCTTAATGTAACTACCCACAGCTTATTTGTCACTTCACAGGACTGTGAGGTTAATCTGGCTCTCATCTTGATTACAATCAAAATCATACTTAATGCTAACATTTTAAACTACAATATTTTTTTTAGGTTAATTGATAACACGTTTTTTCAATCTGTAATATTATTTGTAAAATTTAATAACACGACCCAGAATATGGCATAAGACAGTGGAGATTGTTATTATAATGGTTTATAGAATCAGGACTGCTAGTTTGGTGGTCCAGAGGTGTGAGGTCACTGCCTGTTATCCAGGTCAGGTCAAGAGGTGTGAGGTCACTGCCTGTTATCCAGGTCAGGTTAAAGGGACAAGATCCATATCACTTCCAACACTCAGATTTTGTTAAAAATTGGCAGAATTGTAGCAAATGACATTCTGAGTGAAAAACTAAAAAAAAAGGGGGGGTCATCGGGCAAATTTTTTTCGGTACAGTGCTGCCACCATGTGGCCATTTTTAATTTTTTTGTAAAACCACACATATCCAGTTTTTACTAGATATGCATACTGTCAGTAGTCTATGATATAATTATTTGAGCCTTACTTGAAGTTAATATATATATAAATATCAGAACAACATATTTTAACTATAATACAGTATTTTTATTGAATTTATTTTTCAATAAAATATGAAAAATCTGAGAAATAGACACTAAAATTTGACAAAAATCGTAATATTTTTTTTCTCAACACTCAGAATTATCCTAAATTGTTAAAAGAGCTAGGCAATTATATAAGTAATAGATAACTAAAAAATAAATTGGGGGTCATCGTGCTAATTTTTCCAATATTTTGACTTGAAAAAGTCCGAAAATTGTATTTTTTTCATGGATTTTTGGCTTTTACACCATATTATACTGTTATACACAAAAGCATTATCCACAGTATCTTAATATCTCAAGGTTACTCTGATATAACAAACTCACTGTTTGTACACATATCTGCAAGTTAATTAAAAAGAAAATTTGGTGATACCGCATTTATTTCTAATACAATCTGATTGGAAATTCTCAACATATTAGGTTTTTTCATGAATTTTTGGCTTATTTACACACTTTGTATCTCTGTTACCTACAAAAACATACAATACTGTAGGCCAATCAAAATAATAAAACAACTTGCTTAGTATAACCAGTGTCAATATCAGTGTAACCAAACCAACCACCGGGGGCTGACCCATTAAAAAAAAAAATAATAAATAAAAAAAAAATATGGAGAGGTCTGTGAGAGATACAAACTCACAAATCCTGTATTTAGTTTTGCGATCTAGCGCTTTTCCGACGATATATTACGGGCGCCGTAGTTATTTAACTATTAACACGATTATTATATTGATGATACCAGCAGTTAGCTGAGAATCAGTAGATATGATTAAAAAAAAACAGAAGTCGATTCGGACAAGGGATAGTGGAGTTATTAGCGATAGAGTAGGAGGATGTCACAACACCTTAATTTCTTGCCCTGGGTGTAAATATATCAACAAGATGTTATAGTTATTTAGTTTATAGCTATGTTTACTATGCATTTATCAAACAGGAAGCAGCTGATCACTGCTGATAAATGGTGAAAGTTGCACCAGCAGTGACAGTACCAGTTGCAACTCTGCTATGTAGGTCAGGTCATGACCTGACACATATAGGCGAACTGAATGCTCAGTAACAAAAGGAACATATCTTTTTAAGAACAGGAGGTGTCCCTTAGTAATGGCTGTAAAATTGACTTATTTTTCTGTTGTAATTTATTCAACAAAAGAGATTTAAAGTGTCTCAAATAAATGTAAACTTCTTGTTAAATGATCTTGTTGTTATTGTTGTTGTTGTGTAGATTTCATCTGGCGGCCACACAGGGCAAGTTGGAGGTCATCAACCATCTACTCGCACACAAGGCCGACACCAATGCCATCGACGCACAAGGTCAGTCATATTTCCTATTTCATATTTTCTTGTGATCATATATATGTATGTATATGTGTGTTTGTGTGTGTGTGTATTTGTATCTATTATCTCATCCTCTTTTGGACATTTTGTCTATCAGAAATGTTTTATCAAATGTTTAAGTTAGTTCAAATCACGTTTATGTTTACATATAAATTATGAATTAATTGAAGATTGAATGGAAAGGAACTAATAATCATTTGAATGGCAAATCTTATAGTGTATTTGCTAAGTTGAAAAATACCACTATGCACGGAGCTTTATAAATTTCCTATCTCAGAATGCAAAACAATGGAAACAGATAAGATCATTTATTTCTTAATATCATATTTAAGTCTTGTAATTTGATATGAAGCTACATACAGAATACTTAGAAGCTAATGAGGACTGCATTGAGAGTGATAATAGAGTGATGTTTGTATTTGCAGGACGCCTGGCGTTACATTGTGCATCGAGACATGGTTGGGCTCAGATCGTAGAGCGAGTTCTACAGGTAACTTAACCCCCTAAACCAACCAATAAGGCTTTTTGTTATATAAAATAAAATATACTAATAAAGCAGTTTTATGAACAATTCCAATTTTTTCTCAGAAGTGCACACATCATTAAAATTTATGCATCCTGAGTTAGAATTAGACAGAATCTATTGCGCCATAATTGTGATGGTCAAACAAAATGATTCTATATTAAGACTTATTTCTAAAGTTATAGTCATTTGCTAACTTAAAAAAAAAACCCATCTAACTCCAAATTTGAGTAAGGAATCGCATTTGTAGGCAGAATTGTAATATTTAATATATGAATTTGAACTATCAGGTAAACAACAACAGTTATGCTAAGGACCACAGTGAGTTGACTGCGCTGCACCAGGCGTGTCTCGGAGGCCACCTCGACTGTGTACAGATGCTACTCAGGTTTGATGCTCCCGTCGACGCCGTGGACAAGGTGAGGGCTTCCTCCACCAGGGGGCACTCACAACCAATTACAATTGTTACTCTCCGCTACGTAGTGAAATATAACATGGACTTTAAAATATCCAGCTACAAATGTACTTTATCATTCGCTAACAAATTCATGCATATATTGTAAGACAGAGTCATTTTTAATAAATTTGAATAAATAAGGTTGTTTTTATCCACATTCAGTTGTTAGTTTATATTGCACTGTCTTTCATACATGTATTATACATTGTTACATTATTTATGAGAAGTAAATTTTTTCTAAATGTGAGATCGTTATATTTCAGGGTGGGCGGAGTCCGTTATTTATCGCTGCACAGATGGGGCACCCAGCTATTTGCCGAGTCCTGCTGGAGGCTGGCGCTGATATCAACGCCAGGGACGCAGAGAAAAAGTAAGAGCCAATTCCTGCAGTTATGAGAGTCATTCTTTTTTGTATATTGAGAAAAATTGCTTATCTTAAGCAAAATGATAATGCAAATTTATGATATTTTAAAAGAGAACTAAGAGATATTTTGCTGGGTTGGGAGTTTGTATTTATCATGGTTAAATAGTTCTTCTACCCTTCTACACAAACACCATAATTCCATTCTAATAAGTTATCAAGATGCCCTGGAAAACATTAGCATGACACTGTAGATTAATATGAAAATTATGGTTAATCCTTGACTAAGTATTATTATATCAGTAGAATTATTGTATGATTTTAAATTAAGTTTAAGATATCAAAAGTATCATGATACATCTTTTAGGACGGCAGTGATGTTGGCTGCAGAGCATGGGAACAGGGGAGTCTGTGAATACCTGGTGAGGAAAGGAGCCAACGTTCTCCTAGCAGATGAATACGGTAAGTCTGTGAATACCTGGTGAGGAAAGGAGCCAATGTTCTCCTAGCAGATGAATACGGTAAGTCTGTGAATACCTGGTGAGGAAAGGAGCCAACGTTCTCCTAGCAGATGAATACGGTAAGTCTGTGAATACCTGGTGAGGAAAGGAGCCAACGTTCTCCTAGCAGATGAATACGGTAAGTCTGTGAATATCTGGTGAGGAAAGGAGCCAACGTTCTCCTAGCAGATGAATACGGTAAGTCTGTGAATACCTGGTGAGGAAAGGAGCCAACGTTCTCCTAGCAGATGAATACGGTAAGTCTGTGAATACCTGGTGAGGAAAGGAGCCAACGTTCTCCTAGCAGATGAATACGGTCAGTCTGTGAATACCTGGTGAGGAAAGGAGCCAACGTCCTCCTAGTTGATGAATACAGTAAGTCTGTGAATACCTGGTGAGGAAAGGAGCCAACGTTCTCCTAGCAGATGAATACGGTAAGTCTGTGAATACCTGGTGAGGAAAGGAGCCAACGTTCTCCTAGCAGATGAATACGGTAAGTCTGTGAATACCTGGCGAGGAAAGGAGCCAACGTTCTCCTAGCAGATGAATATGGTAAGTCTGTGAATACCTGGTGAGGAAAGGAGCCAACGTTCTCCTAGTTGATGAATAAGTGAGGAAAGAAGCCAGAGTTCTCCCACAGATGAATACGGTAAGTGTATGAATACCTCATGAGGAAAGGAGCCAACGTTCTCCTCATAGGTGAATACGGTAAGTGTATGAATACCTAGTGAGGAAAGGAGCCAACGTTCTCCTAGCAGATGAATACGGTAAGTCTGTGAATACCGAGTGAGGAAAGGAGCCAACGTTCTCTTAGCAGATGAATACGGTAAGTCTGTGAATACCTGGTGAAGAAAGGAGGCAACGTCCTCCTAGCAGATGAATATGGTAAGTCTGTGAATACCTGGTGAAGAAAGGAGGCAACGTTCTCCTAGCAGATGAATGCGGTAAGTCTGTGAATACCTGGTGAAGAAAGGAGGCAACGTCCTCCTTGCAGATGAATACGGTAAGTCTGTGAATACCTGGTGAGGAAAGGAGGCAACGTTCTCCTAGCAGATGAATACGGTAAGTCTGTGAATACCTGGTGAGGAAAGGAGGCAACGTTCTCCTAGCAGATGAATACGGTAAGTCTGTGAATACCTAATGAGGAAAGAAGCTAACATTCTCCTAGCAGATGAATACGGTAAGTCTGTGAATACCTGGTGAGGAAAGGAGCCAACGTTCTCCTAGCAGATGAATACGGTAAGTCTGTGAATACCTGGTGAGGAAAGGAGGCAACGTTCTCCTAGCAGATGAATACGGTAAGTCTGTGAATACCTGGTGAGGAAAGGAGCCAACGTTCTAGCAGATGAATACGGTAAGTTTGTGAATACCTGGTGAGGAAAGGAGCTAGCGTTCTAGCAGATGAATATGGTACGTCTGTGAATACCTGGTGAGGAAAGGAGCCAATGTTCTCCTAGCTGATGAATACGGTAAGTCTGTGAATACCTAGTGAGGAAAGAAGCCAACATTCTCCTAGTTGATGAATAAGTGAGGAAAGGAGCCAGAGTTCTCCTAGCAGATGAATACGGTAAGTGTATGAATATCTGGTGAGGAAAGGAGCCAACGTCCTCCTAGCAGATGAATACGGTAAGTCTGTGAATACCTCGTGAGGAAAGGAGCCAACGTTCTCCTCATAGGTGAATACGGTAAGTGTATGAATACCTAGTGAGGAAAGGAGCCAACGTTCTCCTAGAAGATGAATACGGTAAGTGAGGAAAGGAGCCAACGTTCTCCTAGAAGATGAATACGGTAAGTGAGGAAAGGAGCCAGAGTTCTAGGTGAATACGGTACAGTCTGCAGTCACAGTATCAAGCATTCTCTATTGTTTCAGTTATCACCCAAAGATATTCTCATCATTGTTCCTAACGTAACAAATACAAAACCATTCCAAAGGTTTGCCATGTTTATCAATAATATGAAAAAGTATGTCCCCAATGTTTTTCTGAAGCACCCAAGATGTCCCCTTCTCATTGACAAGATTTTGTTATTTATCCACAAATATAATCTAACTTGTCAAAAATAAGATTATTCTAAATTCAGTGTCTTTTTTATTTGTGACAGACTTTCATGTTGTAAATAGATCTGGTTTGTCTTCAAGCTGTTATATGTGGCAGACACAGAGCATGCTAATATTATTGCCAAGGTCATTCTACAAAGGTCATCCAATATATATTGAGATTCTGCCCTTTCAGGTCATAACGCGGGATGGTACGCAGTTAATGCAGGTCACACAGACATCAAGCAGATCATCAGTAACGCTCCTAGCAGGGCCCTCTGGGACGTAGGCGGAGGTGAGACATATTATATAGCAATATACATCCAGATAGTACATCTTTATTTTTCCCAATAGATAGGGGACCATTCTTGGACCAAGTAATTTGACAAAAATTCTGGTGGATAATTTTGGAACGTTATTCTTTTTTTTAAATAGGAAATGAAGAAAGTGATGCATCAACTCCAGTACCAGAACAGGTAAGCACACAAGAACCTTTAATTCTTTTAATAAATTGCCAGATATTTTAGCAGAGAAATTCATATATTTTTATAAATTTATTCCCAAAATATCAACAGTTGTAAGATAAGGTTGAGCAGGGATTCACCATTTGGATTTTACAGCAATAAATTGTTTGCTTTTTGAAAAATCTTGATTAATATCCGCTCTGGGTTTTATTTATTCTCTTTTTTGGCAATTCATTTGTTAACAAAATAAGGTGGCTGTGTAAAGTGCGGTGAATCAGGCATCTGGACCGGGAAAAACAGATTGCAATGTGTTAAAACAAATCAACTAAATAATTATGTTTAGGCAAGTCAGGGAAAATGCTTCTCAATCAAGACTCAAATTGTTTGAATAATTGTGATTGAATTTGAACAGTGTTTATGCATTCAAAGCTCCCTTAGTAAATCATTGCTTATTACATTACTGAACCCAGCCTGACCCGACCTGACTTCATGAACTATTGACCTTTTTCAATATTGATTAGATCAACAGAGATAGTTTAAGTGACCTTAGAGCATCAGAGAATACCCTTAAGAGCAAACAGGAAGGTCAACAATGAACATTAAGAGGTCCCTAAACGACCTTTAAGGTTCTGTTTAATAACCAGCAAGGTCATTTCAGCCCAATAATTGTGTGGTTACCAATGTGGCTGGTGGAATCCACATACAAACTATGTCTCTGTCCTGGTGTCTGTCATGTTGATGTGGCTCTGTATTTGTTGTGAATAATGGTAGCTTGAATAACTGACATTTATTAAAATACAATCTTTTGCTTCCATACTTCTCATGAATAAATAAAAAAAATATTTTCTTTCCTTTTTATTGGCTGAGACTCAGGTTCATGATATTAAAAAAAAACAGTTCAAGACCGAATCTTGTTCTGAGCGATCCCACTGCCTCAGAATCTTTGGCTGTAATACAGGCCAAGGTCTGGGTACAGCATCAACATATTAACATTGAGTGACATTCGAAAGTCAACTTCCAAACCTTTGAAAGTTCACTTTTCAAATGTATCTGTTTGTTGACAACTTGACCACATAACATTCGAATATGTTGACAGGTTGACTACATAATATTCAAATATACTGGTATTGACAGGTTGACTACATATCTCTGTATGTTGACAGGTTGACTACATATCTCTGTATGTTGACAGGTTGACTACATATCTCTGTATGTTTACAGGTTGACTACATATCTCTGTATGCTGACAGGTTGACTGCATATCTCTGTATGTTTACAGGTTGACTACATATCTCTATGCTGACAGGTTGACTACATATCTCTGTATGTTGACATGTTGACTACATATCTCTGTATGTTGACAGGTTGACTACATATCTCTATGCTGACAGGTTGACTACATATCTCTGTATGTTGACATGTTGACTACATATCTCTGTATGTTGACATGTTGACTACATATCTCTGTATATTGAGAGGTTGACTACATATCTCTGTATGTTGACAGGTTGACTACATATATCTGTATGTTGACAGGTTGACTACATATCTCTGTATGCTGACAGGTTGACTACATATCCCTGTATGTTGACAGGTTGATTACATATCTCTGTATGTTGACAGAATGACTACATATCTCTGTATGTTGACAGGTTGACTACATATCTCTGTATATTGACAGGTTGACTATTTATCTCTGTATATTGACAGGTTGACTATATATCTCTATATGCTGACAGGTTGACTACATATCTCTGTATATTGACAGGTTGACTATTTATCTCTGTATATTGACAAGTTGACTATATATCTCTATATGCTGACAAGTTGACTACATATCTCTGTGTATTGACAGGTTGACTATTTATCTCTGTATATTGACAGGTTGACTACATATCTCTGTATATTGACAAGTTGACTATTTATCTCTGTATATTGACAGGTTGACTACATATCTTCGTTTGCTGAGGACTCGCCTTCAATCGAGGAAGGGGATCTGCGGAATCTGGATCAGCTGGAGGTCGGAATAGTGCCGCTGGATGAATATGAGGACCACGTAAGATATCAGATAGTGAAGCTTTAAAGATATATATCAATGTCTCAAGCTAAAAACACAAAGAGAGACAACATATTCCTAGATAATTAAAATTGCATTTGAATATTCCACACTAATTTTTACATTACAAGCAAGATTTCCTTATTTTTTCATTTTTCTGCATCATATCTCTGTTTTACCCAGGAATCTTAAGATTTTCAAAGATTTTTTGTAACACAGATGATCCTTTTTTGATATCAACTGCCAACATTCAGTCTGCTTTACAGACAAAATATAAACACAAATATGTATATACAGGATACACCGAGCCCCAGAAGTCCAGAGTTATCTGTGCAGGAGGTCCGTGAGGTTCTGAGGGAACCACAGATGGTTGTCACTGAAGAATACCAAGTTGCCTCCATGCAGAAGTCAGAAATATCCCACCTCCAATCAGCACCCCCAGCATCTGTCACAGAGGTGGTTGCCCTGGATACGTATAAGGTGACCTCATGCTTACTACTGGGACTTTTGTCATCTTCAATAATTTTTGGCCAGCAACATTGTTTCATGATAATTTAAGATTTGGATAATATTCTTGAAGGGGAATTTAAGGAGTTGAGGATACAAACTAAACATTTCCTTCCTTGTACTTGTTACCCTGCAGCCAAACTTCGCAGATGGGTATTGTCATCACCTTTACATCTGTCTATTCATTCATTAATGTTTGCAACAATATAAATGGGCTATAAATGGGTGATCATGGCAATGACAATACTCACATGTGTATGCTATGACCTGTAGAAGTATATGGAAAATAAAATAGGCATGACATATTGAGAGTAAAATGTTATTTTCAAACAAGGAATTGATTTTTTTGCTCGTTTGTGGGTTGTTTTGAGTCAGGAGCTGGAGGAGGAGCATGAGTTCCTGAACGATGAGCTGCAGCGAGTCAACAATGAGAACCGGCGCTTGCTGAGCAAGATGCAGAGACTGGACGAGGAGATGAGACAGGCACATGCTCAACAGGAGCAAATGGTAACACACAAATATATATCAAACACCTACGTCATATATATATACAAAGAGAGAGAGTTATGTCATTGATATCCACCAACTTGATACATTGATAAACAAGAAAAGGTGGTGCTCAACATTGATGGATGAAAAAAAATAATAATAATAAAACCAAAAATAAAAAATATAGAAACAAAATCAAATATTTAAACCAAGAAGCCAAAAAATACGGAAACAACACAACAAAACAAACAAAAGAAAAATTTTGACAAACAAAACAAAATTTTAACAAATAAAACCAAATATTTGACAAACAGAACAAATATTTCATGCATAGATTGGTGACAACTTTATCAAGTTGAACATTCTGTTTTGTCACAGATGACATCATCAGGCTGTGACATCATCACTGCTTTTTCGTTGTTAACATGATATAAGAATGTTTTCATATGCAATAGCGCATGCGCAAATTAAAATATTACTTGTTATCTCAGAGACACACACTACAGTGACAATAATTGTTTAAACCATACTGACCACAAAGAATTGAATTTCAACCCACAGGAAATGGCTACTCCTTCCCCATGAACATACGATCACAGAATATCACAGCAGTAGATTTCAAAAGAATCCATGTTAGAAAAAAATAGAGCAGTTTTACATTGTAATTATGTAGAATGTAAAAGCTGAGTGCTCGATAATGTTAATGGGTGCAGTTTCATGATTCCATTACTTTTAAGATTATTATTATTAAATGTGATTAACTTGAGCACCTCTCACTTTGAAAATCTATGACATGACATGTCCCTCTATATATCCATAATTTTAGTTATTCTGAACAACAGGGCATCTGGCTATTCTTGGCACAAAATTTGAATTCACTCCTTATTTCTATGATTTACAAATATTAGAATTTTTATGAATTATCAAATTAAGTAAAATGGATATCAATGACATCCCTGAATAAATGTCTAATAGGGCAAAATCTGAAAATCCATGGCTCTATTCTCTGAAAAATAATATCTAATAGAAACTCATTCTAATATAATATGATATTCAGATTTGAAGACTCTTATATTTACCTTATCATTTATATCTCTTTTGGTCTTATTGTGATGATTTCCAATAGTTTGTCACTATGCTGATTATTTCAGCATAACTTATACAGTGAAAGGAGATTTTCTGTTATTCTGTCTGTCAGTCATCTCCAATCTTCTCCTCTAAAACTATTGGGTGAAGTTGTCAGCTATTCATAGGAAACATGCTGCATTTTCCAGAGACCAATTCTATATATTTTCTCTTGAGTTTATTCCATTTCTGCAGGATTTTTTAAGAAAAAAAAAACATTATCACTGAGTTGTCAAATATAGAATACAGTGGCTCCACCTATGCATTGAAATTATCCAAGAACTGGAATATCCTGTGCTTCATTCTTGTAATCAATTATAGCCTCAGTTTGGGAATTTCTGAAAAAAGGAATGTGATGGTGACTGAATGGCTGCCATATTGGATTTCAAATAACTATCTAACTATAAAGATTTAAGCTGAACAGATTTATCATCTAAAACTACGGAGTAGATCTCCCAGATATTCATAGATGAGATGTAGTATTGTCTGGAGAGTTCTTTTGCACATGCATGTACACCTGGACCATCCAGTGCCTCATTCTACTAATCTAAATTAAAGGCTCTGTTTGAGACTTCTGGAATAAAGCAGTATGGGGTGATGGAGTCAGTATCAATATTGGGAACATTATGTTTATATTGACTGTTTTTGACCTGGAAAGCTGGGTAAATACATAAACTGATCATTTATGAAGCAGCTTGCAGGCATTTCTATTGGTCAAACATTACTAGAATTCATTGGTCAGCACAGCTCGGAGGCCATTGACCTGTGTTTTAATCTCATATAAGAATTCATTCTAAAAATAAACCCATGCCATTTGGGATCTATCTGACTAATTGTATTGTTGCTAATTACTTAACCTGATAATACTTCATTTTGAAGACATCCATGGATGAGGGAGAACACACTGATGAAGAGGTGAGACCATTATTCTCCCACCAGGTGGCTCCACAAGATCAGCCATCAGTCCTTAGTGTCTTTTGAGTTTATGGGTGTTAAAATTGGATGCTAATTACATTACCTTTCAAAATATAGCAATATTTGAGCACAATTAGTGCATCATTTTGAATAAATACTATACATTTGTTATGCCCCAGTCCCACTGAACTGTTTTTACCAATGATTCAGGAATTATTTTACTTTTGAATCTCATCTTGATCTTTTTAAATCGCTTACTTCCATGAAGGCCAGAAAAGCTAAATAAAAAAATGATAATACAACACTATTTCATGTAAAATATAGATAAGAAATAGCACAAAGATAAATATATTTGAAGTGAGGCTAAACTCTTGCAGGGAGAGGATTATTTGGGCAAGTTAGAAGAGGAGCGAGAGAGGAACGCTGAGTTGGAGGAGGAGTTACAGCTGCTGAGGAAGCAACTTGAGCTCGATTCCAAACCGGAGGCAGAACGCAACGGAGAGAATGACAGCTGGAATGACAGCGATGAGGATCTCTTCTCATCCCCAGGTGACAACTAAATATACACACCAGGGGGCACTGCAAATCAAACTTCTGCCTTGGTCAATTATTAAGAATTCATCTTGTGAGAGATAGGCCATTATACTGTAAAGGACCAATAAAGAAAGTATTCCAGAAATCTTCACTAGATTTTCCATCAATCATAACTTAAAAACTAAATTACAAGTATCACTTTCAGAATTGCCTACATACAAGAATTGCCATAAAATTGGTGAATTGCTATTGTATATAACAAATAATAATGAATCGTCTGTTTGTTTAAGATGCACATAAGATGAAGATGAAGGGAGCGTCAGGCTCAGACGAGGAGGCCAAGTTAGTCGCCATGCTCCGCAGTCAACTCGTCAACCTCTCCAGTGAAAACGACCAGCTCAAATCCAAAATTGAGGTACATCATCTTGTAATTTCTGTTTTATTTTTATTTTTTGAGAGAGAGTTTCCAAACAATTAGTGTTAAAGATGTAAGTGGTAACCTTAAGAAACAAGAACAGGGTAAATAACAAAACAGGGTAGATAAACAAAACAGGATAGATAGCAGAACAGGGTAGATAGAAAAACTGGGTAATTAAGTGAAAAGTTTACAGCGCCAAATAGGGTGAATTAAAATGCAGGTTAAATAAGAGAACAGAATATAGGTATCGTTTAATCTGACTGCCATTTGTACTTTCTGGGGGGCTATATTTAAAATATTTCCCTAGCCTATGGGTTGCCATAGACAAGGGAAAAGTCAAGAATTTACTTATTTTTCATGGATAGGAAAAGTCAGGAAATTTTTGATCAGGGAATACCATCATTTTGTTTTTTGATCAAGGAAAACAGGCTTTGGCCAGGGAAGCTTTTGTTTTTAACTCTTATCATGGTCAGAAGATTATGAACTCTTATCATGGTCAGAAGATTATGAAAGGAATGTGAACATAAAGTTTATTGAAAAAAATGAGTTGTACGGTTACTAGTCAAAACAAGCTAAACTTAAGTTGATAACAGGAATATAATGACAGAAGTATGTGATAATTAAGGATATGAGAAGACGGCTGCATAAATTTGATCCTTTTTAATGATCTCTGTGTTTTGCTTTGTTGATAATTTTTGGTTCTGAAGGTTTCACATATTGATACATACTTTGTGTGAAGCTTTGTTAATGATTTTTGGTACTGAAAGTTTCGCATATTGATACATACTTTGTATGAAGCTTTATTGATAATTTTTGGTACTGAAGGTTTCGCATATTGATACATACTTTGTATGAAGCTTTGTTAATGATTTATGATACTGAAGGTTTCACATATTCATACATACTTTGTATGAAGCTTTGTTAATAATTTATGGTACTGAAGGTTTCACATATTGATACATACTTTGTATATAGCTTTGTTAATAATTTATGATACTTAAGGTTTCACATATTGATACATACTTTGTATGAAGCTTTGTTAATAATTTATGGTACTGAAGGTTTCACATATTGATACATACTTTGTATGAAGCTTTGTTAATGATTTATGGTACTTAAGGTTTCACATATTGATACATACTTTGTATGAAGCTTTGTTAATGATTTATGGTACTGAAGGTTTCACATATTGATACATACTTTGTATGAAGCTTTGTTAATGATTTATGGTACTGAAGGTTTCACATATTGATACATACTTTGTATGAAGCTTTGTTAATGATTTATGGTACTGAAGGTTTCACATATTGATACATACTTTGTATGAAGCTTTGTTAATGATTTATGGTACTTAAGGTTTCACATATTGATACATACTTTGTATGAAGCTTTGTTAATGATTTATGGTACTTAAGGTTTCACATATTGATACATACTTTGTATGAAGCTTTGTTAATGATTTATGGTACTTAAGGTTTCACATATTGATACATACCGGTACTTTGTATGTAGCTTTGTTAATGATTTATGGTACTGAAGGTTTCACATGTTGATTAATGATGTTTGTATATTGCAGATATTATCCTCGGAGAAGGCCGAGAAGGAAGATAGTGATGCCGAGAAGGAGCTTGATTCCCTGGCACAGTTCCAAGAACTGCAACAAGCGCATGAAATAGAATGCAATAAACTTAACCTCCGCATCCTGCAACTAGAAGACGAAAACTCAAAATTACAAGAACTACGTAAAGCCTGTAACATGTTTGAGTCGGAGTCGCGGGAACTGAGGAAGACAATTTCTGACATGGAAGAGGAGAACAGCAAGAAGGAAGAAACCACTGAAAAAGAAAAGAAAGAACACGAAGAAGTGAGGCAGAATCTAGAGAAGAAAGTGAAGGAGTTGGACGAGGCCAACGTGGCGCTGGTACACAACCTGCAGAAGGCTCACGAACAAGAGAAGGATGAGATGAAGGAGGAAATGAAAAAAATTAAGGTATTATACTGTCAATATAACAAGTTTTTAGATGTCAAAATAGAAATTGACTGTTTATTTAGAATTGAAAAAAATGTAGGTTGTTTTAACAATCTTTTCAACACAATTAATGTTATATTAGATCAAGGTCAGATAGAAACCTGTCACAGTGACACAATGCCCTATTCTTTTGAAAGAGTGACTTGAGGGTCTTTCTTTGCATTATCTCACAGACATGATTCCACAGACCATGGTAAACAGTCCAGGGGTATTGGCCAGAGAAAGAAACAACTGAGAAGCAGATTTCCACATTTCTCAAGTGTATAGTGTCTCACTCCAAATGAAAATCTGAGATTCCCTGATTCCTATTTTGGTTGATATTTCAGAATAAGGTGAAGCAGTTGGAGGAGGAGAACGACATCATGGTGGGGACACTGAAGGAGAAGGGCGAGGTGGAGGAGGACTGGAGGAGGATGCAGGAGAAGATATCACGGCTAGAGCAGGAGAACGACGTCCTCCTCCAGGACCTCCAGAAGTCACCCTCCAGGGAGGAGCTCGAGGACGAAATACAGGTACAGTGCTTGATAGGCTTTACAATGCTTGATAGGCTTTACAATGCTTGACAGGCTATACAGTGCTTGAAAGGCTTTACAGTGTTTGAAAGGCTTTACAGTGTTTGACAGGCTTTACAGTGCATGACAGGCTTTATAGTGCTTGACAGGCTTTAGGGTGCTCGGTAGGCTTTACAGTGCTTGACAGGCTTGACAGTGCTTGACAGTGCTTGACAGGCTTTACAGTGCTTGACAGGCTTTACAGTGCTTGACAGGCTTTACAGTGCTTGACAGGCTCTACAGTGCTCGACAGGCTCTACAGTGCTTGACAGGCTTTACAGTGCTTGACAGGCTATACAGTGCTTGACAGGCTATACAGTGCTTGACAGGCTATACTGTGCTTGACAGGCTATAAAGAATTTGCTTTACAGTGCTTGACAGGCTTTACAGTGCTTGACAGGCTTTACAGTGCTTGACAGGCTTTACAGTGCTTGACAGGCTATACAGTGCTTGACAGGCTATACAGTGCTTGACAGGCTTTACAGTGCTTGACAGGCTATACAGTGCTTGACAGGCTATACTGTGCTTGACAGGCTATACAGTGCTTGACAGGCTTTACAGTGCTTGACAGGCTCTACAGTGCTTGACAGGCTATACAGTGCTTGACAGGCTCTACAGTGCTTGACAGGCTCTACAGTGCTTGACAGGCTTTACAGTGCTTGACAGGCTATACAGTGCTTGACAGGCTTTACAGTGCTTGACAGGCTTTACAGTGCTTGACAGGCTCTACAGTGCTTGACAGGCTTTACAGTGCTTGACAGGCTATACAGTGCTTGACAGGCTTTACAGTGCTTGACAGGCTTTACAGTGCTTGACAGGCTCTACAGTGCTTGACAGGCTTTACAGTGCTTGACAGGCTATACAGTGCTGGACAGGCTATACAGTGCTTGACAGGCTATACAGTGCTTGACAGGCTATACTGTGCTTGACAGGCTATAAAGCATTTGCTTTACAGTGCTTGACAGGCTTTACAGTGCTTGACAGGCTTTACAGTGCTTGACAGGCTTTACAGTGCTTGACAGGCTATACAGTGCTTGACAGGCTATACAGTGCTTGACAGGCTTTACAGTGATTGACAGGCTATACAGTGCTTGACAGGCTATACAGCATATGCGTTACAGTGCTTGACAGGCTATACAGTGCTGGACAGGCTATACAGTGCTTGACAGGCTATACAGTGCTTGACAGGCTATACTGTGCTTGACAGGCTATAAAGCATTTGCTTTACAGTGCTTGACAGGCTTTACAGTGCTTGACAGGCTTTACAGTGCTTGACAGGCTTTACAGTGCTTGACAGGCTATACAGTGCTTGACAGGCTATACAGTGCTTGACAGGCTTTACAGTGATTGACAGGCTATACAGTGCTTGACAGGCTATACAGTGCTTGACAGGCTTTACAGTGCTTGACAGGCTCTACAGTGCTTGACAGGCTATACAGTGCTTGACAGGCTCTACAGTGCTTGACAGGCTCTACAGTGCTTGACAGGCTTTACAGTGCTTGACAGGCTTTACAGTGCTTGACAGGCTTTACAGTGCTTGACAGGCTCTACAGTGCTTGACAGGCTTTACAGTGCTGGACAGGCTATACAGTGCTTGACAGGCTATACAGCATATGCGTTACAGTGCTTGACAGGCTATACAGTGCTGGACAGGCTATACAGTGCTGGACAGGCTATACCGTGCTTGACAGGCTAATTGACAGGCTATACCGTGCTTGACAGGCTATACAGTGCTTGACAGGCTTTACAGTGCTTGACAGGCTTTACAGTGCATGACATGCTTTACAGTGTTTGACAGGCTTTCTTGGTTGGAGTAAAAAATTGATATAATTAAAAAGTCATTTTAATGTTGTAAAACTATAATCTTCAAATAAATAAATTAATTGTTAACTTCATCATTATATCACATTTATTTATAAGAAAGTTTTAATTTATTTTAGGAAATGAAGGAGAAAATGGAACAAATAGAAGAGGATAAGAAACTGGTAGAAGAGGAGCTGGAAAAAACAAAGAAAGAAAGTGAAAATCTTTCACAAAAGATAGACTTTCTAGGAGGAGAAATCAATTATCTGAAAGGAGAAAATGCTGACATTGAGAAAAGGAAAGAGGATGAGATGGAAAATTGGGAAAAGGAGAAAAATATCCTGGAAGAGGAGATGAAGGAAATGAATGAGATGGTCAGAGGTTTAGAAGAGGATAAAGAGGAGTTATATGACAAGTAAGAACATGGGGGTCTCAGGCTAAATTTTAATTAAATATTACAATAGTAATTTTGGAGCAAATTAAAGACATCTTTAAATTTAATTTAGAACTAAAGTAAGAGATAAAATAAATTGATTTACAATACCTTTAAGACATCTTTAAATTAAATTAGGACTTAAGTTGGATATTAACTTGATTAATTTACATTTCTTATTTTTTGTATGAGATGGAAATATAAAAATATAAAATTAATGAAAGTGCCAATTGATACCTCTGCATTTCTGACTCACGACTCACAAGTCTGCAAAGCGATATTAAGAATGCAAAGTTGGCATTATTATGAAGACCTGACATTGTGTGTGTTTAGTTTACAAGATGCCCAGAAGGCGGCGTCGGTGGCAACTCAGGTGGATGAGATGCATCGTAAGGTGTCGCAGGTAGAGGAGGACAACCTCGTCCTGGTACGGAGCCTGAAGCAGTCACAGGACCGAGAGGATGCCAAGGTCATCGAATGTCAGCGCCAAGTAGAACAACTCCAAAAGGAAAACGACCAACTCCAAGGACAGGTCAGGATCATTAGTAGCTTATCTCCCAGTAATACAAACTGCCCATAACATACCGCCCAATAAATACCACCCAATACATACTGCCCAATACATACCGCCAAATACATACCGCCCAACACATACCACCCAACACATACCGCCCAATACATACTGCCCAATACATACCGCCAAATACATACCGCCTAATACATACCGCCCAATACATACCACCTAATACATACCGCCCAATACATACCGCCCAATACATACCGCCCAATACATACCGCCCAATACATACCGCCCAATACATACCGCCCAATACATACTGCCCAATACATACTGCCAAATACATACCACCCAATACATACTGCCAAATACATGCTGCCAAATACATACTGCCAAATACATACCACCCAATACATACTGCCAAATACAAACCACCCAATACATATCACCCAAAACATACCGCCCAATACATACCGCCCAATGCATACCACCCAACGCATACTGCCCAATACATACTGCCCAATACATACCACCCAATACATACCGCCCAACGCATACCGCCCAATACATACCGCCAAATACATACCGCCCAATACATACTGCCAAATACATACCACCCAATACATACTGTCCAATACATACCACCCAATACATACTGTCCAATACATACCGCCCAATACATACCACCCAACGCATACCGCCAAATACATACCGCCAAATACATACCACCCAATACATACTGTCCAATACATACCGCCCAATACATACCACCCAACGCATACCGCCAAATACATACCGCCAAATACATACCGCCAAATACATACCGCCCAATACATACTGCCAAATACATACCGCCCAATACATACCACCTTATACATGCCATCTATAGCATGCCATCAAATAGTATACTGTCCATAGCATACTGTCTAATAGAATACCTCCACATCTTCAAATACCACATCTCAAAATATCACATCTCAAAAGAGCATACTGCCTCGTCGTATCCTGTCTTTAGTGTACAGCCTTCCTTCCCCCCAATAGAAATTTTGGATAGATGATATCTAACAGTCAAGTTAATTTGTTGTTATTTGTATTGAAGCTCTCAGACGTAGAGGAAGAAAAGGTTCAGATTGCGTCAGAGAGAGACCAGTTGTTTGAGAATATCAGTGAGCTGGTAGAGGCTAAGATGTTCATGGAGCAGGAGCTGGATCATCTGCACCGAACCGTGGACGGCATGCGCTCCAGGTCCGGGACGCCACTGGATGCCAAGCTGTCCAAGCTCACTGAGGGCAAAGGCAATATCGAGTCAGAGCTAGAGAGACTGCAGAAAAGTATCGAGGCGCTGAGGAGCAAAACAGCCACCCCGGTGCCAATAGACTGGAATAATGAATGGTATAATGAGTGTGAGAGATTACGAGATGAAAACGAAAAGGTTTGGACAGATTATGACCGAATCAAGGATGAAAATGTAGGTTTAATTGATGACACTGATAAGCTTAATACTGAAGTTTCTGATATGAAAAAGGAGGTTAAAAGGTTAGAGCAACTGGTGGAGTTAAATAACGAAATACAAGTGGAAAATGATAGATTAAAAGATGAAACCAAAGAGTTGAATGAGAGGGTGAGAAACTTGAAAATGGCCACAGATAAACAGAACTCACTTATAATGCTCAATACTTCACTGCAAGAAGAGAACAACGACCTAAAAAGTGAGAACAGAACGATGATGGTCCAGCTGCGAGACTTGGAGCAGAACCTGGAGGCAGCGCTATCCATGGCGGAGGACCAGAAGGAGAGAGATGCCTTCATGAGGGATAACAAGGAGCTGAGAACAGAGATATCCAACCTGAGAGTTATCCTACAGAAGCAGGAGACGATGCTCGGAGAGATGAACCTGCAGCTCGAGGGAGATTCCCAGTTAAGGGCGGACTACGAGCGCTTACTGAAGGAGAGTGAACATATGAGGAATAACATGGACATGCTGAACCAGTCCCTCCAGGAACAGATCGAAGAATCCATGAAACTCTCCGAGAAGACCGATAATGAGGCCGATGCTCTCCAGGATGAGAAGAAACGGCTGGAGGAGAAGAATATACACTTGACTTCAGAAATCGAACAGTTACAGGCCAAGCTGATGGGGGCGCCACCGCCCGAAGCGAAGACTGCCTCTGCCACAGATGCTGTGGGAGGAAAGGAGAGGTTACAGAGTGTGTCAGAGGAAAATAAAAAGCTACGATTGGAGGTACAAAAATTGCAGAGAAGTTTCGCGAAAATTGAACTTGAGAACCAAAAAGAAGTAGATAAGGTAAAAGATGAAAACCGATCACTTTTCAGGAAAGTAGAAAATGATAAAAGCCGATTGCTTAAACAGTTGTCAGCCATGTCTCCGGTGTTCAAGGACTGTAAAAACATGGAGGAGATATTAAATAAATTAGATTCCCAAAGACTTTCTCTTGGCGTTGATGAGACTGAGGGTGCAGCAAAACTGGCCTCACCGACCGTGAAGAGACTTGAAACAGATATACAGAAGCTTATGTCTGAAAATGATCAATTGAAAGAGGAAATGGTGAAATACCGGACAAAGTTGGCTCAGTCGGGGGCCAGTCCGGACCAGCGTTCCCAGCTTCTCACTCATCAACTTCAGCGACAGGTTGCCAAGTTACAACAACAGCTTGCGGTGAGTTTTGCAAAGTTTTCAATTTTGATGAAGACGTGAATAAAGTGCTCCTTATTGTTTTCATTTTGGGTGTAGTTTGTAAATAATAAAAATTACTGTTCTCCACAGATGAGTCTTAATTAGAATAAAGAAAGATAATGATATATATATATATATATATATATATATATATATATATATATATATATATATATATATATATATATATATATATATATATATATATGAACTTGTAAAACAAAGAAATCTCGGAAGATATGAACTCTTGAAAGGGAAAACCAGTTAAAAATATCCAAATATTTTTTTTTTGGATTGGCAAAGGGAAATTACATATTTCACATGAGGTTAAGATGTTTTATATGGGAAGATGTTTTATATGGGAGTAATGATAAGATTATGATCGATATTTGACAGGATGCAGATCGCAGGCACCGCGAGGTCGTCAGCACGTACAGGACGCACCTCCTAGGGGCCATTCAGGTTTGTAAAACAAGGGTCAGAGGTCAAGCAGGCTGATCCATTATGTCATGTATAATAGTTACAAAATAATATTGCATTGCATTGTGGGACCTAGTCACATGCAACTAGCAAGTGTCGCCCTCTAGTGGAATTTGGCACATATCAAGCAGTTTAGGATATAATCATAAGAAAGCTGGTTGAGAATACATACTATTTAATTTCAAGAAAGATCAGAATTATTTTTTAGAAAATATGCTTGGGTAGTCTCAGTAGTTCATGGCATAATTTTATGAATGTGAAAAAAATACAAAATCATATAAAATGTTGCCGATAAGGAAGAATTCAAAGTGTACCAAACATCAGGTAATGGCAGATATTGCTTTTTGGGATATTAATTTTTTTACACATCCAAGATAGATAAATTATATTTGATCTGTATAGTTCCTCAAGAATATCTGTCATATAAAAAGAACACTGTGAATATCAGTAATTTTCTTTTCTTTCAGGACAAATAATTAACATTGTTGTAAATATACATATTATTAAATAATTCAGATTGTATAACACTAATTAATTTCCACAAATCACTTCTTTTTTTTTTAGCTGTTCTGACTTTGTCAGCAAAGCTTATGCCATGAGATTATATCTGTCAGTCTCCATCTTCTCGTGACATGAATCATGTTTCTCTTCCATGAGGCTTTCATATATTTGCAAATTTTTGAATGATTTTAGAAAAAATGTAGGCCAACAATGAGTTGTCTCCAGTGCCTCGTTCTGATAATCTAAATGATGCTGCGAGAAAAGAAATTAGTGACGGAGTCAGCCAACATATTGGCTGCTCTCAACCTGCAAAGCCAGGGGAAAATACAAAAATACAAAAATTATCATTGATAGAGCACTTGGCAGTCATTTGCAGGAAATGTACACTAATATTAACAAAAAAATAACCAAGGACAGCACAGTCCTCAGGCCTTCAGTCTTGAGGGGAAATTTTGCGTTGTTCTGCCTGGCGGTCAAACTCAATCTCGTCTGAAACTACAGGTTGGATTTCTTAGCTACCGGTATTTTTTGGTGAGATGCAGTATTGCATGGAGATGAATTCTATTTATTTCCCACAATGCTTGGATTTTCTGTAATTTTATAATTTTAGAAAAAAAAAACAATCGCAAACATTGAATTGTGTCTGATTCTGCTCATCTAAATATAGCCTCAGTTTGAGACTTCTGCAATGTGTGAGTGATAGATGGTTTTGCTATATCAATTGTTCCAGATCTGCCAAACTTGGTAAATAACAGGCCTCACATTTCTTGAAATAAAGCAATGTTTAGCACAGCTCTTAGGCCTGTGGCCTACATTTTGATACAAGTTTTGCACACAAAAATAAGGTCGAAATTTATCCTTGCAAGGCAATATATATTATTTTCTAAATAATTTGTAAGAGAAAAACATGATATGCCTTGCATGAAACGTTTGTGTCAAGGTTTTAAAATATATATTTTTTTTCTGAACAAAATTTTTTTGTGGGTAAAATTAATGCATTTATACTTTTCTACACAAAATAATATATCAGGTGTATGGGAAATTTTGGGTGTTTAGTTCACATAATATTTGATTTGTAGATTAAAATCTGAGAAAATACTTATATATGTAGAAATATTCTTTACACATTAACAGGTCAAACAAACGTAACTCTTTCTTTCCAAATGAAACCTTTTGAAAAAAAAAATGAAGGTACCAGATCTAATTGAAATTATGTAACACAATACTAAAAACCCAAGGCCAAGAAAATGATTGCTTGTTTCTAATGTATATAGGAATGCTCTTTTTGATTACCACAAATCTCTGAAAAGCTGAGAAACTGCCAGATCTTTGTTATAGTTGTTTGTCTGGCATAATATATGAAGAATTATTTTTAAAATAACAGAAGAATTAAGAACAGAAACAAGACATTTTTACAGGCCTTAGTGTAATAACATTTCCACCGACAGAAACATGAATTACTTTTTTGAAAAGTATTTTCTTTTTATGATTTTCAGCTCTAATAATAACAACTTAAAAAACAATAATAACTGAAAAATATTTGTTGGTTGTGAGTGATAATGTATTAGGGTTAAATTCTTGATAATTCTTCAAACTGGCATGACATATTTGATACTTCATAATGACCAAATTAGGTCACGCTGAACCATTGTGTGACCATATATTTACCACGGAACTGTGCGTGACCGTATAGTGCCATGCAATGGCTATGTGTGACCTTATTTGGTCACATTTACACGTGGCTACAAAGATGTTTAGGTCCAACTGATTAGAAATTGGGCAAAGATTAGTACTCATTTCTTATTAAATGAAATGAAATTATTTAATCAAGATTGGTTGTATTTGCAGGGGGAGATAGACCCAGAAGTGAGTAAAGCCTTACTCCATATTGTGAAACTACGTGAAACAGAGGAATTCTGCTAGCACAGGTCATCCAAGAGGTCAAGTATGGTAGCAGAGGTCACCGAGGAGGTCAAATACTGCTGCAGAGACCTCTATTGGAACAGAGGAATTCTGCTAGCACAGGTCATCCAAGAGGTCAAGTATGGTAGCAGAGGTCACCGAGGAGGTCAAATAATGCTGCAGAGACCTCTATTGAATCAGAGGAATTCTGCTAGCACAGGTCATCCAAGAGGTCAAGTATGCTGGCAGAGGTCACCGAGGAGGTCAACTACTGCTGCAGAGACCTCTATTGAAACAGAGGAATTCTGCTAGCACAGGTCATCCAAGAGGTCAAGTATGGCAGCAGAGGTCACTGAGGAGGTCATATACTGCTGCAGAGACCTCTATTGCCTCTCAAGAACTCTATTCGTGCAGGCAGAATATTTCCATGGAGATGACAGTCTGGAGCACAATGTTGGCTTCATTCTTGTCTTCCATAAAGCTTTTTCAGCATGTTATTTCACAGACAAGATGTCTGAATTGAGGTGCTCAAACATTTATAATTTCATGGGGTCCTGAAAATACCTAACTTGGTGGTAATAGTTTTAGACTTTCAGCAGAAGGTTGAGATTATTCCTGTCTATTCTTAAAGTGGTGACATATTGCAAGCTTCCTTTGTTTCCTATGGTGGGCGATCTGGCAGATGGCCTTCACATTTTTTTTCTAGCCTGACCTGTAACCGATCATTTATCCACATTTACAATAGTTTTTGATCCATGCCACAATGGCACCGAATGGCCTTCATGTGTCTATGTGCCGTTAAGAATCCATTTATCCATTAATTCTGATAACAGTAAGGACATCATATTTCCAACACAAACTCACCTTTGCCCAAACCAAAGGCCTCAACATATTTTAAACTGTATATGACCTCCGACCTTGACCTTTGTATGTATTTCGTCTGGAGTGGGCAAACTTTCTGTCATGCTCAGGATGGATGACTATTTTTTATTCTGATGCTGACATTCATGATCTGCGTTTGCCAAAAACAGGGGTCACGAGACAAAGTCTGCTGTTGAATTGTACTTTTTCTGTATAATTTAGTGCA
Source organism: Amphiduros pacificus (assembly GCA_949316495.1). Lineage (NCBI taxonomy): Eukaryota > Metazoa > Annelida > Polychaeta > Phyllodocida > Hesionidae > Amphiduros > Amphiduros pacificus. The sequence goes on from OX439010.1 coordinate 15,986,455, forward strand.
ATGCATTTCTTATAGACACAGAGAATGTGCTTCCAACCATTACACTAAGTCTAGCGGATGAAATATCATAGTCTTCATTTTAAAAGTCTTGCAGACAAAATAAACATGCCTCTATTTAAAGTGCTAACAAAATAAATATGCTTTCATTTAAAGTGCTGGCAAAATAAATATGCTTTCATTTAAAGTGCTGGCAAAATAAAGAGGCTTTCATTAAAGTGCTGGCAAAAAAGAGGCTTTCATTAAAGTGCTGGCAAAATAAAGAGGCTTTCATTAAAGTGCTGGCAAAATAAAGATGCTTTCATTAAAGTGCTGGCAAAAAAAGAGGCTTTCATTAAAGTGCTGGCAAAATAAAGAGGCTTTCATTAAAGTGCTGGCAAAATAAAGATGCTTCCATTTGAAATGCTGGCAAAATAAAGAGGCTTCCATTTGAAGTGCTGGCAAAATAAAGAGGCTTCCATTAAAGTGCAGAATAAATATGCTTCCCTTGACGATGCTGGCAGAATAATTATGTTTCCATTTAAAGTCCTGGCAAAAATAATACATTGTACTTCCCAAAAGTGCTAAAAAACTAAATATGCTTCCATTTCATGTGCTGTCAATATAAAATATACTTCTCATTTTGTGTATGATACAAGTATATGATATATGTTTACAAATTATGTCTGCTGGAAAAATAAGAAACAGAGCTTGATTTCAGAGTCTTCCTGAGAGAGACAGTTGTGGTTACTCTGGAAGCGTCCTGCTTTGTCATATGAATTGATTATAACAAATATGTTATAATCCAACTCCTGACCATATATTTTATACAACAAATGAGTTTCTATTCTAAAGAGTGACATACTATTCATGGTGCTGTGAAGAACTTATTTCTGTCATTATTTTACATATACCGGTAATAATACAGTTCAAAGCTTTACACGTCTTTAACATGTAAATGCTTTGAGGAGAGTTTTTTTACTCTTGCAATAGATTTGTCATTTGGCTCAATATATCTTTGGCATATGGATACCATTGGTCATTATTTGTTTTGAGACCCAAGCATTGTTACACATTGTTTGAGTACAATTATTCTACAATTTGATTGGCTGATATCTAGGGCAGTAACCGTAATTATATTCATATATTTCTGGTATATGCCTGGGAAATATTTCGTAGTTTCTTTATCCAAGATAGAACTTTGATACTTGTGATTAGAAAAAAATAATGAAATAATACAGAAATAACAATAATGAAAAAAAAGCCTTAGAATATTTTAAAGAATTGAATACATAAACATAAGTAGGTACACAAAGGTTTTTGATATATATTTATATATTAGCATTATTTAGTTGATTCAAATTATATAAATTATATAAATCACAGCGTGCCATAAATTTAAGTTAAAATATTATGATTGGAATAAAATATAGAAGTATATTCTAATATCTTGGATTATTTAAATTTGGATTTATGAAAACATGGGTGAAAGATGAGATATTGAAAGACGAGATATTGTTTAGATAAAATTACCACACATATTGTGATGGGCCTTGTCATTATTATTGCATTTAGTCCCCCAACTAAAATAAAATATGGTTTATTTGGCCATCGCAGACAGCGAGGGCTGTCTTATTAAGATAAAGATGATTTTATTTGAGGTAAATGTTTAATATTTCAGTGATATCTTCCTTCATGTGATCAGCAGTTACATTCCCCAGAACAGTTTTGTGATTAAGAACATATCAGTAATTATAGTACATTTTTGATAAACCATATACATGTACACTTTTATATTACAATATTTTGTCATATATTCATGTTGACTGTTATGTGTATTAAAAATATCATTGGTTGATATGCTGAAATTGATAATATAGATGATCTTGCCAGATAATTATTGTGTTCATTTACATCAAAATGTAAATTTTGGAAATATTATGGGATGTTTCTCTTGGGATTATGTATTATACATTTATATAAATAAACATGTGAATCAAGAAATGTTTTTTAAAAACATTTTTTTTAAAGAATAAAATGGCACAATGAAAGGAATTTTGTTCAACCTGCTCTGTAAAAATTCTTCTTTAGATATTACCAAGCCATTTTGATGATAACATATTTTAGTGGCTATTCACTCCTTTTTATTATAGATTGTACTATTCTGAAAATATCTCAGCATAGAAATGGGTTTTGTTCACCAAAAGTAAGTTAATGAAATGGTCTAACAAAGTAAGACCTGTGAATTGATATCTGATAGTTCTAGAATGTTGGAAACTGCAAGAGAGATATTTGTGAATTATATAAGACATTAAAAAGTGGATAAATCAATTTGTTGAATGTTTATTAAATTACATTGTGTGTTCATTGGACAAAATTACAATTGTTTATGCTAAGAAACATTTGATAAATTACTAACATACTGCTAAAGACAAATGTTGATACACATACAAAAAATATTGTCAATGATGAACAAGAAATGAATGTCTTAAGGATAAACATTGAATTGATATCACTCAATTGGAGATTCATACCACATAAAGCTTTGTTTTAAGGCAATACCACGAGAGGATGATCACACTATTTGAGGCTGTTTTAGGCAATACTGCTATTTAGAAGGTTTGTGTTATGGCAATACGACGAGAGGAAGCTTGGCTTCAGGGTGATGACACTATTTGGGGCTGTTTTAGGCAATACTGCTATTTGGAAGCTTTGTGTTAAGGCAATACCACGAGAGGAAGCTTGGCTTCAGGGTGATGACACTATTTGAGGCTGTTTTAGGCAATACTGCTATTTAGAAGCTTTGTGTTAAGGCAATACCACGAGAGGAAGCTTGGCTTCAGGGTGATGACACTATTTGAGGCTGTTTTAGGCAATACTGCTATTTGGAAGCTTTGTGTTAACGCAATACCACGAGAGGAAGCTTGGCTTCAGGGTGATCACACTATTTGAGGCTGTTTTAAGCAATACTGCTATTTAGAAGCTTTGTGTTAAGGCAATACCACGAGAGGAAGCTTGGCTTCAGGGTGATGACACTATTTGAGGCTGTTTTAAGCAATACTGCTATTTGGAAGCTTTGTGTTAAGGCAATACCATGAGAGGAAGCTTGGCTTCAGGGTGATCACACTATTTGAGGCTGTTTTAGGCAATACTGCTATTTGGAAGCTTTGTTTCCACCACAATATGAAGCTTTGAGACAATAACCACTGTTTGATGGGAGGCAATTACTTTAGGGTCAATCTTATAGTTGACAATTATGTCACTATGATTTATTCATATGAGCTCTGATTTGAAGGGAAATAGGTTAAATTTAAAATTTTAACATATATGCAATTTTGTAAACATCTGATATTTTTAAATATAAAAAAATGACTTTAGAAGCCAATAATGATTATCTGTGATACACAATATACATTTTTTGTCATATGGACATTTTACAAAACATTTCTGTCATTATATAGTACTCCTGAATGTTCATGAACTGGCCTATAATAATTGGTATCTTCTATTTAAAAGATTAGGTTAAATACATTTAGGATGACATCATGAACTAAACCTGAGGAATACCCTGAAAATGACGAAATTATGTAACTGAGAAAACTCAGTATTTTTATGTCCCTAAAATGTTTGCGAAACAAGTCATTTTTCCATTTTAACCTGAGACTGCAGTATAAAGGCTTGTATAAATCATAGTTCCTCTTCTGTTATTCATTCTGGGATCCTTGTATAAATCATAGTTCCTCTTCTGTTATTCATTCTGGGATCCTTGTATAAATCATAGTTCCTCTTCTGTTATTCATTCTGGGATCCTACAGACTGGTGAGGATTGTCATGACTTGAACTGGTGAGAATTGATTGTCATGACTGAGACTGGTAAGGATTAATTGTCATTGCTTGGACCAGTAAGGACTGATTTCCATGACTCAGACTGGTTAGGATAGATTGTCATTGTTCAGACTGGTGAGGATTGATTGTCATGACTCGGACTGGTGAGGATTGATTGTCATGGCTCGGACTGGTAAGGATTGATTGTCATGACTCAGACTGGTGAGGATTGATTGTCATGACTCAGACTGGTGAGGATTGATTGTCATGACTCGGACTGGTAAGGGTTAATTGTCATTGCTTGAACTGGTAAGGACTGATTTCCATGACTCAGACTGGTTAGGATTGATTGTCATGACTTGGACTGGTGAGGATTGACATGACTTGGACTGGTGAGGATTGATTGTCATGACTCAGACGAGTGAGGATTGATTGTCATGACTCGGACTGGTCAGGGTTGATTGGACCAGTGAGGATGAACATATTTGATTGACAGTGTAAATGCTTACAGACGCAGATGCACAGGTATTGCAATATTTCTGCTCCTATACAACAAAGACTACCAGGCAGAGAGAAATCAGAGCCAAGACTACAGGGTGAAGGCCCAGTATCTGCAGGCTTTTGTTGATGTCTTTGTCCTCATCCTTGTCTTCATCATTCTCATCTTTTACTGAAAAAACACCATATTTTTCATATGTTAAAGATACTTACTCTCAGGGCAATTAACAATAACATTGAATTAAATGTAATCAGGAATGTAATTTATTTAATTGTGTTTTTCAGTTTAGATTTAAATGTGGGATTGAGATAAGTTACCCTTAAGATCCAAGTCAGTCTGGTATGTTTGGGAGCCAATATTAATCTTACAAGAATATTGACCACTGTCTGATATATCTGAAATAAACAGAAATTATGATCAGAAATAACTTTATATGATCAGTGTTTTCCTTCCCTATCTTTTGGCTCATGGATAGAGTTTAATCCTGAGTATGATATGGAATATACTACACAAACATACTCATTTGCATCATGCTCGACATATTGACAATGGCAACAAGAGGTATTTTCTTGCTTCATATAAACTTACTTCTAAGAGCCATGTTTTTAACAAAAGTTTTGAAATTTATCCAACCACAATATTCTGGTTCCATGTTTTTTTTACTTTATCCATGCGCTATGTATTGTTGTTATAGTAATCAGAAGTGGAGTCCTGATGGATAAAAAAGAATAATTGCTTTGCACTTATACCTGAATCGTGGATGATCAAAGTATCATTTTGGTTGTAAATGGTATATTTGATGCGGTCGGCTTGGATAGATTCATTGCCATTGCGGTACCAATAAATGGGCTTATAGCCATTAATGCCAGATGGACTGCAGTGCAGAGCGGCTGAACTTCCTATATTGGCTGTCACATTGTTACCACTAACTGAAAGAGATATACTTATCCATAAGTGCTGTAAAGAAAACTGATCCAATCTTGGTATTAGGAGTATTTATGTATGGCATGGGGTTGACTGGCATAGAACACATTTAAACAGGCCAGTTTTATGAATGAGAGGGCGATAAAGATAATGGGAATACAGAAAGAGTGTGATGGATGTATTAAATGAATCAATATATAATGGAAACCAGTAAGATGTGGGCATAATTGAGATGGTCACATAGACCCGCATACATTTATACTTGATTTAGATTACCTCAATGGCACTAAATGACCTTAATATGACGATGTGCCGTTCAATTCATTCATTCACTCATTAGACTAGACCTCTCACTGAAGAGATGATATTTGGTTAATATTGGTATAAGATATATTACAGTTTCAACAAATCACTCATTGAAGTGACAATACTCACTTTCCAGTGTTTTGACTGTCACATTGTATTCTGTAGTTCTGTCATCACCCTGTCTGCAGCTGTAAGTGCCAGAATCCTCCAGCTTGCTCTCACTTATAAGTAATTCACTATAGAGAGTGCAGCCTCCCCCATCATTTTCAATGTGCGATGTGATTAAGATGCCAGATGCAGCAGAACTGTCAATCTTCTGGTTATCTTTGAACCATGCTATGGATCCACAGTCAGTGTCTCTACATTGGAGTTCCAGAGCTCCAGGTATCTGGTGCACAACAGGTTGAATCTCAGGACTTGTTATCTCCACTAAACCTACAGGAGAAATACCTTTTGAGTTAGTGTGGTTGAATATGTTGCAATGAAAAATGAATTATATTGATAATTTGACATTTAAAAGTCTATGGTTTGTTATCTATTAAATCTACATGAAAAATTATTTGTTAGTTAATATTTGTTTCAAAGTGTGTGGTTTTACAGTGAAAATGAATAATATTGATATTTAATTTGACATTTAAAGGTCCATGGTTTGTTTATTTGTTTTGGGGTTTCACCAACGCTATGCTTCATCTTGGGGTCATCAAGTGTAAGGCTTCAATCTCCATAGAATAACGAACTGTAATCTATCACATTCTCACTAAAAGCCGAGCACTATGGACCTCCATACCAGTGTTGAACTCATGACGTTAATATGTTTGTTAGCTTACTGCACAATGGATGACACTTTATAATATTTGTACTGCAGTGTGTTTGATTGTGATTTCCTCAAAACGTTTACGTTGATCTTGATAATAGCATGATGTACAACCGCGTGCCAAGGCTTACAATATAATAAAACATCATTTTTGCATTCATCAACTCAATACCCTTAATTTAAACGAACGGGTCAATATCTAAATGATCCATCACAAAGGTTATACAATTTGTAATGTCAAAATCTAAGTTTTATACCAGAACTATCAAAACTTCATAATAATCTAAGATTAATATACCAGTTTTAGTTTGCTAAAATATATAATATATTTCTTGGAGTATACATAAACCTTAGAAATAAGAAATTTATTTGAGGTAATAAATCAGAGAGGAAATCGATGTTATTTCAAACAAGATTGTGTGATTACAAGTACTGTCTGTTGTAAAACTTGACTGCAACTGTTTGACAGAGTCAGAGGTTGGAGTATGATTAATATACATAGCGTAGCTAATGATCTTATGATCCGTCATGATGGAGCTAATGTTGATTGATTGATTTAGAACAATTAGCATAATCAGGGCATTAATTGCATCCCACTTTACTAGGATACAAAGTAAATGGATACCAATTCATTTAAACAATAGGATTTATTTTCACATGACACATTCAACATAATTTTAATATGGCCATGGCCTATTCTTCAGTGTTTCGATAGTTTTTGTAGAATGAAGATCAGAAGAAAGTTGCAGGAAATACATAGATATATTAGACGAAGGAGTGCTGGAGTTGGCGAGAAAGGATGAATATATTTTGAAAAACAATATTTTTTTAATTCATCTTCACAGATCTGATTCATGACAATTCTTTTTTTTATAGATCCTTGTTGAATTTCTGCTTTTTTATATTTGAATATTTAAATACGTATTGGCCATGATAGTGTCCAGGTTTCTACCTCGATGACGGAAATGTCATAATCTAATGAGAATATATTTTTACAGTTTTAATGGAAAGACCAGAAGGAGATTTCTGGGTGATTTATAGAGTGCTTGTATTGAGGGTAATACGGTGCACACTGATTTATAGAGTACTTATATTGAGGGTAATACGGTGCACACTGTGCATGATGTAAATTATAGAGTGCTTATATTGAGGGTAATACAGTGCACACTGAATTATAGAGTGCTTGTATTCAGCGTAATACGGTGCACACTGTGCATGATGTGAATTATAGAGTGCTTATATTGAGGGTAATACGGTGCACACTCTGTGAATTATAGAGTGCTTGTATTGAGGGTAATACGGTGCACACTCTGTGCATGAGGTAAATTATAGAGTGCTTATATTGAGGGTAATACGGTGCACACTCTGATTTATAGAGTGCTTGTATTGAGGGTAATACGATGCACACTGTGACTTATAGAGTGCTTGTATTGATGGTAATACGGGGCACACTCTGTGAATTATAGAGTGCTTGTATTGATGGTAATACGGGGCACACTGAATTATAGAGTGCTTGTATTGAGGGTAATACGGGGCACACTGTGAATTATAGAGTGCTTGTATTGATGGTAATACGGGGCACACTCTGTGAATTATAGAGTGCTTGTATTGAGGGTAATACGGGGCACACTCTGTGAATTATGGAGTGCTTGTATTGAGGGTAATACGGTGCACACTCTGTGCATGAGTTATATTGTGTGCACGCACATGAAGGCTTCTCCCGGCTTCAGCATATAGACATAACACGCTTTTATCAGATGGACACGATACTCTACCGCAGTCTACTTTGTCCAGGGAGATAGTGATATGAATCTAGCATCAATAAATATGGGGCAGACATTACTCACTGGATATTCCAATATAAACACACCATATACTTGTCTTTTACTCAAAATGTGTACAAAAAGTAATAATATAGATACATCACCTAACCATTAGGATTTGATGAGACTTAATATCATTTGTTATTAAACTAAATCGTTTTTCATATTAGAATGTCACTGAATGACCTAAATGTGTCGATGTGCTGTTAAGAATTCATTCATTCATTCATTTATTATTTGTTAGAAATTGCATATAGAAGATATATAGATGCTACTGGTCAGAACCTGTAGTGGCACAAGTATCGGGACGTTATGAGAAGCACCCGTGGTATTTGGCTGGCTGACTCTATCTGATGGGGCCGGGTGGGTATGTGATAGGATTGGACCCATGTGGGGCTCCAGCCATCAGCTATTGACTCGGGTTACACCGTGGATGTCAGGCTTGCTGGCAGCATGCTGGGTCTGGCAGTCCCCATCACGTCCAAATAAGTGGCATGGATTGTATTTTGGTTGATATATTTGATGTGGGTAATGTTCTGTCATACTAACATGACACAACATTATGGTGTAGACACAACTAGAATATATATATATATATATTAGATGACATTATTGTGCAGAGCCTAGTAGACATATTCTTGATGACATTTGGCATTATCACTACTAGAAATATTGATGGCATTTGCCATTATTGTGCAGACGCTACTAGACATATTCTTGATCTTGATATTTTTTGTTATTGTGTTGACACTATTAGACATATTTTGATAACATTTGCCATTATTGTGCAGACACTATTAGACATAGTTTGATAACATTTGCCATTATTGTGCAGACACTATTAGACATATTTTTGATGACATTTGGCGTTAATGTTTCGACACTACTGGATATATGTTCTCGATGGCATTTGGCATTAAAATATTTACAATGACTTGTTCAAGCAATGAAGACATTATGACTTATCTTTACGCTTATTGCAAATCTATGTAAACTATTTTCTTGACTGGGCTTCACTGCTCTATCTCTATTGACCCTCAGCATAAGAGATATTCAATCATTTTTAAGAATTCAAGCGATTGTAAATCATGTGTAGAATACCAAAAGAAAATGATATACATGGTGAGATTGACCTTTTGAAATGTTTAGCTACATGTAATACCATTGTAGATTTTTTTATTGCCATAGTGCCCAACTCAACAAGGAATCAAACCCAAGATTCCAGAGAAAAGCACCTTACCACTGTGTTATATACCTACCCTCACATATAGTGTCTTATTATAGCACGATAACTTTGAAAGAAAAGCATGTAAATTATAAAAAAAATAAGTGACCCCATAGAGGATGGGTTTTTTTGTATACTTATGTTTGGTTACTTATATATTATGATAAAATCTATGGCCATAAAGCAGGGTTGTTTCATAATGATCTATGCCAAGTGTGTATATAATGGTTTGAGCTTTGTTTACACCATCTCCTCCAAGAGCTTTGCTAAGTGAGTGTTGCAGATGGAGACTGCCATGTGGTAGCCATTGTATACACAGCTCCTGCTGATAATGTTGTCCCGGCGAGGTACAGGCCTTGCTTGGTGCCTTATGGACAGTTTCCTTTGCTTATACTACACTCCCAATTGGTTTATGGAAGGTTTCTTTGCTGGGTTGTAAACCCTCTCTGGTTAAAATCAAGATGTTTCAAAACGGTTCTCTGTATAAATCACACAAGAGGCATGAAAGTGTGAGATGGTTATACACCAAACCATCACTTTTTTCTCTCTTTTTTTTGATAATGATTAATTTTTAAATTAAATATTTGTTTTGTGTTAAATATTTTGTGAGTGTTAATATTCTATCAAGTTTGCTTGATATAACATGAACTGATGTATAGATTTATGACATAATGAAAGTAGAACTGCATTATCAAATATAATATGACAATACTTAGATGCCTTTGACAGCCCTATAGACTTTTTAAGCAGGATTAATGCAAATAGCGGTGTGTGTTCTGTGTTAAATATTATGTGATGGTTGATATTCTGCCAAGTATCAGAAGGGAATGACTCATTTTCTACTGAAATAATATGATCTCATGAACCACTGCTTATCATACGATTCTACATCCACGCATCAACTACAAATCTTGACAGATATTTAGAATATTTAACTGAGGTTAATGTCAATATATTTATGTGTGTGTAAAAGTGTGATTTTAAAAATATTAAATAGCATTTCACATGAGATGAGCTTGCTGCATGCATCCTTAAGTGTGTCTGGCGGCCAAGCCTGAGAGACCAGACGGTGCTGACAACCAACATATACAACACTACACACTCACCCCTGGCAGAGAAAATCAATTGCACCAAAACTGTCCAGCAAAATAACTCCATGGTTTCTACTGTGTTCGCCACCATGTTCTGTCTTGATGCAGGCTGTCTGCGTGCATTATGCACAGTGAACCTATATCTGTGAACCTTGTGTCCTGAGTATCATTGTTCAGCTGAATTCTGACTCAGCTCAGCTTCGGCTTACAAAAAAGCTTCCTCTTTTGCTTTGCCAATGTGCACATTATTTGTACATAGCAATCACGTGACCTCATCTGCTGGGATCAAAATGGATCTCCACGACCCACTTTAGTTGCTATGGTAACGGTAGAATGCTCGAGCGAATGGATGTGGGGATGAATGTGTCTGTATCAGCCGAAACTTATTCTGAGTAAAATAGTTTCTATTCTGCTTTGTCAATCATACAAGTCAATCTTTGCGCTATTAAAGAAACTTTGGATATTTTTTGTTTATAAAGATTTGTCGTTCTTCCCTTTAAGATATATGGCAATAGGGTTTGGAAAATTATCTGATATGTATAAACAAATCACAGGGCAGTTAATTCTTTAATATAAATATCCATCGATAATATGGAGATTTCTGTTATTTATTGTCAAAGGGAAGCAAAAGATGACCCAAGTGGACACCTCCCTTTAGAGGACAAATGCTGACATCTGGTGGCAACTTCAAGTGAAACAGAAACCATAGTTGTGTGAACTGAAGTAGGAAGGATATCTGCATTCAGGACTATTGGTCACATGTAATGGTTCGGTGATGAATTATAATGAATTATAATGAACTTCTGAATCAGAAATGTGATCTAGGAGTGTCTGGTCAGAAATGTGATAGATTTAAGTTTTCAATGCGTTACATAAGGACTGATATGATCAGAAATGTGATAGATTTGAGTTTCCAATGCGTTACATAAGGACTGATAGATCTAGGAGTGTCTGATCAGAAATGTGATAGATTTAAGTTTCCAATGCGTTACATAAGGACTGATAGATCTAGGAGTGTCTGATCAGAAATGTGATAGATTTAAGTTTCCAATGCGTTACATAAGGACTGATAGATCTAGGAGTGTCTGATCAGAAATGTGATAGATTTAAGTTTCCAATGCGTTACATAAGGACTGATAGATCTAGGAGTGTCTGATCAGAAATGTGATAGATTTAAGTTTCCAACGCGTTACATAAGGACTGATAGATCTAGGAGTGTCTGATCAGAAATGTGATAGATTTAAGTTTCCAATGCGTTACATAAGGACTGATAGATCTAGGAGTGTCTGATCAGAAATGTGATAGATTTAAGTTTTCACTGCGTTACATAAGGACACTTCTGTTTATGATACCTTGACGTTGACTTCATTTAGACATGTGAGTGCTAAAACATTTGGTCTTCAGGAAAAGGAATTATTACCAGCTATAGAATTCAATCTGATCATTTTTGCTGAATTTCAACTCAACAATCAAGACTCCTCATTGGCTATAACTTACCCTATTGTCCATGAATTTTACATTTGCTATTGCAATGTTTTATCTTCATTTTTTACACACATCATTCACTCACCTTTACACTTTATACCATCATGGTATTCATTGACTGCCTTACAGTGGATTGTAGTCTTAGCAATTGCCTCTTTGATAAGATTCACATAACAGAAATCTAATACTTTATAGTAATATCAGTTGGCGTTTATAATATTGAACCCCTGTTCATTTTGTATATACTTTGGTAGGTTGATGCCAAGTTTATAATGTAAGAGCCTTGGTTGATTGTTTCTATTTTAAAGCTCTCAATCTTTTAATATATAATGAAATAATCACAAAATGAAGGCGATATGCAAATTACAAGTACTGTTGACATGTTATAAGTTATGAAATATTCAGTTCAGGAAATATTGTTTGCGTCTCCATTTAAGCCTGAAATTTCTGTAAACGAATATATCTGACTTCAGACGTGAATCACAGTAGTTAGGATTATTCAAACCTTTTGTTTTCCTTGATATAATATACAATGATTAGATCTGACAAAGCATGATGCATGAATATATCAGTTTCTGTCTTGAAAATTACAGCTTTATAATTTACCGTGGAGTGATATATTTCAAATTGAATCATTTCAAACTGGTTAATCATATATGTCCACGGCCAAGAACATATCTATTTTGTGAACAATATCCACGAATAGAGGATTTTACCTTTACTATTGAACATGTTGTTCCATTATATATTGTTCTAAAGTGTCATATATAATCTGAATACAGTTATCGGTTTCATTTATAAATTAGTTTTCACAAATCTTAATTTCCTGGTGATCTTTTGAAAAGTTTTGCCAGCTCAGAGCGGAAGGATGGACTCACCATTCCATAGAGAAAGAAGTTTATACTTGCATTGAACTGTGGAGACTTCAATGCATAAAAAGAAAATGTTTGCCATGCGGGAGAAAGGGCTACTTTCTGAGGCATCATGACTGAAGATATCTGGTAAGTTAAGGATGTTATGTTGAAAGTCAAGAAAAAAAACATAACAGTAATCAGAATAATGGTGATATCATTTGATTTAGAGGAAGCGGAACCTTTTGTAGTAACTCGAAGATTTTTCCTTTCCCTCATAGCTTTAAAAACACTGAAGACAAGATATATTGTGCTGAAAAGCATCAAAGGAATGGGTATACCATAACGAGCTACCACCAACTGAAATATGATCCAGACCTGCATCACCTTGTGGGAAGCCAAAGGGCTGAATTTCATGCCAATCTGAGTACTATTTGACAAGATATTAGGATATTTGAATGGAATATAACGAAAAGAACCTGGAAAATCAATAAATAAAGTTGCAAAAAATGATAAACCGATCAGTTTTTTGGATCGCGATAAGGTAAATACATTTCTTATCTTCAAAGGATTGGAAACTGCATAACATCTCTCTATGCTGAGAACCATGGTTAAAAGGTTACTGAATGTGAAAGTCATTGGTAATACTGGATTCATAGCATGAAAAAGCACCCAATACACAATCGAGTCAGATGTTTGCTGTGGAAACCAGAAAGCAACAGAAGTAGGAATACCAACATATGTTATGTTTATAAGATCGCTGATGGCAAGAAACAGGAGATACAGGTTAGTAGAGCTATTCCTCATGTGTTTTCGTCCAAATATAATGATATTTACTATATTGCCGCCTCCCCCCAAAATGACAACAAGTGGTTGAATCCAACAATTGTAAAATATCCTTGCTCTTAAACTGGCCAAGAAGGATTTCATCTGCAATGCCCTCAAAACTATATCCTTATAATCCTCGGTGGAATATAAATCTGTAGTAAATGTCTCTGAAACACCAATGTGATTTACACTGGCATTATGGATATCTTGCATTATCATATCAAGTTCCATTTCTGAGTTAACATTGATATCACCAATAAGACAGGGTGTGCATCCTGATAATAAAATAATAATCAACGATTTTACAAACGTTTTTAAACATTCTGAGTATAATGTTATGCATGCTGAATAAATAATACACTCTTGCAAAAGCAAAAAGAGTGACATATGAAATATGAAAATAAGATATATTTATTAATCACTTGGTGGTAATGTATGCACATATTATTGACGAGGTTGCAGAATATATTCCCGAGGCCCTGGAATAAGCTTGGCGTGCAGATAGCGCAATGTTGTGCCACTATGGGGCATTTTCATTATGGCAATGTTTGTTTGTTTGGAGTTTTGCATTATTTTCAACATTATTAGCCATTTCATGATGAGACAGACTTGTAGCAGTGACCCACATGGTCACAAATTTAAAAGGACAACATCAAATCATATCGTTTGGGGTTTTACATTACTTTTAACATTATTTCAGCCATTTCATGATGAGACAGACTTGTAGCAGTGCTGCCTCACTGAACTGTCATGTCGCAGTTTCTTGACATTTACTCAGCCATTTACTCAAGACAATTCCGGTCTTAATGCTGTCTTAACATATAATGTTATATAACCTGACCAAAATTCTTTACCTGACTATTTACCTGAAAAAATTGTAATTCCTAAAAATAGACATATTTTCAAGACAAATAGTAAATGTATTGTTTCATGTGAATGCCAAATTTAAAGTGTTATTTTCATTCTTGGCTCACAAACATGTTTGTTTGACTTTCTTCCCTAGTGAAGTATGTTTAGAAAGAACACCAGCTGTTGATTGATATTCATTTAATTCTTCCCCACCCAAAGAAATCCAAACAATCACAATCAAACACATGCATGAAATGCCACACGCCCTTAAAAGTATGGCACTTGCCAGTTATCAAACACCAGACAAAAGTAGGTCTTCTTCAATAAAACCAATAGCCTTTCTCCTCGTGACCAATAAATCTATTATTAATGTACGATTAAATTCTCATATTAAAAAAGATACAAATTCATAAAGATCCTGATAATTCCTTTTTCCAAAGTTTATGTAAAAGTGTCTTCGGCTCTTTCATATTTACCTTTCATTTTATTAATTTAAACATTTGTGCCTCTGCTACTTAAAACCCTTTTAAAAACATTTGTACCTGTGCTAGGTAAGCATTAAAACATTTGAACCTGTGCTAGGTAAGCATTAAAACATTTGAACCTGTGCTAGGTAAGCATTAAAACATTTGTACCTGTGCTAGGTAAGCATTAAAACATTTGAACCTGTGCTAGGTAAGCATTAAAACATTTGTACCTGTGCTAGGTAAGCATTAAAACATTTGAACCTGTGCTAGGTAAACATTAAAACATTTGTACCTGTGCTAGGTAAGCATTAAAACATTTGTACCTGTGCTAGGTAAGCATTAAAACATTTGAACCTGTGCTAGGTAAGCATTAAAACATTTGTACCTGTGCTAGGTAAGCATTAAAACATTTGAACCTGTGCTAGGTAAACATTAAAACATTTGTACCTGTGCTAGGTAAGCATTAAAACATTTGAACCTGTGCTAGGTAAGCATTAAAACATTTGTACCTGTGCTAGGTAAGCATTAAAACATTTGAACCTGTGCTTCTTAAAACCTTCAAACATTTGTGTCTCTGCTTCTTAAAACATTTAAACATTTGTGTCTCTGCTTCTTAAAACATTTAAACATTTGTGCCTCTGCTATTTAAAACCTTTAAACATTTGTGCCAGTGCTACTAATATGACTAATATATACGTAATGATTGGTCAACATTATCCTGGAGGTGTCAACTCACAAAATTACATTCTAGTAATATATTATTTTCTAGTTTTCATTTTTGACTATGAATAATAGATGGCCAAATAAGGGACATTCGCCTCTTCATCATCCAATCCATATTTACCATTCATGCACTTTCTTTAGTTAAATATTACATGTTCACAATTTACATTAATACTAGCACATGAATACACGCTTAGTCATAGTTCTAGAACATAGGCACCTTTTGAATGGAATGTGCATCCTCTCCCTGCAAAACTAATTGATAATTTCTTTTGAAAACAATACAATTTGGATTAGAATATTTTGAAAAGGCCTTCATTCTGGTTAGATCGACATGAATTTTTTTCATCTATTGAACAACTCTGTAAACCAAGAGGTCTTCTGTGCACATGCATACTATTTCGAGCTGTTTTCCCTCCATAAAGAGTTCTTGACTGTGATAATCATAACAGCTCTTAATACGTGTCTAATACTGGGGAATGTCAATCAGGTACGGGGAAAGGCTAGTGGTCATTTTGAAAGAGGAGCATACCCGTCCTAATTACTGGCAGATATTTTAAGTAAAATTCAAGCAAAATGTCAGAGACCAAGAGTTGTAGTGTAAACATTTTTAATCGTTTTGTATCTATTTGTTCATATACATGTCAATCAATGAATATTTGTGGGGTTCGAGATAAAATGTAAGCTCACCTGAAATTTCTTGAAAGATGGTGTCTGCTGCTTCAGTCTGGTCAGTTCTGGTCTCAGCGCCTGCTTCACCCCAACTCACTGACTTCCCAGACCGAGAGCAACCAAACTCATCCTTCACCAAACATATAAGGAAAGCATGCATTTTGTCCAATGAGACTTGGTCGGGTAGCATGCAGTGGTGGACTGCATGATCAAAGGTCAAGGCTCATGCATATTGATGAAGCCAGAGTCAGAGATATCTCAGCAACTACAAGAGTGAGGGCTGCTAATGAAGCTAAATTTAGCTCTTTGTGCCTGATACACAATTTGGATCACAAAGTCAGAGTTAGTGAATATGAAAGAAAATTGTAAAGTTGATGACTAAAGTTATATATATCTTTAACAAATTGCTGCTTGATGTTGTATGAAAATATTGATATCTCTGATATTTTATCGTGAGATATTTTATATCCCTGGGGATCAAATAGCTCAGGATAATACTATCGGCTGATCTTGGACAACACAGCATGTGCAAAATGGTCCACTGGCAACATTTGTAACGCATGGCATTAACGCATGGCATTAACGCATGGCTTTTCGGGAAGTAGAACACAAGCCGTTTACAAATGTGAGAACGAGGGAAACCCCCGAAAACTATATATTGCTCTAAGGGCGATATTTAACGAGTTGGAACTCCTTAATTTAAGCTTATTTATCTGCCACAATTGGGGAACAGCTTAACTATACAGACCCCTCTTATGGAGGAGTTTGCCTTATATGCCTATGTCTGTCATTTCTACTGATGCCCACAAGGTTTTGGAGAGTCTTGTCCCAAAACATTACAGCATCCACTCTGACTCAGGTTTTGTTTCCTTCACGTATGTGCCCTCTAATGCCTCTATCCACCATAATCTGGGTAAGTAATAAATCGAAGCAAAAAGGCGGCAGGATCATGATGATGTGATCTTATACACTGAACATATCGTGAATATACACCACCTCATTTGGAAATGCCCGCTGTTATAGTGTGGAGATATATAAGATTTGATTTCATATTTGTAAAATATGTGTATATGTATGTATATATTTATTATGCCAATATAGTATTCATAAATATTTACATAATGGACAGCTGATAGGCAATGGATCATGTTCCAAGGATAAAGTCCAACTGATGTCAGGTGAGCAGCGTCGACCACAACCTTCACAAAGAATTTGACTTTCATATTTACGTTTAATTAAGTTGTTTTTTATTTTATTTTATTTATTTATTTTATTTAATTTTTTGCCCGTCCAAATTTCACAGAATTGTTTGTATGCATGTTGGTTACATGTGAAATCATATGATATAATCTGCATTTTACTTTTATCTTGATTTCTCTCATGATATTTCCATGTTTCTTATTCTTATAATCATTATCTATGTACTCACTTATTGTTATGTTTATATGACTTGACAAGAGTCAACTGATAGGAGAACCAGTCTATTAACAGGCCATCTGATAAAATACCTTAAGTGACGAGATATGTTATTATATTAGATGAATCAACCCAGAATCTTTGACACTGGATAATTTGGTATTCATTATTACACCCAAAAACTAATATCCAGCAACCGGTTTTTTAATGTAAAATTAAGGTGTAAATCCTGGATAAACTTGTTAATTTCCATCCACAGCCCCATCTCTGGGAATAGAAATGATTGACATTTTACGTTCAGGACAGTCAGGATGGATTATGCAATGTCACTCTACACATTGGACTTTGTTTCATCCATACACATAAATACTATATAAACACACTGACATCGCTTTTTGGCAAATACGTCTTGGACATTTTTATTTAAGGTCGTTATTGCTGAAAAGAAATGATCATGGATGGAAACAAAATAGCGCTATGTTTGGTTTTACTGTTGTTAGGAGTAGATGGACATCCTTTGTCATTCAATGTGATCGAGCAACCCACCTACAAAGCTGCGGTGTTTGACAAAGCCCCCATGTACAGGTTGCCAGGCCTGGCCGTACCCACCAGGAACGAGGCTTTGACACTGGTTCAGCCGCACCTGCAACTCTTCAGGGATCAGATGAAAACTGCCTCACAACAGGTGAACAGCAAATTCCACGTTTAATGTTTCTGCTCAAATTGACATTTTACATTTGTTTTTTATATCTATTTAAAAACAAATAGATGTGCGTTGATAATTCAGATAATAACATTTACTCTGAAACACCTTTGTAAGCTCTCTGTAAGCTGATAAGGCAAGTTCGATGATAAGGTTTATTGGGCATATATCAAAATATATTTTTTTTTATTTCCAAATTCTGTTTCGATAAAAAGATGTTTGTATATATTAAAAGGCTGACTTATCTTTAAGGATATAGATAACATGGTTTCATGTATATTGCAGGAAGTAGATTTCATCATCTTTCCAGAGTATGGCTTGTATCCATCGGGTGTCACCCGCAGACAGCAAGGTCCTTTCTGTGAGACAATACCTGATCCAACAGAATCTTGGAACCCTTGTCGTGACCCAGACAAATATGCCGACACTGACATACAGAGGGCGCTGAGTTGCATGGCACGTGACCATGGCATTTACCTCATGGCCAATATGGGGGACAAGGTTCCTTGTAACTCATCTCAGGACAGAGCTTGTCCTAATAATGGTCAATACCAGTATAATACTAACATCGCCTTTGACCCAGAGGGCGCTCTTGTTGCCAGGTATCATAAATACAACCTCTTCTTTGAATTCAATTATGACACACCACCGGAACCGGAATACTCTTTCTTTGATACCCCGTTTGGACGGATTGGAAGCATAGTTTGCTTTGACGTGTTGTTTGAGGAGCCAGTTTTGCCTCTCATAGAGCGGCACGGCATTGATACCTTAGCCTTCCCCACGGCCTGGATGAATGTTTTGCCCTACTTCTCGGCCGTGGCATTCCACCAGGCCTTTGCTATTGGACATGGTATCAATTTCCTTGGCGCAAATCTTCACAATCCGTGGAGCAGATTTTCCGGAAGTGGCTTGTATGGATTCAACAGTACTATAACCTTCCGGAACGATCAGTTGTCAGGCGATGCAGAGTTACTCATCGGAACTCTCATGTCAGCGACGACTCAAATCGAGAGAAAAGAAGTACATTTCTCAGACCTGAAACCAGAACACCCACAGTTCCAATCTGAGGTGTTTGGTGACTACTATAATTTTGTATGGGTCAATGCTGGGTCAGGGGAGTTATCTGTGTGTTATGATGAGGTGTGCTGCCACCTAGCGTATAAGAGACCAGTCGATGACCACGAAGAGCTCTTTGCTCTGGGCGCCTTCAGGGGACTGCATACCAAAGAAGGAGTATATTTCATTGAAGTATGTGCTCTTTTGAGGTGTGAAAATCAACAAGAATCAAGTTGTGGTAGCTCAGCAACAAACTCCTCTTACACATATTTTGATGAGTTCAAACTGACAGGAAATTTTACGACTAAATATGTGTACCCCATGGTGGTGACATCTGGTGAGAAAGGCGTGGAACCTTCTGAAGGGATGTGGAGTTATGATGGACAATCTATTGTTTCCTCAGGGACTGATAAGCCACTGGTCTCGGCAATATTTTTCTCCAGGAGATATGATCTTGATGACCCTAATGTAACTCCATCACCAATTGTAAACTCTAATTTATATAATTGATACCAGTGTACTTAATGATTCTGATATTAAATAGCATTAATATATTGTTTGTGTTTTATCTTATTAATCAGTTATAAAATCTGTTTTCATGTGAAGAAGGAGATGTTAATTAACTTGATGAATGTTAATGTGTTATTAATAGACACAGTTTTGTTCCAATTAATTATATATTTCACGACATCTTGTTTCCGGATTCTTGTAATTCTTTATAAAAAAATCAGTTAATTTAAAAGCAATTGTGCATATATTTTATTTTTCATGGTTTTTTTACACGGAAAAAAACCCCATTAAATTAATTGACTCGCATGTAAGGCAATGGCGCGTCCTGATATGGACAATCAACAATGTCATGCTTTGATAAACACGTCACACACGAATGTGCATGAGAAAAACTTTAACTTGGATTTCTCTCCATCACTTACGGTGTTAGGATCAGGATATTTCACACCAAGTGTTGACACAATCAACATGGTCATGCATGAATGAGCATTCAGGAGAAACATGGCTTTAATTGATTAATAATAATAATAAACAATTTATATAGCTCCATATCAGACCAGGTCTGCTCATAGCGCTTTTTGGAGATAATGCTTTCTATATAGGTACGTCCTAAGTTTTTTTCTTGAAAGTGTCAATAGTTTTACAGTTCTTCACTTCAAGGGGCAGGGCATTCCAATTTCTTGGCTCATACACCATAAAAGCCCTAACACCATATGATTTCATATTTGTCTTGTGTACCATGTACTCATTCTTATCATTAGATCGTAGTCCTAGACCTGATTTTTTATAGTTTAATAGCTGAGATAGATATTTTGGGGCAAAGCCATTTAGCACCTTCTACGTCAATCCTCGCATTCACAGGCAACCAATGTAGATCCATTTTTGCGTAATATGATCTCTCTTTAAGTTTACCCACTACCCTGGCTGCAGCATTCTGTAATCTTTGCAGTTTGGCTAGTTCACATCTTGGTAAACCAGCAAGAAGTGCATTACCGTAGTCAAGTGTGGAAGTAATAAAAGCATGAGCAAGGGTATTTGCAGTCTTTTCATCTAAACAGTTCCTAATCTGTGCTAAAATCTTTACATGAAAACACATTTACACATTTTTTTTGATTTGTGATTTCATAGACAATTCTTGATCTAGTATAACCCCAAGATCTTTAACTGCATTTGATCTAGGGATTTCGTTTGGTAAATTACCTTTTCTGAATTCACAGCTTTTACCACATAAAAGCATTTCTGTTTTCCCATCATTGATCTTCATTTTATTTTCTATCAGAAATTTTTCCACCATTTTTATAGAATCTCCCATTTCTTTACAGGACTTAACTCTAGTTTCTTCAGATTTGATTGGATGATTTGACATTGCAACAGTCCCATAGGCCCATCAAGTCCACTAGGCCAAGGCATTTAAAATACTCCTCAGAACAATCTATGCACATTTGCCATATTAAGATATCCAAAGTGAAGGAGACTTAAGATCCAACTTAATGTGACTGAAATATGAAACTAGCTCTGCCTGTAAAAACCTGCAAAATCTGCAAAATGTGGCGAAGGGTGTTCTCACAGATCAAGACAAGCCATATGTCATTTGAAAGGGTAGGGTCTAACTAAGATTTTTGCTAATGGATTTTTTTCAGAAATTGATGGTTGCCATGGTAACATCATTTAAACACCCCAAAGTCAGGGTACCCCTTTTTAACAAAAACACACATTTGAAAAATAAAAATCCCTAAATTCTGCAATATTTGCATCAAAATATTTCTTAATGAAATTGTATTGATCTATGATGCATGTATTTATTATATAGGACCAGTCTTTAGATTTTCATATTTGACCTTTACTTGACCCTTGACCTCATTAAATCCATACAGTGGTGTCCCCTGGTGGCCATGTTCGGAACTAGAGCCAAAATGTGAAAAACAAGGCAAGTTTATGGACATTTTTCTCCCAAGGCCAGCCAGATCCAGAAGTCTCACTATTATGGCAATATAGAGCAACACCTATATTACCAACATCAATAATAAAATTCGCGGGAACTTTTTAAATATTTTTTTTAAACCCCGAGGAAAAAATGAAAATCAAATTTGTCATTTTTGATATTCAATAAACAGTACAAGTAAAACAGGCTCACAAGACACCTAAATCACATGGGAAATGAACATAATCTCACACAATCACACCTGAGAGGCTCTAGTCGATGTTGGTAAAACAAAACATATTCAAGGTCAAAGGTCAAAGTCAAGGTCATGCATCAAATGTTTGGCATTTTTCTCATTTTTATTGATTTTTGTGAATAATGAACAAATATTATAAAATAAAAACATATACAATTTAATGAGATGTTTGATTTAATCAAGTTAGATTGGTTAAAACAGATCTGTAAAATATTTCTGTATAGATTTTAAACTTAAATAGCATGTTTTTTTTCAAATTATTGTCCAAGGTCGTTGGCGCAAATCTGCACAGGGTCATCTGTTTTTCAAAAATAGCATTTTCATCAAAATTTGACATATTCGACCTCCATGACCTCAGTGACAAATAATGTGAATATACTAGCTAACTGGTGTACATTATTCAACACAACCTCCTCTTCAATGTCCGATTCCCAAACCATTTGATATTAACTATGTTGCTGTGGTAACCAGGTAATCCAAATACCTTGTCCTCAATTCAGTCCAATTTTTTTAATTTTGATGATTTTTGCAATGTTTTGCATTGCAATTACTCATTATAATGACATTGATTGAACAAACTATGTTATCTATAATTGTACACATAGGTCATGCCCTTATTTTACATACAGAATATATTTCAGATCAAATGTGTTGCTATGGTAACCAGGTGATGCAATTACCTTGTCATTCACTCAGACTGAATTCACCGATTTTGATGATTTTTGTGATATTCAGCAATCTTATTCTGAATTAAAAACAACTTGAATGGACCATTTATATAGTCCCATGTGATAAACACAGTCCATACCTTTATGTTTCGCACATTGAAAAGTTCAGATCATATGCATTGCTATGGTAACCAGGTGATAAAGATAGCCAGTCCCTGATTCTGACTGACATCACCGATTTTGATGATTTTTGCGATATTGAGCATTTTTATTCGTAATGAAAAACAACTTGAATGTGTCATTTATAGAGTCTGTTTTGATAAACATGCTCCATAACTTTATGTTACCCAAATTGAAAAGTTCAGATCAAATGCATTGCTATGGTAACCAGGTGATAAAAATACCTTGTCCCTCACTCAGACTAAATTTACTGATTTGATGATATAGGGCGATATTCAATATTGTTTTTCGAAATGATAACCAAGTTGAGTATACCAATTTTATAGTCTTTTGTAATAAACATGGCCCATACTTTAATATTCCACACATAGAATGTTTGAGACCAAATGAATTGTATGGGTTGCTATGGTAACCAGGTGATGAAATTACTTTGTCCCTCACTCAGACTAAATATACTGATTTTTGACAATTTTCAGCTATATTCAATATTGTTATCCTAAATTTAAAAAATATATAAATCTTTGTAATTGTTGACAGTATGTACCGTACTTACTCATGTATAGGACAAGGGTATTGTTCAAAATCCCATAGTTAATGTTTGGGGGGACGTCTTATACACGAGAGCAACCTGTGGACGAGGATTTATGCCCAAAAATTACGGCACTACGAGTTTTCGTTACGAACATTCTTATTTTCAAAATAAAGAATAAAGAATATCGGACATAGCGGATCGATTTTAATTGCGTTTTAATTGATAAATACAGGTATTTAGCCAATATTATCACAAATTATGCTTCGCAGGTCAAGAATTTCTCCACAAAGTAAAACGTAATACGATGTACGTGACGTCCTTGATCTTAGCGTCTGGGTGCCCATGAGACAAAAGTGGAGCGGCCAACATGTCAAATTGAACTTTCATATCCGTAGCGGATCGATTTTAATTGCCTTTTAAATGATAAATAAAGGTATGTACTTAATATTATCGCAATTTCTCCACGTCAAGAATTTCTCCACGTCCTTGATCTTAGCGTCAAACAAAGCGTTTTCATTATTTATCATTTAAAACGCAATTAAGATCGATCCACAATGACGATATGCAAAACTGTGAACGCTGATAATTGGAATCAATGAAAACAAAGTAAAAAAAAGTATTTCGAAATAATAGACATCGGACGTATCGGATCGATTTTATTGGCGTTTTAAATGATAAATACAGGTATTTACCCAATATTATCACAAATTATGCTTCGCAGGTCGAGAATTTCTCCACGAAGTAAAACGTAACACGATGTACGTTCAACGTGACGTCCTTGATCTTAGCGTCAAAACTAACACGTGGTAGAATATTTCTTTGTGTATTATAAGCTATTATAATACACAAGATATTATATTTATATCGCTTTTAATTATTATCGTTTATAGCACTCGATCGGCTGTAAATCATTGTGATAATATTGGGTAAATACCTTTATTCATCATTTAAAATGCAATTAAAATCGATCTACGTGTGAAAGCATTTCTGTCATAAAGGGAAGACACTACTCAAAGCAGTGGAAACAAAGACGAAATGCAAAATGTGAACTCTGATAATTGGAATCAATGAAAACAGTCAGAACAAAGCGTTTCGAAATAATAGACATCAGCGTTCACAGTTTTGTGGCATTTGTTTCCACTGCTTTGAGTCATGTCTTCCCCTTTTAGTCCAGTCAATATATGACAAAAAATGGCCTAACCCAGAACAAATTAGAACAGAAATAAAACTGATAGAAAATGTCTCGGAAGAGCCTGGAGAATAACATAGTAAAAGTCTACCAAAATCCAAGCAGTGGAACAATGCATAATTTGCATAAATCCAAAACGGCCGAAACATGGCAGGGCAAATCTTAAATTTAATATTGCTTGGCTCCTATTTGACATATTTGAGTAATCTTAGAGTCTATTTTATGTTTTTTTGGACATGAGAAATCCATTGGGAAACTTTTCAAATTGGTAATACCCATATTTTGTACTCTTCCTCTCAAAAATGACGACCAATAAAAGTAGAATAATAAGTCGAAAATGGGAACTTTGCTTGTATTCTGATTATATCTGTCTGTTTTACACCTTTTCTGGGATATCCTCTACAACACATATTATTCTACAATAACAAGTTCTCAAAAAGGAGAGAACAATAATTTCCAATTAGAATTTTTTTTAAACTGTGTTTAACGACCCATTCACAATTTAATTGAATTTGCACATCATTGCAAGCTGTAGGTAACTATTAGAAGTGATCATATTGAAGAGGGAGAATTCATTCACACACAGGGAGGCAATCCCCTGCTCTTTTCAAAAAGTGGGGAGGGGTCTTAAACCTGCTGCCTGGCATAGACACTCAGGTACATAAGACCCAAAAATCACCTTCCATCACTAAAGAATGTGAAATTACCATATTTAAAATGCAGCATCAGGATAAGACATCTGATCATAGGCTGGATAAATTTAACACTCATGTGGAAATGTCTTAATGTCATACATAGGGGTAGAGACAGGGGGGCTGGGGGCCCCCACCTTTTCTCAAGCATGACACAGAAGAGGCTAAATGGTCTAATGAAAATTCACGTTCATAAAGATCACACAGATGATGTTATCCTAATTCATGTTGCCAATGATTTTATATCTCTTCATGAATAACTGAACATCTATATTTGGCACTTTTATGGAATCTGACATGTTATCTGTGATTTGATCCTTGATAATTCAGCGCACAAAGTGAATTGGAACTTTGTGTTATTTGTATCCACAGCCATAGCATTATTTTACCTAAATGCTAAAGTTATTTATATGGACATGTAACGGTAGTGAAGGAAAGTGGAGCCACACACCTCGTTTGACATTAAATTTGGAATTTGTGAGGAATTGATTTGCCTGTGTAGAAATTGGTGCTGCATGCCTGATGTTTGACAGCATTGACAACATGTAGGTAACATGTAACAAATTATATTCTAACTTTGACAGTTTTGGCCAAGTAATATAATGCTGTACACAAATAGTGGCAACACCTCTGATAGTCCCTTTTTCTAACTGGTATCTTTTTTCTTTCCATCATAAAGATGTTAAGAATATACAATGTATTTCATAGCAGAATGATGCTGGCATCGTATGAAATACATTACAAGAAATGCTACATAAGCTATTTATTTCCTTATCATGGCCTTAAAATAACTGCTTTTAAAACACCAACAGCAAGGGCATGACATTATCTCAGTGTGCAAGGAACCTTTAATCATACAAAAAAACCTGAATATAAGCATGAAATAGGGTGAAACGTCAATGAGAAGTGGCCATTTTGAATTTATGCAAATTAGGTGATGTTCCACTAAGTTGATTTTGATAGACATTTTATATGTTCATCTGGGTAACATTCTGAGACAAATAACACCAACATGGTTTCTGTTCTAATTTGTTCTGGGTGATTTCATATTTTGACTCGACTATTTTGACAGAAATGCTTTCACACGTGGATTGATTTTAATTTGCGTTTTAAATGATAAATAAAGGTATATACCCAATATTATCACAAAACACGCATTAAAATGGCCGCCAAGCTTCAGCTGAAGCTTGAATGGTAACAGAGCCGATATCTTGAGAAAAACCAACTCGTTTTATATTTGGAAATTTTGGGGGTTCATTTTATACACGAGTCGTCTTATACATGAGTAAATACGGTATATGTATTTCTTACCAAACTATTCTGTATGTATTTCATAACAAATTTTTTAAAAATGTTTTATTTGTCATTGAACCAAAGGCCATTAACATAAATGAAGATCATAAAGAGGAATAACCATATTATAATGATAACTCATAAATCAGTTTGTCTAGTAAGGGAATAAAATCAACACCCCACCCATGACCAATCCCCCTTTGGAGGGCTGGTGCACTCTTTGGCATTGGAGTTACTGCTGACGTCATTAAACATTGAAAATAGCTCAAGTTCACCCAACATTGAACTTTTCCAAGCCCCTCATAGGTAGATCACATCTGCCAAATAATATTGATTGCAATCTTGAAGAAAATATAACATACACAAGCAAAGTTCTTTTGTGCTGATCATGACCTTGACCCAAGGTCATAAAAAGTGCACCAAAATAAAATATGGAAATTTACCTATATTTACATAATATCAAGCTCTAACTTTCTCTGATTTGTAAAGGATTAGATACACAATATGTTAGAAGCGTTGATCTATATGGCCTTTAAGTAGATCACTGTGACCTAGTTACATCATTTTTTTATAAAGTTATGAAAAAGATATTGAATAAAATAAATGTAGTCAGAATAAATGCTATTTATCATGTTTTTCAAAATATCACAAATATTTGATTTTGATAATTGGGTCTTGTGACCTTGAAAATTGCCCAAGGTCACCCAATATCATACTTATTCAAGCCCCTCATATGTTTATCACATCTACCAAGTAATATCAATATTGCTGTATTTTGTTAGAAAAAAGAGCATTAACAAGTGAATTTGCTCCTGTGCTGGTCATGACCTTGACCTTGACCCACGGCCACAAAAAAGTCAGCCTACAAAAATTCCTAGACCTACATATTATCATGTTATAGAAAAATAATGTCCAAGCATTACTGAATGAAGAAGAAAACAAAGTGCGGCAGTGGACGTGGCTGAAGCAGTGGAAATGTAGCAGGAGCATAAAGTCAGCTTGTGCTGACTTAATAACTATATGGATTTTGGTTTGAGTAAGGGAGAAGGTAATATCATCACCTTGTTACCATAGCATTTGCTCTGTATCATTTTGTGTATAATATTAAGGCATTGGTCATTTTATCACAACAGATTTATAGATGGTACATTAACAATATTGAATACAAAGGGAAATCAATTAACAATATTGAATACAAAAGGAAACCATCAATAAATGGTAAATTTAGTCTGATTGAGGGACTGGGTAATTTTACCTGATTACCATGGCAACATATTTGATCTCAAAATTCTATGTGTGTAGCATCAGGGGTGGGAGAGCTCTGAACCAATCTGGGTGGTAATTGAAACATATCTTGGTGGTATGACGTCATACCATTGTTCTGAACCAATCTGGATGGTTCTGTAATAAAACAAATTTTTTTATGTCTCACAATTAGCATAAAAATTACATAATAATCATCACAAAAGTGTACAAATTTCATTTCAGTAGAGTGTGTTAATGAGTGTAAATTTTATGATAAATCTAAAACGTTTTTACGGTAATATTTGTGCCCCCAAGTTGGCACATTCCTGTGTTTAAATGTGGCAACAATCTCGTTAAAAATCATTTTTCAGATGATCATATACTTATATATGTAACTGATGAGCATGTTATTTTCTTTAAGATTTGTGTATGAAAATAGTTATATAAATATTAAAGAATGCAAATTTTTCAGTCAAGCCATTGTTCACCGTATGGCACTGCCCAGATACCACTCAGATTGGCTGCTATTTAGTGCACAAATGTGTTGCGAATGCCCAGAATGACGTCATTTAGCACCCAGATCAGTTGTGAGCATCCAGAATGACACGATTTGCTGCACAGATTGGTTCAGAGCTCTCCCACCCCTGAGCAGCAATGTATGGGCCATGTTCATAATAACAGACTATATAAACGGTACATTCAAGTTGGTTATCATTTAGAATAACAATATTGAATATAGCTGAAAATTGTCAAAAATCAGTATATTTAGTCTGAGTGAGGGACAAAGTAATTTCATCACCTGGTTACCATAGCAACCCATGCAATTCATTTGATCTCAAACATTCTATGTGTGGAATATTGAAGTATGGGCCATGTATATTACAAAAGACTATAAAATTGGTATACTCAACTTGGTTATCATTTAGAAAAACAATATTGAATATTGCCCAATATCATCAAATCAGTAAATTTAGTCTGAGTGAGGGACAAGGTATTTTTATCACCTGGTTACCATAGCAATGCATTTGATCTGAACTTTTCAATTTGGGTAACATAAAGGTATGGACTGTGTTTATCACATGGGACTATATAAATGGTCCATACAAGTTGTTTTTCATTCAGAATAAGATTGCTGAATATCACAAAAATCATCAAAATCGGTGAATTCAGTCTGAGTGAATGACAAGGTAATTGCATCACCTGGTTACCATAGCAACACATTTGATCTGAAATATGTTCTGTATGTAAAATAAGGGCATGACCTATGTATACCATTATAGATAACATAGTTTGTTCAATCAATGTCATTATAATGAGTAATTGCAATGCAAAACATTGCAAAAATCATCAAAATTCGAAAAATTGGACTGAATTGAGGACAAGGTATTTTGATTAA
Organism: Amphiduros pacificus; assembly: GCA_949316495.1. Lineage (NCBI taxonomy): Eukaryota > Metazoa > Annelida > Polychaeta > Phyllodocida > Hesionidae > Amphiduros > Amphiduros pacificus. The sequence goes on from OX439010.1 coordinate 16,015,870, forward strand.
CTGGTTACCATAGCAACATAGTTAATATCAAATGGTTTGGGAATCGGACATTAAAGAGGAGGTTGTGTTAAATAATGTACACCAGTTAGCTAGTATATTCACATTATTTGTTACTGAGGTCATGGAGGTCGAATATGTCAAATTTTGATGAAAATGCTATTTTTGAAAAACAGATGATCCTGTGCAGATTTGCGCCAACGACCTTGGACAATAATTTGAAAAAAAACATGTTATTTAAGTTTAAAATCTATACAGAAATATTTTACAGATCTGTTATAACCAATCTAACTTGATTAAATCAAACATCTCCTTAAATTGTATATGTTTTTGTTTCATAATATTTGTTCATTATTCACAAAAATCAGTAAAAATGAGAAAAATGCCAAACATTTGATGCATGACCTTGACTTTGACCTTTGACCTTGAATATGTTTTGTTTTACCAACATCGACTAGAGCCCCTCAGGTGTGATTGTGTGAGATTATGTTCATTTCCCATGTGATTTAGGTGTCTTGTGAGCCTGTTTTACTTGTATTGTTTATTGAATATCAAAAATGACAAATTTGATTTTTCATTTTTTCCTCAGGGTTTAAAAAAAAAAATTAAAAAGTTCCCGCGAATTTTATTGTTGATGTTGGTAATATAGGTGTTGCTCTATATTGCCATAATAGTGAGACTTCTGGATCTGGCTGGCCTTGGGAGAAAAATGTCCATAATGGCCACCAGGGGACACCACTGTATGGATTTAATGAGGTCAAGGGTCAAGTAAAGGTCAAATATGAAAATCTAAAGACTGGTCCTATATAATAAATACATGCATCATAGATCAATACAATTTCACTAAGAAATATTTTGATGCAAATATTGCAGAATTTAGGGATTTTTATTTTTCAAATGTGTGTTTTTTGTTAAAAAGGGGTACCCTGACTTTGGGGTGTTTAAATGATGTTACCATGGCAACCATATATTTCTGAAAAAAAATCCCTTGGCAAAAATCTTAGTTAGACCCTACCCTTTCAAATGACATATGGCTTGTCTTGATCTGTGAGAACACCCTTCGCCACATTTTGCAGGTTTTTACAGGTTTTTATTCTTAATTATAATAAGGAACAGGGTGATGACATTATCCCATTGAGCGTTGGCCTTATACAGATAATAACTATCATGCTTGTCTGATCAATTGGTGTACAACATGAAATATTTATAGATATTGAATTGTTATATGTGTGTATGTGAGAAAGCTTAGCAACCTGTGGCAGCATCATATCCTTGTACACAAAACACCAATAATACACACACGTTATGAATCATCATGTTCATAAGATCCCGTAAATAGCCTAAAAGGACAACTTATGGATAGACGTGAGGACGCCCACAACATATCTGAAGTAAGTAAATATAGGTGTACCATGGGTTGATATTTAGGGTACTCAGTAACTGCGCCTCAGTAAGTGTTAATGAGACATATTACTTATGATTTTGATGTGCAAGTAATCACTGGCACAATCATATAACATATTTGGTTAATCCCAAATCTTTGCAGCGTATTCAATATACCATTTACACTTAGAATTATCGATGAGTAATGTTTACACTGTCTTGCTGACTGGGCCATTCCCTAGCGCCATTTTGGGTTTCGATTAAAACCTGCGACCAGGAGAGAGTGTTGACAGTCTGTGACATAGTGTGTTCTGCACGTTTTCAGCAAGGTGTATGTATATGATAGACCGCCATCATGAGCAAGGAACTCAGTATATTCACCATCGTACTATCCCCTCCAGTGCCTGTGTTCCATGCCGGGCAGGTGGTGCAGGGAACTGTCCTCGTTCACCTTAATTCTCCAATGAAAATGAGAGGTAAACTTAGATTAATTGCCTTAATGGAAATAGTTCAGGAGCCTGCCTTTGGGCATCTTTCACATCTCATCATACCCCACCACTGGGTTTGATCTCCAAGCTGCTCTACACGAGACATACAGATTATACCCCAACTTAGTGGGATACGTCCTTTGTTTTACACCTAAGATATGTTGAAATTCTCGGAATGATTTGTTAGGGGATACAGAAAGAGGTTCACTTAAATTATATAAAACAATGGTTGAAGGTTTTGTCATGAAAATCAACCACATTCCTGGTCAATTATAAACATTTAGATAAATTAATGTAATAATATTCTCTATGCATTATATAACGCTATCATTTAAAAAACACACCAAAATACTGTTTGTAATTGGCCATTTCCTTTGATGGTTGTCTTTTGGCGATTAGGTACTTTTGAGTAGTGTATGGAGCAGATATTATAAAACAGGACTGAGGTTATACAAGGAAATCCTACTGTGTTATTGATAATCAGAAAGATCGAATGTAGATTATTTTCCAATATTTTACAAAATAAATAATTAATCAGTTGTTGGCGTGGAATTAATCATTGATTAGAGTTAGATTTGACGAGGAACTGTCAGCTGCATTAGTTTAGTTTTCAGGCAAAATGGAAACCCTTTGACAATCCTCATCTGAACTTCATTACTTTTCAGTACAAAATAAATATATCAGGATTTGATGCAAGTCTTTTTATTTCAGGGATACATTTACAGTTTTATGGCGGCTCTAACGTACATTGGACGGAGCGCCACTCCAGGGGGTCGGGGAAGAGTAGACGGACGGTCACCGTACATTACCGGGCCGCGGAAACCTACTTTGTGCAGAATGTTAAACTGTTTGGAAAAGGTGTGTAAACATGCTGACATGGCCATATTGTGCAGAGTAAACACCGAGAAATAGTCCACTCAACAAGAAATAGATAATAGATGAGATGAAACATTATACTATACAAATTCTCCAAGGATGTAAGAGTTCATTGTATTGGCGCAATTGTTTTGTATATATCTTAATAATAATACTCTTGAGCATTTTGCCAAGAAACTTTGTTTAACTGACCAGGGAGTGCAAACACCTACACAGTAAAGGTTTGCTAACAATGGGAAACCTTCAGACAACAGAGCTGCGTGCGCACGACAATAGACCTGTGGAAGAGCTGCGTTTCAGTTTACTGATTGACTGCCAATGTTCATAAGACCATTTTATCACAGCAGTAGTTGTCACATTTGACATCTGACAACAGCCCTATAAGAATATTTAAGTGCACATGCACTTAAAAGGCTTTGGAAATAGAACCGCAGCTCTGCTGTCGTCCACAGTTTACAGGCCCTTTATAAAAAAATATTACAATATTACTGCCTTTCGAGTAACTCAGATGTAAACGGAAATATCACAAACATAGTGTTAACGCGATGATAATGTTTGTATACAAAGCTATATAAACTGCTGCACAATTAGAATGTTATATATCACAAAACTGTGTTCCATTGGCTAGAATACAACATAGAGAATGTGACCATAGAGTTACATTATAGTTCATTCATATTTAATCTGAGCCCGTTTATTTGTACGTTGAGTTGTTTTTCACCCAATGGATTGTCCTACCATGCCAATGTGACAACGAAAACGACCCTCATGCGCCTTTCAGCTTTGTCAACATAATTAGTATGTATTACAGACGACAGCACAGCTCTATGTCCATAGGACTATGTTTTCAAAAAAGGAGGGCGTTGCGTCCCGATGGTAGGCTTCTCATTGGTCTATGTTTTTGAAAGAGAAGGGCATTGTGTCCCGATTGTAGGCTTCTCATTGGCCAATGTTTTTGAAAGAGAAGGGCATTGTGTCCCGATGGTAGGCTTCTCATTGGTCTATATTTTTGAAAGAGAAGGGCATTGTGTCCCGATATTAGGCTTCTCATTGGTCTATATTTTTGAAAGAGAAGGGCATTGTGTCCCGATTGTAGGCTTCTGATTGGCCAATGTTTTTGAAAGAGAAGGGCATTGTGTCCCGATGGTAGGCTTCTCATTGGTCTATATTTTTGAAAGAGAAGGGCATTGTGTCCCGATTGTAGGCTTCTCATTGGCCAATGTTTTTGAAAGAGAAGGGCATTGTGTCCGGATGGTAGGCTTCTCATTGGTCTATATTTTTGAAAGAGAAGGGCATTGTGTCCCGATGGTAGGATTCTGATTGGTCTATGTTTTTGAAAGAGAAGGGCATTGTGTCCCGATATTAGGCTTCTCATTGGTCTATGTTTTAGAAAGAGAAGGGCATTGTGTCCCGATGGTAGGCTTCCATTGGCCTATGTTTTTGAATAGTTTTTGATATAGTCTGAAATGTACCGAAGAGGCAAACATATATCAATAGAAAAACATACAGATTAAGCATATTGATAATGAACTTATTTATCTTTTATTATAATCAGACCAGGGCCAGATGTCAGGGAGTAACCCAGTGGTAGCAGCGGGCGAGTACCAGTATCCATTCCAGTTCCAACTGCCAGCAACCCTTCCCAGCAACTTTGAAGGGTTGTATGGGAATGTCAGGTACTTCCTGAAAGCAACCATTGATAAAGCATGGAAGTTTGACGACACCTTCAAACTGCCCTTTACTGTCATAGGCATCCTGGATCTAAATCAAATACCAGAAGTCAGGGTAGGTGGTCCTTTAACAAACAACGGCGGCCATGTTCCAATTTTCCACGTGTGATTTTCTTGATTTATCATTTTGAAGAAAAAGTCATATTTGTTTAATTCAAGCGATTTGGAAAAGGAATATTAATTTTATTTCGGTGAAATGAATATAAAATTATTTGTTTTATATCAAACTATTTTATTAGAATATAAATTAATATTATTAATATTATCTTACATCCCACACATTGTCTAATAAAATGACATGGTGACATTCTCCTTTATTATAATTAATTTTTTACAGATAAATATTTTTTCCTTTGATTTTGTTCAGACTCCAGTAGGAGGCCAGGATGAGAAGATGATATGTTGTTGGTGTTGTGCCAGCGGTCCCATCCAGGCCAACCTTAGCGTGGAGAGGACTGGCTTCGTGCCTGGAGAATTCATATTTGTTACTGGGGAAATCTGGAATAACAGTTCAAGAAAAATAAACGATTCAGTATTGATTCTTGAGCAGGTATGTCAACCTTTGGGCTATATACTGATGTCCAGATCTATACCTCATGTTAAATATATGAGTGAATAATAATATTAAGGTTAGCCAAAATAAAACTATTGTCACAAATTCCTTACCTTACCTATATGAGCCTTTAAAGAGGGAGTAGAGTTTACTTTTCTCATTTATGACTTAAAATTATTAAAACTGACTTGAGAAAGATCGAGATCGTGAGAGCTCAGTACATTACAATGGTCATCAGCGTAGGTGTCATGGCAGTCTTATTCTGAAGACATGAGTCGATATCCTGTAAGTTAAGGATGAAAACATCTCAAAATTGATGAAACATACATATGATTTTAAATATTTCATTTTGAAAAAAATATATTTCTGTGAAAACTCTACTGTATGATTGTGAAAAGAGCATTTTTTTATAAAAAAACACAGTATTATTACTTTAAAAGAAATCTATCTTGTTTTAGACTGTGACTTACCGCGCAACTAACAAGAACAGGACCCGATCACATATTGTGAGTGAAGTGAGAAGGCCGGGGATAGAACCGTATGGCAAGGACAGTTATGAGAACTTTGGAGTTCACGTTCCTCCTCTCCCACCCTCCTACCTCTCAGGCTGCAACATTATACACCTACAGTACGTCCTCAAGGTAACAGCACTCTCCCTCCTACCTCTCAGGCTGCAACATTATACACCTACAGTACGTCCTCAAGGTAACAGCACTCTCCCTCCTACCTCTCAGGCTGCAACATTATACACCTACAGTACGTCCTCAAGGTAACAGCACTCTCCCTCCTACCTCTCAGGCTGCAACATTATACACCTACAGTACGTCCTCAAGGTAACAGCACTCTCCCTCCTACCTCTCAGGCTGCAACATTATACACCTACAGTACGTCCTCAAGGTAACAGCACTCTCCCTCCTACCTCTCAGGCTGCAACATTATACACCTACAGTACGTCCTCAAGGTAACAGCACTCTCCCTCCTACCTCTCAGGCTGCAACATTATACACCTACAGTACGTCCTCAAGGTAACAGCACTCTCCCTCCTACCTCTCAGGCTGCAACATTATACACCTACAGTACGTCCTCAAGGTAACAGCACTCTCCCTCCTACCTCTCAGGCTGCAACATTATACACCTACAGTACGTCCTCAAGGTAACAGCACTCTCCCTCCTACCTCTCAGGCTGCAACATTATACACCTGGAGTACGTCCTTAAGGTAACCGCACTCTCCCTCCTACCTCTCAGGCTGCAACATTATACACCTAGAGTACGTCCTTAGGGAAGTATACTTGCAATGAATTATAATGGTGAATATAGAAGATTATGTGAAATATCATTTGCTTCCACCTAGTTAGAAAAACTTTCTTTTTGATAGTACTCTTCTAGAGAAGACTGAATCTTGTGCATGTTTAATTGATAAACATTTCTTCAAATGTTTATATTAAGTTCCAAATATGTTTATTTCAGCTGATTGTTCGACCATATGGCCTTGCATTTAACCTTGCTGTGCCTCTGCCGGTGACGATAGGAACAATTCCTCTTCAGAACATCCATCCCATATTCAGCCAGAGCGCTTACACGCCTGGTATGGCCAGCATAGCACCGGAAGCTGACGAGCTGGCCATCCCCTTCGCTCCACCTCAGCCAGATCCCAGCTTCGTGCCTCCCAGCGGCGGCCCCACCGCTCGTAAGTGTTCACATCATCATATTAAAAAGCTAATATGTCAGATCGCCCATACAGGCTTGATAATAAGTTTAATTTTTACTTCAGTATCAGTTCCACTTCAGAACATTGCAAATTGTTAACATTATGATATATAGAAGTTATAAATTATAGGCACTTGGCAAAAAGATGCTTTTTCAGTTCAGTACCGATATTTATGCAGCATCTTGTTATATTGAGTTTCTGTTTGACTGTTTTTCCAGCTCCTCCAACATATGCTGAGTGTGGGTTTGGCCGAGCAAATCTGAAGGATGAGAGCGACGACCAGTATACGCGGGGTAATCTGGAATGGGCCCCCACATATACATACTACACATGGGGCCAACAGCCACCAGCTGGCGCTCAGCAGCCACCAGGGGGCTTTCAACCGCCACCAGGGGGCTTTCAACAGCCACCGCCTTATGATCCGCAGTCTGCTATTGCTCCAGTGCACTCTTGATATGTGCGATCTTTATATGTTGTGGATGTATAATCCTGCTCAGTAGGGTATATGTGATAAGAAAGAATGTCTTAAGTTAAAGAAGGAAGCCTTTAGTAAAGACAGGACGATATAGTAATAGATCTGTTGCATTGAATTTGAACTTGAATTCGATTTGTTAAAATTTAGGTCAAAGGTAATAGAATCAATTGACATTGTCGATACCTCTTTGACTTTTTCCACCAAATATTGGACTAATTAACTGTTTTCAAGAATGTTTTGCAATGTGTATTTCACATGTTTGCACTTGTCATTCATTCATTGTTTATTATGTGCAAATTTGCTGTCAAGAACAAATCTATGCATTTAAATATATTATTTGATATACATATTTAACCTGCAGTAGTTATATATTTTAATGAGTAGTTTTTCACAAAGTCTATATTTAGATGGGTTATATTATCATTTATATATTTCATTTATCGGAATGGGCTGTATATGTTTCTGATATATTCTTTATCGCTGCATTTAACCAAATTGACAGAATAAGGATATATACTGTTCGGATTGGACACAGTCATATAACACATTGTTATTTGTAAAAAGGTGAAGATCGCCCTGAACATGTTTCTTCTAAGATATAGAGTCCTTTAAAGTGTGATGTTTATTATCTGTTACCATGTAACTTGTAATTCATTCACTGTTACTGTTAGTTTCTATCGCAAAGTCATTGTTTATTGTAAGTTTTTATACTTATCATTCATCCATATATACAATAGTTTTCAATAGATGCCACAATGGCACTAAATGAACTCATTGTGTTGATGTGCCATAAAGCATTCATTCATTCATTCACTGTCCGAGACCAATTTGTATTGAAGAAAAAGTAAGCATATCTATTATTTTTATGAATAAAAGTTTATCTTTGGAAGTAAATCTTTGCTTTGATATTTCACAAATGCATTTGGGTGTGTTACATAGAGAATTGGTATTTGTTATCTTAACTATTGACCTACTACTTGTTATCTTAACTATTGGTACATCCAGGGTTGTATTATGGGGCCTTCAGTTTGCAGTGGTGCATCCAGGGATGTGCTATGGGGCCTCCAGTTTGCAGTGGTACATCCAGGGTTGTGTTATGGGGCCTTCGGTTTGCAATGGGGCTTCCATGTTTGTGCTATGGAGCCTTCAGTTGCAGTGGTACATCCAGGGTTGTGCTATGGGGCTTTCAGTTTGCAGTGGTACATCCAGGGTTGTGCTATGGGGCTTTCAGTTTGCAGTGGTACATCCAGGGTTGTGCTATGGAGCCTTCAGTTGCAGTGGTACATCCAGGGTTGTGTAATGGGGCCTTTGGTTTGCAAGAGTACATCCAGGGTTGTGTTATGGAGCCTTCAGTTTGCAGTGGTACATCCAGAGTTGTGCTATGGGGCCTTAAGTTTGCAATGGGGCTTCCAGTTTGCAGTGGTACATCCAGGGTTGTGCTATGGAGCCTTCAGTTGCAGTGGTATATCCAGAGTTGTGCTATGGGGCCTTCAGTTTGCAGTGGTACATCCAGGGTTGTGCTATGGAGCCTTCAGTTGCAGTGGTACATCCAGGGTTGTGTTATGGGGCCTTCGGTTTGCAGTAGTGCATCCAGGGTTGTGCTATGGAGCCTTCAGTTTGCAATGGGGCCTTCAGTTTGCAAGAGTACATCCAGGGTTGTGTTATGGGGCCTTCAGTTGCAGTGGTACATCCAGGGTTGTGCTATGGGGCTATCAGTTTGCAGTGGTACATCCAGGGTTGTGCTATGGAGCCTTCAGTTGCAGTGGTACATCAAGGGTTGTGTTATGGGGCCTTCAGTTTGCAGTGGTGCATCCAGGGTTGTGCTATGGGGCCTTCGGTTTGCAAGAGTACATCCAGGGTTGTGTTATGGGGCCTTCAGTTGCAGTGGTACATCCAGGGTTGTGCTATGGGGCCTTCAGTTGCAGTGGTATATCCAGGGTTGTGCTATGGGGCTTTCAGTTTGCAGTGGTACATCCAGGGTTGTGCTATGGAGCCTTCAGTTTGCAATGGGGCCTTCGGTTTGCAAGAGTACATCCAGGGTTGTGTTATGGGGCCTTCAGTTGCAGTGGTACATCCAGGGTTGTGCTATGGAGCCTTCAGTTTGCAATGGGGCCTTCGGTTTGCAAGAGTACATCCAGGGTTGTGTTATGGGGCCTTCAGTTGCAGTGGTACATCCTGGGTTGTGCTATGGGGCCTTCAGTTTGCAGTGGTACATCCAGGGTTGTGCTATGGGGCCTTCAGTTTGCAGTGGTACATCCAGAATTGTGCTATGGAGCCTTCGGTTTGCAAGAGTACATCCAGGGTTGTGCTATGGGGCCTTCAGTTTGCAGTGGTACATCCAGAGTTGTGCTATGGGGCCTTCAGTTTGCAATGGGGCCTCCAGTTTGCAGTGGTGCATCCAGGGTTGTGTTATGGGGCCTTCATTTTGCAGTGGTACATCAAGGGTTGTGCGTTAGGGCCTTCAATTTGGAATAGTACGTCCAGGGTTGTGCTATGGGGCCTTCAGTTTGGAATAATACGTCCAGGGTTGTGCTATGGGGCCTTCAGTTTGCAGTGGTACATCCATGGTTGTAATATGGAGTCAGTTTATGCCTATGCCTTGTTTTCAAATAAAAGACTTGGAAATGTACGTATGTGAAGGGATTAACATTTTCAAAATATATTATGTTATGGCTGGTTTGAGGTTGTAAAAGTGGCTCATTTCTCTTAGGCAGTAAATATCACTTCATGATGTTAACATGCCAATAACATTATGCCAAAACAATGAATCCTGATCCAATTATTGGATAAAAATAGTCCCAGTGTCACGTTTCTGACTCAATGGATGCTGATAAGGTAAAACGTCTTTGTGCGATGTACATGCGCATCTCATTGTAAGATGTCAGGTGATCTGTAACGTGGATCGCATATTCCATTTTCACAATTTACCCAAAATTCAATTGATGACACAGTTCACTAAGTGTGAAGCCGAGAGTCTTTTTTCTGAATGAGATCAATCATTGTCAATCAATAGATAATGTATCTTTCTTTCAAACAAGCCAAGTTATCTTGTTGATATTTGGTATTTTCAATACTGTTCATGTAAGCATTATGTCCTGGTATCTTTTGAATATTATAAACTATTTATGTACTCCATGTTCTTCTGAAAATATTTGTTTAGGATTGTCATCGCCAAGAAACGGTTGTGTTTATTTAACAGGTCATATCCTGAAGTTTGTACATGTCTCATCGATCAATAGGACTATATTGGCATTTTAGACAGTTCTTATTTTAATGCATATTCAGCAGGTCTTGGTATATTCTATGTAAATAAGGAAGGTTATCACCATAGCGGTCAGTATGTTGAAATAAACATAAAATGCTTAGGTCAACTTATGTAAACCAGTTTTTGCCAACGTGTGTCATAATTTTGCATTGGATAGGTTCAGTGTAATGTATCGATTATTGTTTGAATATAGCCCCCCGTTATAACAAGGTATGCAAAAAGATATGAAAAAAATCAAAATAAGGGTCCGATGAAAAATACATTCATCTCTATACAAATGGGTATATTTTATAGATAAGATCGGCGGCGAGATCTACAAGATTCTGACTTGTGATATTGCTGTGATGTTTGTTATAAGTGAGAAGGTTTGCGATAAGAGGCTGTGTATAGATGCACGTATTGAGCGTGTCCTCTGTACACATTGTTGGGGTCAACACTTGATGCATAGCAACAGGCGACGCGTCACTCATAGTATAGGTTTAAGGGAAGACTTGCTACATCTGCCATATCACTGACTTCGGTATGTATATACTTATGATTCCCTAGAATTATTTTCACCTGTGAAAATTATTGCAAACACCAGTAATATGATTTACTATTTTTGTTTGATTTATGAGAGATCACAGACCATAATTTGCATATATCTATTAGTATAAATTATCCATGATACAAATATATACATAATGTATAAACCTTTGGTATTACCGAAAATAAACTTTATACACTTACATTGAGGATGTATTTGAAAATATGAGATGAGCGGTTGTACAGGAGATTAAACCTTATGTATACATCTTGCATGTGATAATACCCAGTGATAATCTCCCAGATAATCTCTCTTGCATTCAAGGTTATTGTGCTATATAAAGTCAATATATGAGGAGCATGACTGAAAATATACATTACAACAAACTTTCTGCTTGTGTCAAGCTGTTAACATTTATTCAATGCACAAGGTTTTCCTCCCGAAGTAGTATGTGAAGGCCAGGATGATTTTGTCATTGCCTCTGTGTTTGATGATTGATGTGATTGATGTACCTTATGGGTCAAATTATTGAGGATGAAGTGAATGACATCAATACAGTTTATGTATTGATTTATTTGATATCAGGTCAGATTGTCTGATTTAATTTAAATGTATGGAATATATGACTCTTCATGTTGTATATATCTGAATCATTGTTTTAAAATTGTGCAATTAAGATATTATTATTACATTCCTGGAACCGTGCCCTGTCAGACCTCACATCATCATGACCTCACACATTATTATATCCTAGAATCATTATCCATCTGACCTCACATAGTATTATACCCCAGAAACATACTCCGTCTGACCTCACATGGTATTATATCCCAGAACCATACTCCGTCTGACCTCACATGGTATTATATCCCAGAACCATACTCCGTCTGACCTCACATGGTATTATATCCCAGAACCATACTCCGTCTGACCTCACATGGTATTATATCCCAGAACCATACTCCGTCTGACTTCACATGGTATTATATCCTATTATATATACCCTGATGTACATATTATGTTGTTTGTAAAACTTCAGTGTAACAGAAATGTAAGGCTTGTTTATTCATTTCAATATGGCAACAACATATCTGCTTGTCTGGTCTAAATTGTACAGAACACTGAAGTACTTAGTCATATAGAAGCTAAACATACAATTAGAGATGTCAAAATGTGAGATTTAAGAACTGTTCAGAGGGAAATGATTTCATAAAGTGATTTTAAACGGTTTGATATTGAATGACAATTTTGTTCAGTGGATATCTAAATTCAATCGCTTTATTTTTTTTCCTGATAGACCTGTATATTCTACATATCAAGGATATTCTACTCTGTCGTCATGAGTAAGGAACTGGAGTTCCTGAACGTGGCCCTGTCTAAGCCTGTGTCTGTGTACCATCCTGGAGAATGGGTGAAGGGTACCGTGATCGTTCACATCAAGGCCCCTATGAAAATGAGGGGTAAGTATGGCAGCATCAAGTCCCCTATGAAAATGAGGGGTAGTTATGGCAGCATCAAGTCCCCTGTGAAAATGAGGGATAGTTATGGCAGCATCAAGTCCCCTGTGAAAATGAGGGATAGGTATGACAGCATCAAGTCCCCTGTGAAAATGAGGGATAGGTATGCCAGCATCAAGTCCCCTGTGAAAATGAAGGGTAAGTATGGCAGCATCAAGTCCCCTGTGAAAATGAGGGATAGTTATGGCAGCATCAAGTCCCTTGTGAAAATGAGGGGTAAGTATGGCAGCATCAAGTCCCCTATGAAAATGAGGGGTAGGTATTGCAGCATCAAGTCCCCTGTGAAAATGAGGGGTAGGTATGGCAACATCAAGTCCCCTGTGAAAATGAAGGGTAGGTATGGAAGCATAGACTCAACAGCATTGGCTTAAAATACTTGGAATCTCTAAATAAGAATAGAACTAAATCTGTCATTGATTGTGAAGTGTTATTTCATCATCTCAGATTTCTTTATGATCAGGTGGATATTTCTTTTTATTTTAATTACTGACCTTTTCAGGACATATGAGGTCAGATAGAATGTAGCACGAACCATCACTTTTTATTAGCCATTTAAAGGTAAACTAACTAGAGGCATGTATGAACTAACTTGTTTAAGATATGTGTGAACTAACTTGTTTGAGGCATGTGTGAACTAACTTGTTTGAGGCATGTGTGAACTAACGTGTTTGGTGCATGAGTGAACTAACTTGTTTGAGGCATGTGTGAACTAGCTTGTTTGAGGCATGTGTGAACTAATTAGTTTGAGACATGTGTGAACTAATTAGTTTGAGACATGTGTGAACTAACTTGTTTGAGGCATGTGTGAACTAATTAGTTCGAGACATGTGTGAACTAATTAGTTTGAGACATATGTGACCTAATTATTTGAGACATGTGTGACCTAATTAGTTTGAGACATGTGTGAACTAATTAGTTTGAGACATGTGTGACCTAATTAGATTGAGACATGTGTGAACTAATTAGTTTGAGCCATGTGTGAACTAATTAGTTTGAGACATGTGTGAACTAATTAGTTTGAGACATGTGTAACCTAATTAGTTTGAGACATGTGTGAACTAATTAGTTTGAGACATGTGTGAACTAATTAGTTTGAGAGGTGTGTGACCTAACTTGTTTGAGACATGTGTGACCTAATTAGTTTGAGACATGTGTGAACTAATTTGTTTGAGTCATGTGTGAACTAATTTGTTTGAGACATGTGTGAACTAATTAGTTTGAGACATGTGTGACCTAATTAGTTTGAGACATGTATGAACTAACTTTTTGAGGCATGTGTGAACTAACTTGTCTGAAGCATGTGTGACCTAATTAGTTTGAGCCATGTGTGAACTAACTTATTTGAGGCATGTGTGAACTAACTTGTCTGAAGCATGTGTGAACTAATTAGTTTGAAACATGTGTGAACTAATTTGTTTGAGCCATGTGTGAACTAACTTATTTGAGGCATGTGTGAACTCACTTGTTTGAGGCATGTGTGAACTAATTAGTTTGAGACATGCGTGAACTAATTAGTTTGAGCCATGTGTGAACTAACTTATTTGAGGTATGTGTTTGAGGCATGTTTCCCAATCAGTAATTGTATTGATAAAACTTCTTACGCTGTGCTATCTCATCTCGATCATTCTGAATTGCTTATTCATAAAAGATTGAAAAATATACCTTCACAGCAATTAAGAAATTGTTGCATTTGTGGATATGCACAAAGCCTTTGACTGGATCAATAGGGACCTGGTCTTCCTGAAACGTTTGTAAATAATATTGATGGTTAAAGGCAATAAAGTCAGTGTATACTAATGCATTATCAGCTATAAGAGTCAGTGATAAGACAACAGAATGGTTTAGAACTTAGTCTGGGAGGGGGGACAAAGGGATGTTTTATCAACTAATTCATGAAGTGCCTTTACAAATGATTTAGCCAAAGAGATAAAAAAAACCCACAGGTTTAGGTGTCCTTGTTTGAGACTTAATGTTATCCCTGGCATTCCCATCTGTGTTGATGATATTATTCTATTATCTATAAAAACTATGCAAAAAGATATGCTAAACAGGTTACTTACATTGTACAGCAAATGACATATAAAAGTTAATAAAACAAAAACTAATTGTTTATTTTAGATGCAAGAAGAAGCCCAAAGTTTAGTTTTATACCATGAGATGATAATCTTCATGTAGTAGAATCATAAAGATATTTGGGGGCTATTACCCATTGGCTGGCAATGGTCAGATGACCATGTTGTTTATTTAATCCCTTGTGACTGTTGAATAATATGTCAGCAAAGATTTTAGAATTTGTGATTGTAATAAAAGACTAGAGCTCTGAATCGGACACATTGAAAATGATAAAAATCACAAGCCCCACGTGTAGCAGCGTATTCTGGCACCAAAATGAAAGTTTTTGACTAATGAAACAAAGCTGAACAGAAAAGGAAACAATTAAAGATCAATAAAAATCAGAAAGTTATCTAAGAAAGTAATTTAACTATTTCCCTGTGAAGAATTATTTTGATACTTTTTATTTATAAATGATACTGATACTTTTTATCAGCACATTAAAGTTTCTTTTTTAAAGAAAACTTTTTTGTTATTATAATTGTTATCTATATATTGAATGCAGGGATACGTATACAGTTTTATGGTGGGGCAAACGTTCACTGGACAGAGACTGTGGAGTACACTTCCTCCAATGGTAGTCAAGGCAACAGGACAGAAATCAGGAATCACATCGGACAGGAGGCCTATGTCAACCAAACTACGGTGCTGTTTGGGAAAGGTTTGTATTTGAGACCAAATATCATGATATGCAAAATATATGTAAAATATATGCAAAAGAAATGGGCTAATTAAAGTTAAGGTGATAAATCCTCCATACTATTATTTACTTGAACCATTTGTGCACGAATAAAAGGTTAAGAATATCAGGGTTTACACAATTTAAGTTTGTTTTTGTACCATAAATTTAGTTAGGTTTTTTCTTTTGTATCATAAATTTAGTTGTGGCTATTCTTCACTATAGAATCAGAATTCCCCCCTTTGGTGTTATTATAGCGTTAATTTCCTTAAAATGCCTTTGATCCTATTATTGGTGGAGAAGATTTCCTTTTGTGAAAAATAGAATTAGTCCCTTTTCTGACTATACGATCTAGTGATTTGTTCTTTTTAAATTATATAACCTTGGGATAATATTTTTTCATGCGACTATATAATCTGGGGATCAGGATAAATAATTTACGATCATTTATCAAAGTACTTTATACCTTTTCTGTCTCATGAAGCATCCTGGATTAAATATGTATTTATCAGAGAAGGGAGATAAGACTGGAAGTGACCCAGTGCTGGGGATAGGCCAGTACCAGTACCAGTTCCAGTTCCAGTTGCCAGCCACCCTACCCAGCAGCTTTGAGAGTGCCAACGGGCAGATCAGGTACTACCTAAAAGCCATCATAGATAAAGCCTGGAAGTTTGACGACACATTCAAACGTCCCTTCACAGTCCTAGGGGTCCTGGATCTTAATGAAATGTCCCAACTCAGGGTGCGTGTTACTAACATCATTAATTTTATCCTTACATTTCTCTTTATCAAATAATTGAAAATAAAAGATTATCTACAGGTTGTAGTTATACTGTGCTTATGTATAGATGTTACAAATCTGCACTGAAATGGTATTGTGAATGATTCTAATTGTAAGCCTGCAGCAAGTGGCCAGGATGAGAAGACCATATGTTGTTGGTGTTGTGCTAGCGGTCCCATCCAGGCGAATCTCAGCATTGCGAGGTCTGGCTATGTGCCTGGAGAATTCATATTTGCATCTGGGGCAATCTGGAATAACAGTTCAAGAAAAATAGAGCATTCAGTCTTGGCGCTTGAGCAGGTATGTGGATAATCGGATCATACAGTGAATATTATATACATTGATTCTTATATTTTGATAAGGATGTGATGTACATACATGGTCTTATATATCTTAAAACACAGTACAACCTATTCAGGCTTGAGGTAAAAGTAATTTTAAAAACCGTTAAAATTTTATTGACATGATTTGCAATAGAAAAGGAGAAACTGTTTATGAAATGAAATGTTTTTTCCAAGTAACTTATTCGGGCTATAATAATTTTTAAATCATCTTATGCCCTGGAGAAGATGCAATGATAAAATGCTGCATGGTTTGTGTCATGATAAAGATCCTTTTCTTACTCTTATAAAAAGAATGGATCAAAACAACGAAAATAGTGGCATTACAGTTCACGAACCTAGAAATATTTCGTCCATAATAGTATAATGTGTGATTATATTTAAGATGGATGAATTCTTGAATGTAAGGATAATTTCACAATTTGATCTGTTTTAGTTAAGAGCGAATTTTGTGATGCAAAATAAATCAAAAAGATGCTGAAACAGCTTGATGGGTTGAAAATATCTATTAAGACTAATTAAGAGTGTTAAGCATTATTTCGTCTGTTTCATAACTAGTTGATTTTTTTTATTTCATAAAGCGCCATGAGCGGACCTAGTCTGAAATAGCGCTATATAAATTTGTTATGATATTATATTTATTATATAGATAGTAACATATCATGCAACAACCAAGTCGATGAGTCAGGGATATATTGTGAGTGAATATGTGAGACCGGCCGTGGAACCACGTGGGAGGGACACATTCTCCAATGTTGGAATCCACGTACCTCCCCTTCCACCCTCGCTCCTGGCTGACTGCAAAATAATACGTATAGACTACATCCTCAAGGTAATGTTACTTCCTTAAATTATGAATAATACGTATAGATAATATTCTCAAGGTAATGTTACTTCCTTAAGTCATAAACAATACGTATAGACTACATCCTCAAGGTAATGACACTTCCTTAAGTCATAAACAATATGTGTAGACTATATTCTCAAGATAATGTCACTTCCTTAAGTCATAAACAATATGTGTAGACTATATTCTCAAGATAATGTCACTTCCTTAAGTCATAAACAATACGTATAGACTACATTCTCAAGGTAATGTTACTTCCTTAAGTCATAAACAATACGTATAGACTACATTCTCAAGGTAATGTTACTTCCTTAAATCTTAAACAATACATATAGACTACATTCTCAAGGTAATGTTACTTCCTTAAATCATAAACAATACGTATAGACTGCATCCTCAAGGTAATGTTACTTCCTTAAACCATAAACAATACGTATAGACTACATTCTCAAGGTAATATTATTTCCTTAAACCATAAACAATATGTATAGACTACATTCTCAAGGTAATGTTACTTCCTTAAACCATAAACAATATGTATAGACTACATTCTCAAGGTAATGTTACTTCCTTAAACCATAAACAATATGTATAGACTACATTCTCAAGGTAATGTTACTTCCTTAAACCATAAACAATATGTATAGACTACATCCTCAAGGTAATATTACTTCCTTAAATCATAAACAATACGTCTAGACTACATTCTCAAGATAATGTCACTTGTTCAAATCATAAAATGATACATATAGACTACATCCTCAAGGTACTGTTACTTCCTCAATAAATACAATAAAATATTTTGTTCTTGCATAATCTTTTTCCGTGTATGAAGCTGAACTATTACGGGTACATCAACATTATAAGGTCATTCAATGTTCTGAGTTAAAAACCCTATGTATAGATTAAGTGAATGAATAGAATGGAAATCTTATTTTGTTGTAATATGTGTTTGTATTCATTCCAGCTACTTGTGAAACCAACTGGGCTTTCGTTTAGTCTTAACGTCCCCCTAGTGTTGGGAATAGGAACTATTCCATTTCGAGATTTGAATCCTATATTTAGCACTTCTGAATACGTCCCAGGTATTACAAGGGTAGACCCAAAAGCGCAGAACCAACCACCTCCATCTTTCCAGCAGGCAATGGCGCCACCAGATCCAAGCTTTATAACGCCAGATAATGAGACCAATGCTCGTAAGTATATATTTGTTTTCAATAACGAAAAGTATTGCCCTCTCCGTTGTGTCACATGCATAGAATAATTATATTGTGGTCAAAATGAATGAAGTTTAACCTTACATTTTCACCTTAACGATATGTTTTAAATGGCTTCGGGGAAGGTATTTGAAGTTTGTACATTATCACATACGAACTATAGCAGGTCGGATATGGAGAAGCCTGCTATTGGAATCAAATGCCCTACTCTTTTCGAAGAAATAGCTTTCATTTAATCGATCACAAAGCACGATAACAAGACTTCACCAAAGCCCTTTTTATAAGCAGTTACTTGTTGCAGTTAAAATGAAATTTGTTAACTTATTAATATGACTTTAATGATATGTACTTATATTAATTTTAGCCCTACCAAGTTACGTTGAGGTTGGCGGTGAGAAAAATAATATAAAGGATGAAGGAGACGATGAGTATACACAGGGTAATCTTGACTGGTCCCCAGCATATACATATTACACGTGGTACCAACCACCACAACGGCCACCAGATGGCTCTCAGCAGCCATTTGGCTTCCAACGGCACCAGCCAGATATTGCGCCCGTCCATACTTAATATATTACATTTTCATACACAATGCAACAGCTATATTAGTCACCAGATGTCACACCTTTGCTCTTATGACTATTTATATTTGAGTGAATTTTATTTGTATAATCACAAAACCAAAACTTATTTTGAAAAATATATTTATACATTGGCGATAATACATTCAAGGTGGCTATGTATAAAAGTTTCAACATAGTTTATCATGATTTGTAAACGAGCATTCAAAATAAGTAAATAAAAGCAACATTTTTTTATTTCGTTATTTCCTTATCAAAGATTGAAGTAGTGTTTGTGTTCCAACCATAATTGACTAAGAATAACCATTCCAAAGAGGCTTTGAGGCCTTGATCCTCTTATAATTACAATATCCGTACCGTGTACATCAAAAGGCCAATTGCCAATCTCCATGTTGTTTTTTTCCCTATTGAAAAATGCACACCGGAACTGAAGAACCTTACCGGAACCAGAACTGTACAACTCCTCTATATTTAATCATTGATAATAGAGATCGGCAGGGGGCCTAGTGAAGCAAATTGCATTGCAGATCTTAAAGGTTATATATTTGTGGTAATAAAATGATCCCTGAACATATTTCACCCGGACGTTGTATTTTCATGCCATACACGTGATTTGTTCATGCTAGGACAGAAATTTGGGGACCTAACTTTGATTTATGATGGGCACCATCAGTATTTAATGTTATTTCATGTCATTTCATTTGAAAGTTTCAACGTTAAATTTCTGTTCCATTCGATTAAATCCCAACACAAAACCTTTGAACTGAAAACGCTGGTCTGGAAGACACCGTAGTCATCTCTTGGGTTGTTTTTATTTGCCCAAGAGTGGCCGACCATACTCCAGCGACAGAGTTGAACAGTGGTGTCTAAGCCTTCCAGACCTTTATTTGAAGTTAATACTGATAGGCCAAAGATCTGACATTGGAGTCTCAAGTGTTGAGACAAGGAATGTACTTTTTGTATGCAACTCTTAGAGCAATAATAAATATATGTAATAATAGAGACTATATTGTAACAAAATGCATAATATAGTGATCAGAGATGACGAGGGCTGGTGCGTATATGTCAGAGATTTCTGTGTACATGTCATTCTGTGATGCATTCGATTCATACTCTCGCATAGATTTAAGTAAATGAAGCTGCATTTGATTTTTACTCTCACGTATCAAGTTTGGGATTGTGACGCTCCGAACCGTGCGCATTTCCTTCTTTTACCAGTCTTGCAAATCCACTCAGCAGATGACATTTGGCGAGATTTACGACCAGGCCATTTGAAATAGGGGGGATGGAGAAATATAAATATCATTTTCAAAAAGGAAATTGCGCACAAATTCCTTTTTAAACAAACGAAGAGGACAAAAACATTTTATGTAATTACGGGCATGGTATAAAAACAACAGACAGTTATCATTCACAACATTGTAAACCCCTTACGTCTGCAGTGTCCCCTTTATTGTGTTTCAAAATACTCATTCTCATTGAAAGCAGATTTAATCAATCTGATCAATGAAAACACAGTATAACAGTCTTAACTGATATGTTCACAAACATGGATGCACAGATATCAATATGTTTCAGTGTTTTTTTACAGCACATTATATTTTCTGTTATTTGAATTAGTGTTTAGTAATATGTTACGTTTTATGATTTATAAGACACGAAACCTCATCTTCCAAGAAGAATCTTGATGGTGGAAATCTTAAAGGTCATGACAATATCTGACTAGTCACATACCTTTTTCATTACTACCTTCAGTGATATGAATTAGTATGAGGTAAATATATCTAAAATTCTGTTATAAGTCAATTGGTGACAATTGTCTGAGTCCTTATTTTATGTCTTATTGTATCCATG
Source organism: Amphiduros pacificus (assembly GCA_949316495.1). Taxonomy (NCBI): domain Eukaryota; kingdom Metazoa; phylum Annelida; class Polychaeta; order Phyllodocida; family Hesionidae; genus Amphiduros; species Amphiduros pacificus. Next base: position 16,036,801 of record OX439010.1, read on the forward strand.
GCATCAGCGAATATGGGATATATATATATATGGGATATATATATATATATATATATATGGGATATATATATATATATATATATATATTTATATATATATATATATATATATATATATATATATATATATATATATATATATATATATATATATATATATATATATATATATATATATATATATATATATATATATATATATATATATATATATATATATATATATATATATATATATATATATATATATATATATTGAATGTCCTTGAAATCCTCACAATCTTGTCCAAAAGGGTAATATTCTGGAATACAAATTTCAGTCTTATTGTACCTTTTTAGATGGAAATAAAAACTGCAGCATGAAAAAGTCTATGACCTCAAAGATAACAAGGACACTTGTACCGAGGATGAGTCCCAGGGATCCTCCCACGTTGCTAAGGAGAGTGAGGACAGTGTAGACAGGTTGATGTGACACTATCTCCTCTACAAGGTCTGTGTAGTACACCCTCAGCTCCACGGCATTCTCCCGCCAGTACTCATCAGTCTTGCCATACTTTGAGGTCAGATAAGACAGGAAAGGCTGGGCAAAGGAGGCCTGGGTATATGCAGTGTGATACTCGATATTGTCACATGAGATAGGGCAGTTGCACACAGCTCTGGTGCCATTGTACATGTACTGGATATATGCAGGGCGAACACAGCTTTGTTCTTTGACTGGATCGCAAACTGGGATCTTCTTGTCCCTCATGTAGAGTTCTCGACAGCCACACTGGTGGATAAGGTATCCAGTATAGCACTCGTCATGACAGGCAGTCAGACTGTACTTCCGGTAAAACTGCAAGGGCTTCTTTCCACACGATTCCCATGGCTCAGTTAAACTCAAAATCTGAAAAATAAAATCATCTGCTTAATTATCCTTCATTTTACTTTATGAAATTATCCTTTATTTTACTTTATGAAATTTCAAAAGCGAAGTGTTTTTTCAGCCAATGATTGTTCAGGAACATATTTGCTCCTTGTTACCTTTTGTCTGCGTATGCCCAGGTAGCTCTCGGCACCCTCAGGGATAGATAACCCTCTGCCTCTCACATGGGCCGGGACATCAGGCTCACTGACAGACACCTGCCAAAAATAAATCACATAAACCATACCATACAACATTTGTCTTTTTAGCGATGCCGAATATGACTGGGAACAATTCAATTTTCTATTTGACTCAGAAATGTATCATTTTTAAAATAATTTTTGAAAATATCTAAGTTATCTGAGTTGTCAAGGAGACTGTCATTCTGAATAACAAGACAAGTATCAGCCAAAATTGATGCTGAATTCAATATGTAACGTGCATTTGGCAGAAATTATCGTCTGTTCAAGTCTACTCTGGGAAAGGATTTAAATGACCATTTATGAAGCAATTTACTGGCATTCCAAAGAAGCATTGATCAATATAGATCTTCGGCAATTGGACTTTATTTAAAAAGAACACTAGAACAGGGCATTGTGTCTCCGAAACAGGTATTTATGTAATATAACACAAACTATGAGGGGGAAGTTGTTAACAAAGTCAGATGAAACAAGCTGATTCTTGGGTGAAAGTCTATGGTGTTACCTTGAACCCATTGAACTTATTTGTATTGCTGTATATATATTCCTCAGTCTGAATTCTCAGGAGTAAATGAAGCCCATAGTTCTCATCAGCGTGGAAGGTTGATAATTTCCCTTCTTCTGTTTAGAATATAAGTAAATTCAAAATTAGCTACATATCCAAAGGTATAGCTTTCCTCTTTATTTCATTTGGTTATCATGTGCCATGTTGATTACTAATCATATTATTTATAATCATATAATCAGGTGTGAAAGTAGCATATTTACCGATATTGTTGAATCACATTTAACTGGCATTAAGAAACAAATGATTTATTGGAGAAAAAGTGAGTTATGATTTTTTTTTTTTTTTTTTAATTAGAAATACTAACTGATATTTGTAAGAATTTAAAGGAAAGTGGAAACATTTACATTTGCTGGTATTTATGGCACAGTGATTTATAAAGTAAGTTCTATTTTCCTGCCACCAGGGTTAAGTGAGTTATTTTAACAGTGAGGAGCAACAGAGGAGCACTAACCGTTGAAGGCGTAGCAGACGCCTGTATCACTGTATATCTTAGTAAAGTTGAGGTGGTTACAAGGTTCACCTTGCCAATCGCACTGTCGGGGTAATTAACAGGAAAATGAAGATAAAATAAATCACATTCATGTCAACTATACCCACAGAAACAATGCTATTTCTTATCGTATGTGATTATACAGAATATAAATACATTGTCATTTTTTCTAACTTTGATGACATCTGCTTGTCAAACATCAATGAGATTATAATTAGATACAAGAACTCAAACAATCTTGAACACTTAATTTATGTTAATTAATGTCCTGAAAAAAAATCTCTAAACAGATTAAAGTATCAATTGTATAGTATAAATGAAAAGGTTTGCGAAGTATCTTCCTCCATTAAGAATAATAGATTATTTCTCCATTTCACAGATAAAGAATCTTCAGATATATCTTAATATATTATTACCTCTAGAAGCATTTCCTCCAGCTTATGGGCATGGTAGTTATAAAACTCCTCCCAAGAGTTAACATGATAGAGTCCCTCTAGCATTCCTGCCCGGAACATGTCTGTAAGGTTTTCGGCATTTCTAGCCGGAAGTGGCAATGATGATTGTCTGACCTGGTTCCGGTTGCAGATGGTAACTCTAGGCCAGGGAAGTGTGTCCACGTGACTTATATTGACATATACGTTGACAGGCCATGTGTAGTAAAACATGATCTGAGATATGATTTGATACAAAGCAAAGCCGATTCCTATCAATATAAAGCATAACCATAGCAATCTTCTTATTAAAGGTGTTTCACTTTCAAATATCTTTTTGAAACCTATCATATCCACGTTGTCCGGGAAGTTTTGCATCTTGTCCCTGAACGCCATTTTGTTGGTGGACTTTCTCTGTGAGTCACCTTTTGTCTCGGAGGGTTTGATTATGTCAGTCAGGAGGATGTCATTAGTATCATCATCTTGTCTGTGGAGCTTCTCACCAGGCACCATACCGCTCATGCTGCGCGCGCGCAGTGGGGTACTTCCTCTTTACCTGCTGGAAAATATCAAGATGAAATGATAAGCGTGATCAATAGATCGATTATTTGAGATAAGCACAAAGTTAAGAAACTTTTGTTATAAGAAAAAAAATCGGCATCCTGATCCATTTCAGTTATCAGAAAAAGCATTGGCATGTAATACATGAAAAACAAATCAAAGCCGTCACCAAGGTTACATTTGTTGTTCTACTGATAACAGCCCATGTGGTCCCTAAATGAGATCACTATACTACAGCACAAAGAGGAAAATTATGGCTTTTGACATGGAAAAAGGTTATTCATGTGCTAATATCAAAGAGTCCTACACATATTTCACATATCAGCTGACACATACCGTGTATATATATGAAAATGTCTCCAGATATGTTTTCGTGGATTGAGCTGTGAAAGAGGTCTGGGCTATATCTCTTATCATGAAATGCTATTACCCATCACATTTCCCCCACATAAGGGTCTGTACCATTTTGAGGAAGATGAGTCTAAAATGTAAATCACCCATTGAAAACTTTGTCAACGCTCAGCTCAACCAGTGCAAACACTAACTTCGTAAAGGTTTTTTTCTATTGGTACAGACCTGACACTCTTACAGATCACAGCACTATGAACTTCAAACTATATTATCCTGCTAGATGTATTTTGGTTGATTTCAAAGAGATAGCTTCTTTGTATCACAAAATCATGGCCACATATCATTTCAACATACCACAAATCTCTATAGACTGTCTGTGACCTTTGTGATTACATGAAAGCTTTAAGATATTTACTGAACCTAATGCATCGCCTAAAATATAAAAAGGAATGTATCACCATTAGGTAGCGGAACCCCTCATTTGCTGTCCAAGGCAGAATATCGCCATGAACGTGAAGTTCATTTGATATCATTTGATATTTGATATTTGACGTTTTTTTTCAAAGTATGCCTCCAAGTATATATTCGTAATAAATCCATTTTGTATGCCTCCAAGTATATATTCGTAATAAATCCATTTTGTATACATTTATAGCTTAGAAATGCTTTTTAATTGAATATACTATATGTCCACTTTTGACAAGGTATATATCCTTTTATATCCTGTTTTGACCCTATTCTACAAGTGTGTATGGATATATACTTGGAGGCATACTTTGAAAAAAAACGTCAAATATCAAATGAACTTCACGCTCGTGATATCGCCTCACTCAGATGTCTTAGTGCTTTCTCTCACACCTATGATGTTCTCGCTAATAGACTTCCCACTTCCAAGGCATTGATAAAATGACGGTTAAGAAACTTCAAATAACAAATATTCTACCGCTGGAAAAGTATGAATCTTTTTCCATGAAATTATGCATCATACACGCAATGAAAATACATAACCTATCATTCCCTTAAGAGAAAATACCAAACATTGAGAGGGAAGTATTTGGTATGTAACCAGCGTGGGAGATTTGAATATGGTACAGACGCGAAAGCATTCGCATCTATTGTGTACATTTGTTTTTTACTGGTAGCCAAGCTGTGATAAACATGGCGGTGGTAAATCTTCTACGGGCCAAGCACGTAATGGGGTGTGCAAGTGCATTGCATATATTTAAACACCCAACAGCCAACTGAATACAAAAGGTTTTATGTTATAACCACTGACAAAAAATATATACACACAAAGACGAATGGAACATTTCATTGAGTACAAAACTGTCATAAACTTACCAGGGCAATCTTATTTTCCTGTTTATAAAAGTCTCTTCTTGTCTTTTGAACACGTTATTCAGTACAGCATCACAATAAAATGCTTCCCTTCCGACAATGCTAAGATTATACCAAATGGAGGAAGGAAATATATGAGAAAGAGGCGGACTGAGAAAGAGGTTGTATTTCCCAACGACAATGGACAGACTACATAACCAAATTACTTCTTTTATATACTTCTCAATACCATATTGTCCTCTCTGTCATAATGAATTATTCATCTATAGATCGATTCTTCTATAATATACTGTCATTTTCACAAAAGAAACATACTTTTGGATTGATTTAACTCTACTTACATTCTAAAAGGTAACATATAACGGTTATGATTGTTTAACAAAAGTCTTGTGTCCTTAAAAAGTGGATAAACATGTTCTACATCTGATATAGGTCATCATTTGAAAGCATTCCGTGTAATGTGTGTAAGAGATTTGGTGCATGACTAAAAACCATAAATTACATAAAAATTACATATTGCTGTAATAATTTTCAAATCATCAGGGTTTTGTACAAAATAATACATAGACTGTACAAATATCAGCTATTAATCAGCATTTGTGAACAATCTTTATGCATTGTGAAATTTTATTAATGCTAGTATTTGGAATCCTTTGATAAATTACATTAAATTACCTACAACTTTGAAAATATTCCAAGTATTAAGCCATTATGTTTGATGAAAGTGATTGTTTTTGGTTTTTGTCTGTATTTTATACAAGCTAGTGAGAAACAAAACTAACACCGGTCAGTTTCAAACTTCTACTCAGTGAAAGAGCTCGGGCTGAGTTGAAGACCTGAGCAACTGATCAGATAGACCTGAGCAACTGATCAGATAGACCTAAGCAACTGATCAGATAGACCAAAGCTACTGATCAGATATACCTAAGCAACTGATCAGATAGACCGAAGCAACTGATCAGATAGACCTAAGCAACTGATCAGATAGACCAAAGCTACTGATCAGATAGACCTATGCTACTGATCAGATAGACCTAAGCAACTTATCAGATAGACCTGAGCAACTGATCAGATAGACCTAAGCAAGTGATCAGATAGACCGAAGCAACTGATCAGATAGACCTAAGCAACTGATCAGATAGACCTAAGCAACTGATCAGATAGACCTAAGCAACTGATCAGATAGACCTGAGCAACTGATCAGATAGACCTAAGTAACTGATCAGATAGACCTGAGCAACTGATCAACCAACCTACTGATCGGAAAGGACCAACCTATTTATCAGAAAGGACCAACCTACTGATCGGAAAGGACCAACCTATTGATCAGAAAGGACCAACCTGCTGATCAGAAAGGACCAACCTATTGATCAGAAAGGACCAACCTACTGATCGGAAAGGACCAACCTATTTATCAGAAAGGACCAACCTACTGATCGGAAAGGACCAACCTACTGATCAGATAGACCTAAGCAACCGATTAAAATGGTCTCGGCACAACTAGATTGAAAGACCTAGACAAGTGACCAGCCACTTAGCTGAGTAGAAAGGCCAGGCACTGAACCGAGTAGAAAGGCCTGGCACTGAACTTAGTAGAAAAGCCAGGTGCTGAACTAAGAAGAAAGGCCAGGTACTGAACTGAGTAGAAAAGCCAGGTCCTAAACTGAGTAGAAAGGCCAGGTACTGAACTGAGTAGAAAGGCCAGGTACTGAACTGAGTAGAAAGGCCAGGTGCTGAACTGAGTAGAAAGGCCAGGTACTGAACCTAGTAGAAAGGCCAGGCACTGAACTGAGTAGAAAGGCCAGGTGCTGAACTGAGTAGAAAAGCCAGGCACTGAACTGGGTAGAAAAGCCTGGCACTGAACTGAGTAGAAAGGCCAGGTACTGAACTGCGTAGAAAGGCCAGGTACTGAACTAAGAAAAAAGGCCAGGTACTGAATTGAGAAGAAAGGCCAGGTACTGAACTGAGAAGGAAGGCCAGGTACTGAACTAAGAAGAAAGGCCAGGTCCTGAATTGAGAAGAAAGGCCAGGTACTGAACTGAGTAGGAAGGCCAGGTACTGAATTGAGAAGAAAGGCCAGGTACTGAACTGAGTAGGAAGGCCAGGTACTGAACTAAGAAGAAAGGCCAGGCACTGAACTGAGTAGGAAGGCCAGGTACTGGACTGAGTAGGAAGGCCAGGTACTGAACTAAGAAAAAAGGCCAGGTACTGAATTGAGAAGAAAGGCCAGGTACTGAACTGAGAAGAAAGGCCAGGTACTGAACTAAGAAGAAAGGCCAGGTACTGAATTGAGAAGAAAGGCTCGGTTCTGAACTGAGAAGAAAGGCCAGGTACTGAACTGAGTAGATAGGCCAGGTACTGAACTGAGTAGAAAGGCCAGGTGCTGAACTGAATAGGAAGGCCAGGCACTGAACTGAGTAGAAAGGTCAGGTAGAACTGAGTAGAAAAGCCAGGTACTGAACCGAGTAGGAAGGCCAGGTACTGAACTAAGAAGAAAGGCCGGGTACTGAATTGAGAAAGGCCAGGTTCTGAACTGAGTAGAAAAGCCTGGTACGAACTGAGTAGAAAGGTCAGGCACTGAACTGAGTAGAAAGGCCAGGTGCTGAACTGAGTAGGAAGGTCAGGCACTGATCTGAGTAGAAAGGCCAGGTGCTGAACTGAGTAGGAAGGTCAGGCACTGAATTGAGTAGAAAGGCCTGGCACTGAACTGAGTAGAAAGGTCAGGTACTGAACTGAGTAGATAGGCCAGGCACTGAGCTGAGTAGAAAAGCCAGGTACTGAACCGAGTAGAAAGGCCAGGCACTGAACCGAGTAGAAAGGCCAGGTGCTGAACTGGGTAGAAAGGCCAGGCACTGGACTGAGTAGAATGGCCAGGCACTCAACAGAGTAGAAAGGCCAGGCAATTAATTGGAGTGAGTTCATGTAATTTGCCATTAAAGCAGTGTTACCATAATATGAACAGATGAAAATAAAGCAGCTGGAAGCTAGATATCATGTGCTGTTATTCTGCCTGAAGCATTCGCAATGTCAAGACGATTTCCTATAAGAGATTGTAAGTTCTAGATTAAGGCTGGTCATTTTATCTAACAGTGCTGATCTGCTCAGAATATTTATCAAATACAATATTTGAAATATTTCTACAAATTAAATGAATGCAAAAAAAGCTAGACTGAAAGACACCCATAGTATACTCTTCATAGCATATATATATACCTTAGGACCTAAATAACATGATAGCATGAATCCCAAAACATACATTAAAGCTGAATGGCAATAGCACAGGCAGCTGCTGTGGAAGTGCGCTATTTCATGACTGTATATATTTACCATGTTGTCAGTCCGCCATAAATAAACCTAATGAGATAACAGACAAAACATGTGTTATGGATATCACAATAGGAGTCCATAGGGAAGATTAATCAATTCTTCAATGTCTCATGATTCCCATTTTATTTTGTTCACAGGGAGCAAGAGTAATATCTACAAATGGCATGTATCCAGAACAAGTGCACATCTAGAACAGGTGCACACATCCAGGACAGATACACACATCCAGGTCAGATGCACACATCCAGGACAGATACACACATCCAGGACAGATACACACATCCAGGACAGATTCACACATACAGGACAAATACACACTTCCAGGACAGATACACACATACAGGGCAGATACACACATCCAGGACAGATTCACACATGCAGGACAGATTAACACTTCCAGGACAGATACACACATCCAGGACAGATTCACACTTCCAGGACAGATACACACATACAGGACAAATACACACTTCCAGGACAGATACACACATACAGGGCAGATACACACATCCAGGACAGATTCACACATACAGGACAGATTAACACTTCCAGGACAGATACACACATCCAGGACAGATTCACACTTCCAGGACAGATACACACATACAGGACAGATACACATATCCAGTCCAGATACACACACCCAGGACAGATACACACTTACAGGACAGAAACACACTTACAGGACAGAAACACACATACAGGACCGATACACACTTACAGGACAGATACACACTTACAGGACAGATACACACATACAGGACAGATAGACATATACAGGACAGACACACACATCCGGGACAGATACACACTTACAGGACCGATACACATTTCCAGGACAGATGCACATATACAGGACAGATACACACATACAGGACAGATACACACATACAGGACAGATACACACATACAGGGCAGATACACACATACAGGACAGGACAGGTGGTTATACAATTTTGACAGTTACCAATGACGAAAGAATACTTGAAACTTATCTGTCCAGTTTAGTACTCATACATATTTTCATAGTTTGACGTTTTACTTGGATGTAAAAATATGAATAGTTTTAGTTTTACAGGTCTGTGATTTTTGAAACCACAAAAACGAGGTTACCCCAGTTTTCTCGTCTATGTAATGTAATTTGAATGTGATCTATGGACAGCAACATTAAATATAATGCAAAGCTCCAAAAGTTTAATGTTCTCACATTCAAGATGAAATATAACATACCAGTGTTCTACAAATGTGTCGCTGTCCAAATCCTCATCTCAGTGTAGAAATCTTTCCTAGATTAACTCTGTATTCATGTCATTGTCTGTGGTAAGCAGTCACTGACTGCCTGTGACAGCAACTCTTGTGTACACTGCTATCCACCGTGAAACCCTCACCCTTTATATTTGAGAGAATATTTAGCACACCAAACAAATGCAAATATAGGCCAAACTAGCAAACATTACCTGGGCAGGTATTTGCACGAAATATGGATATGGTTAATCTACTCTCTATATATACACTATGCAATATTTATCAAGGTTCCATCAAAGAATTCAATTGCATGAATCAGATTTTGTGAAACAAATTGAATAGAATACTACGGTGACAATTAAAAAGGATGTCCATATTTTTCCTAATTGTAAGAAGGTAGTGCAGGCTACCTGTGTGTATGTGTGTATGTGTATGTAATACATCTAATGTATTCAAATTGATCATATTAATTCAGAAGGCCAAATAGAATGATAATGCAATTGAGAGGTTCTTTATTGAATGTAGATTTGGTTTAATTGAATAGATTGGTAAACTGCCCCAGTGTTAGGGGTATTAGTCTAGATTGCCATGGTATTATTATGTGGACTCTCATCCTGTATGTTCAGCTGTCATCCTATTTAACTACAGTGTCTGAGAGTGATTGCTCGATCACAAGTAATGCTTAAATATATACTGGCATCAAATACATTATCTATAGCTAACCAGATAGATATAAAAATAAAAAAAACTGTTACATAGGCAACATTGGTAATCATCAAATTACACCACTCAATACATATTATGCCCTTCAGAGATTCTGAGGCGAGTTTCAGCATCTTTGGTTTCGGTGCCCTCACAGCTTTGCCTCCAAAATCATAAATCATTTTGTTTTTTCTAACATTTTCTAACATTTCGTTTATAGCCATTGTTAAGTCAGCAACTTTATTGTTCAGGGATAAACAGCTTTTGGCAGTTACGGCGCAGGTTGGTGGTCTTTTGTTTCAGATATCTTTTATTCCAACCAAGCATATCCACACACAAGCAGTCACACCAGTGAGATATTTCCTGGATGAACTTGTTTGTGTTTCTTTGGCATAAATCAAACCATGTCAATGAGCACGTGTATGTCAAGGCAAAACACACAAAATGCTCAGTTAAAGCCACAAATCAGGCCAATCAATAACAAAAAGATGAACAATAGCTCTGTTGAACATCTAACCACACCTGTATTCCGGCAGGTTCTGATATCTCTGCTTCTAGAATCCCATGGCAAGTTGAATGGTAATGCGGTGACAAGAGATGACAAGAACCGTACATTATTCATGGTAATTGCATGCTGTTTTTTCACAATGAGATACTTTATGTGGTCTGAGGGAGACTTCTGAAATATTCATGCAGTCTGACATATCCACCGAGACCCCGTGTATCACGGTACTATCAGAACGCTGATATCACTTGTGGGAAATCTCACCACTTTTGTAACAATGCAACCTTCATTGTAACATTATGGATCGTACTCTAGGCTGGATACTCGGGCATAGGACAGTATAACATGAAAGAGAGTGCTATATCACAGGGATCATACATTATATCATATCATTGTTACTCTTTGAATATCTATACAGGCCTACATTCTGAACAGCATCCTAGTTCTGATCATACATATGTAGGCTGTATACACACGGGAATGCCACTTTGCATAGAGATTGTGATTTAGTATATTTCTTTACATTTAAATCAAACCCTTGGTGCAGCCATGAATAACGGTCAGATGTCCTCAGAATTCGCTTATTTTTTATAATATGGTTTTGTCTGATCAAGGATCTGTTTTCAAAGAATTTGTTTTGTCAATGTGTCACTATCTATTTTCTTAGGGCAGTCATTTCACAAAAATAATGTTGCACAGAACATTTAGCCATAACTTTGATTTTACCAAAAGGGTGTTAGTTTCAGATGTGATTCCGTCTCATATGGGTTGCTTGTCGATATAGCTTACTTCCGGCTCAGATACCAACATCAGCGCAGAGATATTTATGTATTAAATGTGAATGTATTAAATCTGATCAGCGACAACCCCCCACAGTGTATCTCTGCTCTGATTCAGACTAGGCTGGTGTCATATTCATCTTTGCCATTACATATGTAAAGGCTAATGGTGGCAGTCTGGCTGCAGCAAAACATTAATGCATAAAGGAAGGATGTTTTATAAAACAAAACCTATTCATAGACAGCAGACTATAACTGAATGTAATCTATGTACAACACCAAGACCGAAAACACTTTGTATACCCTGGCAAATATATATCATGATACATAATATCATAGAGCAATTTGGTCCTAATGGCATTATTGTTTTTCATTGAAAGTATTTTTTATCAATGTTATTGTAGCAAAAATGATATGCATTACAAAAATTGATATGAAATAGTGAGTCGTACAATACCAAACCACTGTCCATGTGTTTTGACTATTTGAATTGATTTGATTTGATTTGATATGTTGGCCGCTCCACTTGTGTCTCATGGCTATATTAGTCACTATTGACTGGTACTGACACCATATCTCTACGTGTCCCCATCCACTACTGGTACCATATCTATACTGGTACCATATCCATCACTGGTATCACATCTGTTCTTGTCCGAAGAAGACCCACTCAATGACCTCCCGCATGGCTACCAAGCATCCCCATTAGGGTCATTCCGTAAAAAGTACCCAACAAGACTCGTGCAATATACGACCTTCCATGGTTCCCAGACAGGTCAATAAATGATGGAATAGAGAATAATAGATGACTGTCAGAGGTTCATACAAACCTATCCAGACATATGGCTTGGACCTGGCCAGTGTGTTTCAATGGTGGCACCAGAACAGCGTTATGTCCTCATAATCACATGGTCAGATGACAAAGGTAATATTAATCATTATCAGATGACAAAGGTAACATTAATCATTACCAAATGACAAAGGTAACATTAATTATTACCAAATGACAAAGGTGACATTAATCATTATCAAATGACAAAGGTAACATTAATCATTATCAAATGACAACGGTAACATTAATCATTACAAAATGACAAAGGTAACATTAATCATTACCAAATGACAAAGGTAACATTAATCATTATCAAATGGCATTGTTGCCATCTGGGTTGCGTAGTGTCCCCAAGTTTGCCTCTGGTCTATAATACATCTATAAGAAGCAGAGGCATTGCAAGATACTGCTGGTATATATTACCTGTACATTATTTGGATGGTGTTATGTGCAGGGAAACAGCAGGGAAAATTGTAAATATAATCCTTAGATATTGGTATAGAGACATGGCTGGAACAACATTAGGCCTGGCCATGAAATTGGGAAACTTAGAGATAAATAAATATTCGGTTAAAGTGAGCTCTCATTTTCAAAGGAACGGGTGTGCGAAATACCACGAAATACCAAGATTTAAATACTTTTAATGTAAGACGTTATGCAACGAAAAGAGAACTTCTATAGTTAATATTTTGTTCCAAAGTAGTAAAGTTCAACATTATTTCAGTCATGTCGTGATGAGACCTAATAGTAGCAGATATAGCGCTGCCTCGCTGAATTGTTGTCATGTCGCAGGTCCTTGACATGACAACCCGCCCAGTCACAGATTTATAAGGACAACGGGTTAACCCTTTTTCCATGGGCCTCAGCTCATATGATAAATTGTATCATGTTTTCAATCTCACCCAGCCGGGGATCAAACCCATGCGGAAAAATTAGGGGCATTTTCATGCCTATTGAGGCAGAGGTTGTTTGTGACTCTACCTCGCTATGCAGAGTACTATTATGCCAGTATCTGTAACATAAACTTTAAAATATTTCTCCCCAATTTATTGTATTATGCGCCTGCCGATGAATTTAGTAGATTCAGAAAATGTATGCCAGAGAGTAATATGTACATGACGAAGCTGGAGAAAACGTTGTTTGATTATTATCATTAAGTTTTGTTTATATTGTGCGTATGTCCTCACACTTGAATTGTAAAGCTATTATTTGTTTGTGATTTGACTGCATACGTTGTATAATCATTAAGATTAATTCTATGTTTATATGCGACAAATAGTGGAAGAGTAAACTGGCACAGAATTAGGCCATAAACACAGTATCACAGTCACCCCATTTACAAAGAATAACATATATCCCAGGGCATAATCTCAATACTTCACATTGTTATCATTATGCATGTTTCAGCACTGGACCTCAGAACAATGGTTCAAAATGGCATCAAACTGAGCATCAGGGCAACACTTATATAACTCCAATCATATCATAGCTATACCAGTTTACCTTTCTAAGGTCCCTGTCACACCAAGCCCAAGGTGAAACTGCATTGGTAAAACATCCAATTTTATTTTGGGAAGTACCGGCATGCACTACCCTCCATGATAGGACTTCTCTCTCATATCAGTCCCTGCCTTCAAAGGTATAAAGCTGTGCACAGGATCGGTCGCAAGTCATCAGTATTCATAAAAATCTGGCTGTCCACTGATCGGTGAAAGAATATTGATTTGTATTGACAGTTATACTGATTGGCTAGTTCATGTGTCAGACACTATTAACAGTTTATAACCTTATGTTGAGCAATTCAGATTTGATGATATTTTTGTAAGCAAGGCAAATATTTATAACTTGAGGAATTCCAAATTAAGAATGGTAAATATAGTGCAATGACTGCAAAGGTAGTTTGTTTGTTTGTTTGTTTGTTTGTTTGGAGTATTACATCACTTTCAACATTATTTCAGTCATGACACCTACTGAATTGTCATGTCAGAGGTCCTTGACATGACAACCCATCCGGTCACAGATTTACAAGGAGGATGGGTTAACCCTTTGGCACGGGCTTGAGCTCATATGGGAAATTGTATCATGAATTCAATCTCGGCATGGCCGGAGATCGAGCCCACGACCTTTGGACCACCACAGAGGAACTGGTGCTGAGCTGGCACTCTAACCAACTGCGCCAAGGCCCACCCTTTGCAAAGGTAGTAATTGAATACTACCAATGTAATGCAGAGTAACAGGCACAGTCAGTACTCCATGCACAAATTGGGGATTCTTTATGCATTCCACGGTAATGCCAAGGTCGCCAAAGGGACACAGAGGATTGAATCCATTTTGAACATGAATACAATAGTTACCATGCAGTAAGGACTCCTGGTAGCGGCACAGAGCTCTTAGTGCAGAATGAACTCCTTGCTGTCTAAATGGGAGCCGTCTCTGTGATGATACCCCTCTCACCCCCGGGGATGCAATCATACTGTATTTACATGATGTCAAGAATAAAAAAAATACCGACATGCACATTTTGGGCTCCTAGCACACATGGGTGACTAAGTTGGAGATCCATGGTGAGTCCAAAATCATTGTTCATCTGCAGAGAAAGTGTCATGGGGAGTCCTTAGCTTCTCTTGATGTCTGTGGGGTACTCAATAATCAGTAGTGCATAATCATACCAGCCAGATACTCTCCTGTTCCTCCAAATTATCTGTCAAATTTGCCCAACAGGGAAAAGGTCAGTTACATGACCTTTACTACCAGCACATCGAACACCTAACCACATGGCTTCACTGAGGTCATATATTGCTCCAAGCATGAAGAATGGGCAGTCTGTGACATGTGGCAGTATCCGACATTAAGATATTCACAAATAAGGTCAATAGGCCTCTTATTCATTACTATATCTGGTGCAAGAGTTGTTTCAAAACCCATGCTTAATTCATTATCCAAAACATTGATTACAAACTTAGTCTAACTACTGTATGCATAACATGAGAGCAGGTTCAGCATCCCAAGCTGGGGAGAACCAATGGGCAGGACATGATGTATCCGGCTAGGAAGTCTGATGTATACAAACATTTGATAGGCATCTATCTCAGTATTTATATTAGCGGCCTTGATTGTAAAGCAGTAATTGAAATTGGATGTTTGTTTTGAAACATATCATATTGGCAATCGTTGTTGGATTAAGAAGGTGGTGTAAGGTGTATTAGATTTATTGAAAATAACTTAACTGTGTGTAAACAATAATTTTGTCTCCTGTGTAATGTTAGATTTTATGGAAAGTAGATCACATCAGGTATGGTGGCACCTTACCATTGAGAGTCTACCATGTAGTTAAATTGTGCAGAAACTGGACGCCAGTGCTATTCCATTAGATTTTCAGAATTATGATCAACTTAAAATCAAATCTTCTGATTTTCTCACCAAAAGTTCTGCAGATATTGTATCAGGTGGGTGCAAGAAGGCCAGACCTAGATCAGTCATCTATGAGTTTGAGTTCCCAAGAGAGATCTTGGTTTCTTTAAAGGGAGCATGGCCATGAAGTAGAAAAATTAGTTCATTATCATAATATTCAATTATACCAAATAAGCAAGTTCTGGCACACAGTTAAAACAGAAAATATAGACTTGATATCTCTTTTAGGACTTATTTATCACACGTTTTGAAAGTCCTAAACCTAATTGATTCCTTGTGAGGTTAATGTGTTTTTAAACCAAAGTGTTTTTGTGATCAGATTGGAACTCATCAACCATATGACCTTTGAACAGCATACTTCCTTTATGTGTCATTAATTGTCTGATGTGGCTCCATGTCTTTGGGTTGATTTCTTAACCCATTGGGCTATTCCAAAGGTAGAGGTTGTATCAAGGAATTTATCACCCCTAGTTTATGATGCTTGTTCATCTGGAAGTTGTAGTAGCCTCTGAGGAATACTACTTCATGTGTGAATGAGCAGTATTGAGCACTAATTTCAAAGCCATGATTATCCATTACAAGTCCTGATACTGATACCATACCAAATTCAAGCCTTGATATCTATCTTGTTCATAGACATCAGCAACACTTTCAATGTCCATTCAGCCATGTGTACAAAATAACTCAACATTGGCATTATCTAGGCAATTCATATGGGATGAGGAGTCCAAGTATAAACATTTCGAAGCCTTAACAGAAACACACAACAATGGAATATTGAGGGAATTCATAGAGTGTGTTATTGAACCAAATGAGAAGGGCATTGAAACAGCAGTAGATAAGTTTAATACAATAACATATGATGTTTCCAAAAAAATCTCTCAAGCTTCGACAAAAGAAAAATAATACTCACAAAAGGTGTAATAGAAAGTTTATCTTTGATGCTAATATATTCAGTATTTGTTCGCAGTGAAAACACTGAAAGAGAAGTATCCGAACAATAGAAAGATCAGACAAGATTATTACTATATAAAACGAATGTTTGAAAAGTCAGTCAAAAATAAAAAGTCATACATTAAGGAAGATCTACTGAAGAATCTGAATAGTATACATGATAATGATACAAAAATATTGGGATACTTTCAATCAGCTGAGAAATAGAAATGTTAACAATCACAGTAATGTTATAGATCCTCATGTTTGGGTAAATCAATATGAAAAGCTGTATCTTAAAGAACCAGATATGGATGATGATATTAGGGAAGAACTATAAACAGCTGAGGAAACCAGAAAAAACATACTGACCTGGACTTTGAAATTACTGATAAAGAGATGTATTCTGCTATAAATAAGTTAAAAACCAAGAAAAGTCCAGGTCCTTGTGGAATAATAAATGAAATGATAAAATATGGGAAGTTTTACTTTGCCACTCTCTTAAAAAAGATTTTTCAACTTGGTGTTATCAGTTGGATACTGGCCCAAGTTATGGAAAAAAGGTTTTATTTTTTATATTCATAAGAATGGAAAATTCAGTGATCCTGATAATTTCGGTGGAATTACACTGACCAGTTGTATTGGCAAACTAATTTCAATTATAATGAATGCCAGATTGGTAGAGTTTATGAACCTACATGGAATATATAGTGCCTTTCAATTTGGATTTAGGGAAAACTATAGTACCTCAGATAACATGCTCATTTTGAACGAACTTATTTTATCTTATCGCAAGTCTAAGAACAAATTATACATATGTTTCATAGATTTCTGAAAGGCCTTTGACAGAGTCTGGAGGTCAGCTCTTATATTAAAATTACGGAACATGGGAGTTGGTGGGAATTTATACCAAACAATAAAAAAAGGTACACTGATAACTTGAGTTCTGTAAAGATAGACAATGGACTCACAGACTTTTTAAAATGTGATGTAGGTGTCAGACAAGGAGATGGTTTAAGTCCCACCTTATTCAACATATTTATAAATGACATAGAAACAATATTGAATACAACAGAAAGCAAACCTGCCCAGTATGGAATGGTGAATGTTGGTTGCCTGCTTTATGCTGATGATTTGGTCATATTTCTGAAAGCCCTGAAGGCATGCAGTATAGTTTAGATGAGCTGACAAGTTATTTTTCTATATGGAAACTCGAAATAAATGTTATGAAGAACAAAATAATGATAATTGCATCTTCAAGGAAAAATAAAAAAGTTCTTACATTTAGAAAAATAGACAATCACTAGAAGTTGTCAACTCATATAAATACCTTGGGTTTGAAGTAATGGTTTGGTGCAGCTTGGGCAGGAGTGACTTGCACACAAAGCATTAAGATGTTGGCATTCAGTCAGAAATGGTTTCTACAACCAAAAGGTATGGCCTATAAAACCATATATAAAAGCATTTGAGACTGTTATTAAACCAGTACTATTGTATGGTGCAGAAATATGGGGTCAATATTATATTTTATTCTATGATCACTGTGTATTCTGTGCTGTGATTGGTCAATTCCTGGTCACGTGAGCTTCTCTAAATTGTTGTATTGACCAGATGCATTATATTGCACGTCAATATACTTTCCACTGCACTGATGGGGAATTCCATGACGTCACCATACAGACAAACTCGTCCTTTTCAGTTCTCACTTTTAGAATTAAACCAACAATGGCAGTAATTAACACAGTGATCATAGAATAAAACAAATATGTACCTGGGTGTCGTGCAATATGACTTTTTATGGACCTTCGGAAAGTTATATTGCACGAGGCGCAGCCGAGTGCAATATAACTTTCCGAAGGTCCATAAAAAGTCATATTGCACTCCACCCAGGTCCATATTTGTATAGTAAAATGTCATGTGAACATATTCACATAAAGACATGCAAACAAATATTAAGATTACCCAAACTAGCAAGTAATGTAAGTGCTTTTTGTGAATTGGAAAAATTACTGATATATGTTGATGTAATATGATCATTGTTTAGATTCTTTGTCAGAATACAAAAAAAGGATGATAATTTCTTGGTTAAAAGAATTTTCCAGGAAAGTAAAAGAAAGTCTATGAGCTTGTAGACAATCATTGAATTTGTAGAATTTAAAATCATGTTGTATTATAACGTAGAATTCACTGACACAAATAGCTGTAATAATTATATGCACAATGTAAAAAAACATCTGACACAATATTTTCAGAATCTCATGTTCACATATTTACAAACTGATCAGAACAAGAAATTAAGTACATATAAGCATATTAAAATGGTACATGGACTTGAGCCTTATCTTGAGGTTTTACAGGATCCAACAATGAGAAGGACAATGACTAATTTTAGAGTAAGTGCACATAATTTATGTATTGAAACTGGTCGCTATAAGCAGATAGATCGATCTAGAAGAAAATGTCAGATGTGTAATAATGGTGAAATTGAGGATGAATATCACTTTGCATTAAAATGTACAAGTTTTGAATGTCAGAGACAGAAATACCTTATGCCAATGATAGACATACATTGTACTGATATGAATGAATGGGATATATTTATATATTTTATTAGCAGTGAAAACCAAACTATAATTGAAGTTTCAAAATATTCATATGAATGATTTTGTATAAGGGATAAAATACTGTATAGAAATCATGGTTCATCATAACAAGTGTAGGATTATTGTGAAAATGTTCCTAAGGCCATGTAACAACATAAAACCTCTTCATATCAGAAGAAGATGGCCAGACAGTTCATTTCTGAAAACTTAACAACAATTATAACACACCTCCCCAAATGAAACTGACGCTGGACAGGTCGGCTTAATAGTGCATTAGGTTCAGGCAGATGAAGTTAAGGGTTGGGCACACAGACAAATAAAACATCAATTATTGGACTGTATTATATTCAAATTATGAATGTATGTAATTACATTGTTTGGATAATGTTACATGCATGTTAATTAGACGGTGTTAATACATTTGTATATGGCATATATATCTGGTTGTAATAAGGGTTATGTATATATAATAATTGTAGTTAGTCAAACCATGCATAAAGTTGATATGTTGTATTATGTAAATCATTATGTTAAAGGTAGTACCAATAAAATATTTATAAACATACATTTATTCAACCATAAGGACACATTTGTTCAAGTTTAGAGGCCATGTTAAAATATAGGTTAAAATATTGATCCCCCAGAAAGGCTGGTGACCCCACATGTTAACAACATGCAATCATGCAATCTACACATCAGTAGTTTATAGGAAGGTCAATGTTTGTGTGGATCATTCCATGTTTTTTCCCTTATGATGCCAAAAAGAGGAAAGTCTCAGGTTGGGGTACCACCAGTAGAGATTAAGAATATGGGTTGGGGCCCTGCTGAGAACACTTGCTTGCTGAGATTAGTACTCAGATTAGTGGAGTGTGGTCACTTTCACATGTCTAAAATAGTGGGCAAAAAATTGCACACACATGAGCATTATTTCTACACACATTTCTTCATTCAAAGTGTGGTTTTATTTTACAATTAAAATAGTGATTGCAGTATTTGAATTTTTTTAAATATAGAAATTCTAATTGTATTTTGTTAGTGGATTTCACCTTTGTTTTTTGTATAAAGTCCTTATTTTTTATACTTTCTGCCAATACAAAAGATAAAACTTCAAAACGAAGATTTCATCCTCAGCATGAAAAAACAAATACTTGTCCCAACTGGGAATTGAACCCCAGACTGTTAGCATGGAAGACAGATGTCCTACCCACTGAGCCATGTTGAAAAGTATGATTTGACTTTCTCTGGTAAATCACACAAATTCTTTTTTTATTGTTGTCAAGGTAAATATTGTTGTCAAGGTTATTGTATCAAGGTAAATATTCAGTAATTTCACACAGCAGCCTAAGTTATATTTATAGACTAAAATTTTCCAAAAATATGTTTGTCTGAGATGATATCATAAGTAATGCAAATAGATCAAGTAGATATATATAACTCATGTCTCATTTAAATTTGAGACACCATTGTTACATTGAATATGAGGTGTGTCATATAATGCCCAGACACATTTTAAATATCTAACATGAACTCAGAAAACAGAAAATTGTAATAAAACAAAGAAAGTCAGTGACTGGGGTGCACGTGGTGCGTATAATTCTGGAGAAGTCATATGGAAAGTAGTCCAGTAGGTTGTTAGTATCTTAGGGAGCTAATGTGTTGATATGTACTCAATGATCTCACTCATAACAGAAATCAAGATGGCCGAATGCTGGTTGAGAACGTGCTTGATTTCTCTTAAGGGAAGTACAGTTCATGTAAAGATTACATTAGACATTCAGATTTTGTTAATATGGTTTGATGCAAGGATCTTGTTGTGCACTCATCACATTTCTGAAAGCTGTCTGTAATGAAAAGCCTTTCATCTACTTATACCTCTGCAACAGAAAGCTAATCCTAGTATAATGTACATCAATAAAAACACTCTGTTCACCATAACTTTGTATGTGCTTTCCATAGTGGGAATGCAGATGAGTTGGTGCTCAGATTGCACCTTGTGAGAGATCATCTTGATGTGTACCAGTGATTCCCTAGATACAGCCATATAGCTTCCACTTCATGTGATATAAATAGCCCACTTATAATCCAAATACAGTACCTTAGAGAGTTGTATTCACAATATCATAATGATGTTCAAAGGTACCATGTAAACTGTATTCACAATACCGTAATGGTATGTTCAGGTCACCTATAAACGGTATTCACAATACCACAATGGTATATACAAGCCACCTGTAAACTGTATTCACAATACCACAATGGTATGTACAGGTCACCTAGAAACTGTATTCACATTATCACAATGGTATCTAAGGGTACCATATAAACTGTATTCACAGTACCACAATGGTATGTAATGGTACCATATAAACTGTAGTCAGTATACCATGACGGTATTTACAGGTAACATATAAATTGTCTTAACGATACCACTATGATATGTAAATGCATCACATATATTCTCATACCATATATCTGCACATTTGATTTCACATAAACCCCCTGTCACTGACACATGGGAAGGACTATATAGTATGCTTCAATATCTGTGTTATTTTATATATTACTATTATTTCTATAAATGTAAGTCACCCCTGGGTCAACCAAATATCAATCTGTACCCTGCAGCTAAGCATTGTCAGCAATGATTTGGCACCTGGTTATATTTTCCTCATATTTTATTCAAAAAAAGAGAACATAATCAATATTCCTATCTTATTTGTGTTTTGAATTAGCTGAGGCAGGACCTGAATAAATAAAACACTATTCTGGAGGTTTATCATCGAATTAGTGTTAAATAATACAGGCAGGAAACCACTAATTCAATTCTTTCTTCCATGTGAGAAGATTTGTTTCAAATATGCTTTTTTCCAAGCTGTCAACCCCAATATGAAATAAAGAATTAAGACCACTATCGAATATATACCCCTGGACATATTCAATGTTGAAACAGATCATTCTGTGCTAATTATGAGATCTGCAGGTCACATTACATTCAAAGGGAGAAACACGTCCCTTAATTGCAGGTGTTGCCTTTCTTATGAGAACCTTCATAAAAATGATTTGATTACCATAGCAACAGGTATATCTCAAAATCTACACGAACACCATATATTATTTTTTCATGTGTTCATTTGGACCATGCATATTGTGTTCTTAATTACTGTACTAATTTTGGACCATGCATATTGAGGGACCAGTGAACATTATATGTTGCTAGCTGGCTCCCCGCCTATCAGACGCAATGTGGGGTCCACAGACAACATCTTCTCATGTGAAACCTCACAAGAAGAAGAACAGGTCATAAATACCTTGAATATCTCATTACCGAATATTCGTATACACATAATTTATACAGTTCTAAACTTTCAGGAACAAGATGGAAAAAATCATTGGCACTGGCAGTAAATTCCATTGAAGTGAAACTCAACTGAAGTGATGTGAAGTCAGGTGATGTGAAGTCAGGTGATGTGAAGTCAAGAGACGTGAAACCAAGTTATGTGAAGTCAAGTGATATGAAGTCAGGTGATGCGAAGTCAAGTGATGCGAAGTCAAGTGATGCGAAGTCAAGTGATGTGAAGTCAAGTGATGTGAAACCAAGTGATGTGAAGTCAAGTGATGTGAAAACAAGTGATGTGAAGTCAAGTGATGTGAAACCAAGTGATGTGAAGTCAAGTGATGTGAAGTCAAGTGATGTGAAACCAAGTGATGTGAAGTCAAGTGATGTGAAAACAAGTGATGTGAAGTCAAGTGATGTGAAACCAAGTGATGTGAAGTCAAGTGATGTGAAGTCAAGTGATGTGAAGTCAAGTGATGTGATGTCAAGTGATGTGATGTCAAGTGATGTGAAACCAAGTGATGTGAATTCAAGTGATGTGAAGTCAAGTGATGTGAAGTCAAGTGATGTGAAACCAAGTGATGTGAAGTCAAGTGATGTGAAAACAAGTGATGTGAAGTCAAGTGATGTGAAACCAAGTGATGTGAAGTCAAGTGATGTGAAGTCAAGTGATGTGAAGTCAAGTGATGTGATGTCAAGTGATGTGATGTCAGGTGATGTGAAGTCAAGTGATGTGAAACCAAGTTATGTGATGTCAAGTGATGTGATGTCAAGTGATGTGATGGTAAGTGATGTGATGTCAAGTGATTTCAAGAATTAATCATGGATTTTAACCACCTGGCCAACCTTGAGCATGTTCAGCCTTAAAGTGTAAATGGGAAATATAATAAGTGCAACACTAACTGGGAAGTAGAGACATTTTATTTATTTATTTATTTATTTATTATTTATATATTACCCCAACCAATCTGATAAGGAATGACAGATGTAAGCACTTTATAAGACAATGTTTGCCGAGGCTAACCCCGGACCGGAGAGCGGTTGCACACATTATACCAGATATTACACTGCTGAAGTATCAATCCACTGTTTGTCTCCTCCACAAGCTTGCCTTAACTAACTCACACATGCCTGTCAGATATTGATAAATGGCTGGGTGCAATGTTAACATTCAATACAAAAAGTTTGCCAAGATAAATAATAAAATAACCGGTTAGAAATGAGCTTACCTTAATAATGGGGTGTGTAGCTTCTTCCATGGCTTGTTGTGGTAGGAGGCACACTGGATGGTATAGCTGATCCGGGGAACGTGTTGCCAATATCCACGATCCCTTGTACGAGGCTAAGCGATACAATTCTTTGTTTCAGGACCCGTGGCCTCCTGCTGTGGCCTCCTGCTGTGGCCTCCTGCTGTGATAAGTACCTGGGTCATAATGCTGCATGATTGAGAAAGGGGAACATATCTTCTCCTGAGTGGGCGGCCTTCTTCAAACAGTGCACATGTTTGGTTATCAAAGGCCGTGATTTATGTTATAATTTACTCTCGGTGGGATGCCAATTGGTTTTCCGGAGTATACTTATAGATTTAGATGAATGTCTAAATGAAAACACGAATTAAATATCCCTGATTACTCTTGGTAAAACGTAGGGCATTTAGTCACGTTGACAGGTACCTTAGGTTTCCATTGTGATATGTGTATGTCATCATATTAGGTTTGTAGTTTTGTAGTCATGGCATCCACTCCCTAAATCACTAGCCCTTTCCTAAGGATATTTTCTGCTATATTTTATTTGCATTTTAAACATTTTCGTGAAATGGCCGCCGGGCCCAAAATAAATAAAAGGCAAATTCACTGCTAGAGATTCTCGAGCTAGTAGTTTTGTAGAGCCTCTGCTAGTGTTGTAGGTAGAACCTTTCTAATCATGCATCTCACACATCCAGGATATAAAAGGCTTTTTTCCTCTTTCAGCGTCTTACCAGGCCAGACTTTTTTTCACACACATATCAAAAGTACATTCTGGCATTCAAAAATGCAAACATTAAAAACAAGCAACATACAATCTTATCGGATTGTATGAACCCTGCAATTCAGCAGGAAGAATGCTAATTGGTTTTGCTGAGCATTTGTCAAGGGAAATGAGTCTTGGCTTCTATTTGGAATTGTTTAATTTGGGTTAAATTATCGGTAATGCAAACGACTACACAAACTCAACCGTCTCAAGTCACTGTACATAATTTAAAGAACTGGTTTCTGACTTTTGAAGTGAAGTGAAACTCAACTGAAGTGATGTGAAGTCAAGTGATGCGAAGTCAGGTGATGTGGAATCAAGTGATGTGAAGTCAAGTGATGTGAAGTCAAGTGATGTGAAGTCAAGTGATGTGAAGTCAAGTGATGTGAAGTCAAGTGATGTGAAGTCAAGTGATGTGAAGTCAAGTGATGTGAAGTCAAGTGATGTGAAGTCAAGTCAAGTTATATGAATTCAAGTCGAGTGATGTGAAGTCAAGTGATGTGAAGTCAAGTGATGTGAAGTCAAGTGATGTGAAGTCAAGTGATGTGAAGTCAAGTGATGTGAAGTCAAGTGATGTGAAGTCCTTTTAGCAGGACTCCAGCAGGGTAAATCAATAGCTTAAATCTGCCTGGTGAATATGAGGGATGTTTTTGTGCCTGATACCTGGAGAGTTCTATGCCCTACATCATTAAAACATTGAAACTGAGAAAGATTGAGGCGGGTCCGCCACTTTGCAGGCTCAGCAAGGCGTATACGATGATGTTGGCAAACGTCAGCATCATTAACTACCAACTCCTCAGGCCAAACAGATTCTTATTTTTCATCAATTGTTTTATCGGTATGGAGAGAGGTGTTTTAATCTACCATGGACTCAAAACATATGCATAATAAATTACATTTCTTTCCCTCTTGTTCTAACGATTTCAGACATATATGTATATGGGTGTGTGTGTGTGTGTGTGTGTGTGTTTTTTTACACAGTGTATTTCTCAAGACATAGGTGTTGTAGCCTGAGGTAGCAATGTTCAAGAATTTTTTTACAAAAAATAAGAAGGTGGAGGTGAGAAACAAGACATTTAAGCTCACAGGTAGTCAGAATGATAGATGGATATAAGTTGAGCATAACATAAACATTGGATCTTTCTATTCTCTTTGACTTTCCTGTGACGGATGGCTCCCATTTTACGCCACATGGCGCGGCGCCACTGCCCCGCGGTGCCAAGTACGGACCACATGCATGGTGGCTAAAACATAAACATCAGACTTTCACGTGCGTTTAGATATTTGTCAATAATTCTACAGGCTAGCGAAATCTCCTACCAAAAAGCCATTTGATCCTTTCTCTGATTATCTGATCATTTAATTTATAAGAGCTTTATCTGAACTTGAACTGACAATCTTGTACCAGTGCTCTGTTTGGCGCCATCGCTCTGGAGCGCCCTACAGCGCAAAATGGGAGTAAGCCTACTGTAAATGGCATTTTACCTTTATGAGCTGCAGAGAGAAAGGGGCAAGCAAGATATTAATTATGATATTAATCTAAAGGATTCTGGTAGAACATATCTAGTACCTTTTCAATACTATTAAGTCGTCTGATATTGAAAGATCCTAAATACGTCGACCTCATCACTAATGACATTACAGAATAATTGCACATCTATTAGCCTCTCATTGGTTGAGGCAAGATAATTCCTAACACCTTGTTGTAGCATAAGCTTTTGCTTGTGTTCATTATTTCTTCTATACCAGCACTGGGAGCTCTGCAGATGGTGGCATGCAGGCGTTGTAATAAGCCATTGTCAATGTCTTAATCTCATATATTAAGATTATTGATATTGGAATAAGAACACCATCCTTGTATTAATATTAATTAAGGCTATGCAGATATGTTTCATGCCCATATTATTATATATATATGGCATGCATTGAGAGGCTGGTGGTTCCATTGATCTCATTATAGGTCTATTTATTCCAGGATCTCATGGTTTTGTTCTTGATGTATAGTTTGTCTTACTCTTGGCGTGGGAGGGTTTCAGGCTATGGCCACAGGTGGGTTGTATCCCAAGCTATATATCTTAACATCAAAATATACTCTCCACCTGTAAACATGCTGGGGGCTGTGGGGTTTACTGACTCACCCTTTATCCAGGACACACTTATAATACTGCAGCCCTTGTGAGACTCTCATTTTCACAACACAGTAAACCTGTCCTGATCGTTGCCATAACAAATATAGTGTAACTCATAACTCAAGAAAGAATGATATTGAAGTAAATATAATTCATTGATGGGAAAAAATTGATTTGGGTATTAGGATTCGTGATTAAATAACAAAAGTGTAAACATAGTGAGTCAAAAGAATGTGTGTTTCAAAGGCAATACAACTTTGTAATAGAATATTTGAATTCCTATTTTGAACATTCTGAAACATGAATGCCAATTTTGATGTCAAAATAATGCACTTCAAGAGTTTATTTTATAAATCAATGAAAATTTGACTCCACAATTACTATATATACACTCTGATTCTAGAATGACCGAGTGTACGTTGCCAAGTCTAAAGATTAAGTCAAATCAAAACAGGACCAAGTGTAAGATGCCAAATTGCCAAGTCTATAGACCAAGTCAGGACCAAGTGTTGGTTGCCAAGTCTTTAGACCAAGTCAGGACCAAGTGTTGGTTGCCAAGTCTATAGACCAAGTCAGGACCAAGTGTTGGTTGCCAAGTCTATAGACCAAGTCAGGACCAAGTGTTGGTTGCCAAGTCTATAGACCAAGTCTAAGACAATCTGTATTTCTACACTTGTTAAGTGTAGACTATGACTAAAGGCAATAAGCATTATTCAAACACCACAAAACAAGATGAAATATGGATTTCACAGAACAGTATTTGTTATGAATTAATCATGATTTGCAGATATTTACAAGCTGTGAATCGTGTTCTCAGATGCAAATAGTGCTTTCTAAGAGTTGACAACATATTTGAGGAACAAATTGGCTATTTACAGATGCTTTGTGTTACAATTATCTTGCACACTACTCCAGCCTGAGTTAATTGATTCCCATCAAATATGGGACTAAAAGGACTAAAAGGAGTAAATGTGCGTGAAGCTCGTCCCACATTCACTTTCGTCCCATATTCGTCCCACATTCGTCCCACATTCGTCCCACATTCGTCCCATATTCGGTTCGTCAATTTTTGGCCCGTATACCTATCAGACTATAACAGGAAGGTCAAGGTCTTTCTGGGGGGACCCCTTTAAAGGTCAGAGGCCTTTAAAAAGGTCAGGGCCCTTTTACCCTGACAAACATATAAAATATAAGCACGAAAAGAAAGAGAAGACTAAAGTGACAAGATGCCGATTTTCGCTGTTAAATTCCCCCCTTTTTTTAATTGGAATATTAAGCTAGGGGGGTCTATGATTTTTCTGAACCAAAACCATTTTGGTGCAAGACGGTTTTAATATGCTAGAGACCTATAAATCGGGGAAAAACGGGGAACTTCCCAGAATTTTACGACGAAAATCGGCATCCGGGTACTTGAACATAATTTTTTCATGAAGTTCCTCGTTTTTCCCCGATTTACGGGTCTAAGACTAAAGTGACGAGATGCCGATTTTCGCCGTTAAATTCCCCCCTTTTTTCAATTGGAATATTAAGCTAGGGGGGTCTATGATTTTTCTGAACCAAAACCATTTTGGTGCGAGACCGGTTTTGATATGCTAGAGACCCGTAAATCGGAGAAAACCTGGAATTTTACCCATTTTTTTGTGTTTGGGTACCCGGATGCCGATTTTCGCCATTAAATTCCCCCCTTTTTTCAATTGGAATATTAAGCTAGGGGGGGTCTATGATTTTTCTGAACCAAAACCATTTTGGTGCGAGAAGGTTTTAATATGCTAGAGACCTATAAATCGGGGAAAAACGGGGAACTTCCCAGAATTTTACGGCGAAAACCGGCATCCGGGTACTTGAACATAATTTTTTTTGGTGAAGTTCCTCGTTTTTCCCGGATTTACGGGTCTAAGACTAAAGTGACGAGATGCCAATTTTCGCGGTTAAATTCCCCCCTTTTTTCAATTGGAATATTAAGCTAGGGGGGTCTATGATTTTTCTGAACCAAAACCATTTTGGTGCGAGACCGGTTTTGATATGTTAGAGACCCGTAAATCGGAGAAAACCTGGAATTTTACCCATTTTTTTGTGTTTGGGTACCCGGATGCCGATTTTCACCATTAAATTCCCCCCTTTTTTCAATTGGAATATTAAGCTAGGGGGGTCTATGATTTTTCTGAACCAAAACCATTTTGGTGCGAGACCGGTTTTAATATGCTAGAGACCCGTCACTTTTGTCTTCTCTTTCTTTTCGTGCTTATATTTTATATGTTTGTCAGGGTAAAAGGGCCCTGACCTTTATAAAGGCTTCTGACCTTTAAAGTGTTCCCCCCAGAAAGACCTTGACCTTCCTGTTATAGTCTGATGGGTATACGGGCCAAAAATTGACGAACCGAATATGGGACGAATGTGGGACGAATGTGGGACGAATATGGGACGAAAGTGAATGTGGGACAAGCTTCACGCACATAAGGAGTAATCTGATGTTAATATCGACATCAAATTACTATCATATAAGATAGAGAGAAAGGCAATAGAGATTCAGGCAATTGTCATCAATTAACTTATAACAGAATTTTAGATATATTTACCTCATACTAATTCATATCACTGAAGGTAGTAATAAAACAAGGTATGTGACTTGTCAGATGTTATCCTTACTTGAAAGATTTCCGCCATGAGGATTCCTCTTGGAAGATGAGGTTTCATGTCTTACATTAGATATATTATCACCTTAGCAACCTGATATGAAGGCTCTATGAATTGCTAGAAATTATTTGGACCTTTGACTCCTCCAAAGATGCAGGTTGATATGTTTTCCATTCACAAACAGTGTGTGTGTAAATTAAAAAAGATACAAACAACAGGCCTAGGGGCTTATATAATTTAAAGACCTACAAACTCCATCTCTGAAATAATGCTATTCTTTGTTAGGGAACCATCAACCTGCTGCAGCATCAGAATAGAGTCAATATGTACAGAGCTCAGGGGCAATTACCCAGCCTGGAGGAGCCGGGGTCTCTGGGAATGAGATCCAATATATGCTGACCACTCCCTGGTGAAGCTACTGAGCAATGTCCACACACACTCCGCATATCCTGACAGCCCATCAGGCTCACCGTGGCCAGGAGGGGGGGAACTCTCTCATCCCCTAAAGTTAACCCTCTAGTCTCGGATCTCATCTCCTTAACCCTCCAGTCATGGCTCTTACTCCCTTAACCCTCTAGTCATGGCTCTCACTCCCTTAACCCTCTAGTCACGGCTCTCACTCCCTTAACCCTCCAGTCATGGCTCTTACTCCCTTAACCCTCTAATCACGGCTCTCAACCACTTAACCCTCTAGTCACGGCCCCCACTCCCTTAACCCTCCAGTCATGGCTCTTACTCCCTTAACCCTCTAGTCACGGCTCTCACTCCCTTAACCCTCCAGTCATGGCTCTCACTCCCTTAACCCTCTAGTCTCGGCTCTCACTCCCTTAACCCTCTAGTCACGGCTCTCACTCCCTTAACCCTCCAGTCACGGCTCTCACTCCCTTAACCCTCTAGTCATGGCTCTCACTCCCTTAACCCTCCAGTCATGGCTCCCACTCCCTTAACCCTCCAGTCACGGCTCTCACTCCCTTAACCCTCTAGTCATGGCTCTCACTCCCTTAACCCTCTAGTAACGGCTCTCAGTCCCTTAACCCTCTAGTCATGGCTCTCACTCCCTTAACCCTCTAGTCATGGCTCTCACTCCTTTAACCCTCCAGTCACGGCTCTCACTCCTTTAACCCTCTAGTCACGGCTCTCACTCCCTTAACCCTTTAGCCACGGCTCTCAACCACTTAACCCTCTAGTCACGGCTCTCACTCCCTTAACCCTCTAGTCATGGCTCTCACTCCCTTAACCCTCTAGTCATGGCTCTCACTCCTTTAACCCTCTAGTCATGGCTCTCACTCCCTTAACCCTCTAGTCACGGCTCTCACTCCCTTAACCCTCTAGCCACTGCTCTCACTCCCTTAACTCTCTAGCCTCTGCGCTCACTCCCTTAACCCTCTAGTCATGGCTCTCACTCCCTTAACCCTTTAGTCACGGCTCTCACTCCCTTAACCCTCTAGTCACGGCTCTCACTCCCTTAACCCTTTAGTCACGGCTCTCACTCCCTTAACCCTCTAGTCACGGCTCTCACTCCCTTAACCCTTTAGTCACGGCTCTCACTCCCTTAACCCTTTAGTCACGGCTCTCACTCCCTTAACCCTCTAGTCACGGCTCTCACTCCCTTAACCCTATGCACACGTGTGTATGTCTATTGTTTAAATTACAAATGTTCTGGGTGATGATAATAAGGGGGCTAATCATGCTGAAGAAATTGTCAGCAACAAAGCACCATCCAGAATCGCTACATCTCAGGGCATGGGGGAAAGCAATGAACGTGGAAGCATATGGTGATCTGTACATATTCTGTACTCGGATAAATACATGGTTAGTATCTGTGGTATGCATTATCGAGACATATAAGGCGAAATGTGGATACAGCGCCTATACTTTCAAAGAGTATTTAGTGATCTTTAATATGTGTAATCATATGGACCTGGTAGCCTACAAGATAAAACTTTCTTACAGGTAAAAAGGCTCACACACAAACAAATACATGTGCGTGTATTCTGTGTTCAGTTGTACTCTAAGGGGTACGTGCTCTCAGAATGTGAAGGTGAAGGTTTATATTGAGTTCCATTCAAATACACTTGCTGAGGATTAATCTTGGTATTTGAATATCACATATATGTGGACAAGGTTTAATATTAAAATACATGCTCAGGGTTAAGGTTGCTCTCCGGGCCAACTTCCTCAAGTTAAGACTCCATATTTAAATCTTGAAATGGTCAGGTTTGTAGTTATGAAAGCCCATTGACTATGGATACATCACTTCAGGATTCACTTTCTGAACCATTCAGATTATTGCCATAGTGTACCATTTGCCACGATCTCGTCTATTATATTTGATTCTAGCCCTTTCTAATATTTCTAGTCTCATCTAACCTGTTTTAATTTATTCTAATCTATTCTATTTTGACATATTTTAATTCATTTTCAATCTTTCAATATATTCTATTTATTTAATATTCAATATTGTTATTTTTTATGTGTGGGGGGTTACATCACTTTCAATATTAGATCAGTCATTTCATAACGAGACCTACTTATTGCAGATATAGAGCTTCCTTGCTAAATTGTCATGTTGCAGGTCCTTGACATGACAACCCAACCAGTTATAGATGAACAAAGCGCAATGGGTTAACCATTCAAGCAAGGCTCTCATGTTATTGGAGAAATTGTAACATATATAAACTTTGCCATAGCCTTTGGATCATCAAAGTGAAACTTGTGCAAAAAGGTGTGCACTCCAACCAATTGCATCATGGCCTGTATCAAATATTGGCCAAGAGGGTTTAATTTAATGTGAACTCAGATTAACAGTACCATTAATGTTAACCTTGAGGGAATATTTATACCATTAATGTTAACCTACATGTTAACCTACAATGTTAACCTACATGAGGGATTAATTGTACAGTTATTGTGTATCAAGATGGATTAATTGTACCATTCCTTTACAAACAGAATTCATGAGAGAAAATAAGAAACACATTTTGTTTTTTTATAAACCTTTTATTTTCCCTTGTCTAAGATAAATATAAGAGAGGCAGTCATTCAAGGTACTCAGCTTTGTGTACAGAAATCTCTTTTGGCGCCTCATATGGTAACTCATTGCTGATTGCACAGAAAACATTGCACAAATATTAGGCAAATAGAGTAAATGGCACAGAAGCTGTGATCACTGCTCTACTCCTATGGTTCCATGCTGTTCACATAGTGACATAGTAATCACTTAAAGGCTAACATATCCTAATGATTGCCAATGGTGGTCATAAACCTATGGATTCTACTTCTGGGATATGATACAAATTAGACTTCTAGCTATAAGTGTTCCCAACAGATGTTTGTAGGTTTGAATGCTATAAAGACGCTTGCTCGGCAGGGCACCTGCTATAGTTTGCTCAATAATAATGATTAGTCATGTTCACATAGATCCCACACTTCATACAGTGGACACTGTCTTCACCACTTGAGAGAAATGGATGATTCTGCCAATCAAACTTGCTGCAGTAAAATGCTTTTGGGTGATTTTAACTGGATAGCTGTCTTATAAATGTTGTATTATATCATTTTCACATTATATTTATGAG
Organism: Amphiduros pacificus; assembly: GCA_949316495.1. Lineage (NCBI taxonomy): Eukaryota > Metazoa > Annelida > Polychaeta > Phyllodocida > Hesionidae > Amphiduros > Amphiduros pacificus. The sequence continues at coordinate 16,069,665 of OX439010.1, forward strand.
ATTTTTTTTTTTTTTCCAAAATCATTCTGAATATCTATTTTTTATTTGCGTAAAGAGATTGTCATATAAGGAAGATCAGTTGTACGTCATTCAGGCATCTTGTTATGGTTCAGCATTTATCCTTTGATAATACTTATAGTACTGCCTGTCTGCATAAATCTGGTCCATCTTCTCATTGGGGAATTTATAAAGTAGGGATATTAAGCAGGATATATCAACATGGATATATCAAGCAGGATATATCAAACAGGATATATCAAACAGGATATATCAAACAGGTTATATCAAGCAGGATATATCAAGCAGGATACATCAAACAGGTTATATCAAGCAGGATATATCAAGCAGGATATATCAAGCAGGATATATCAAGCATGATATATCAAGCAGGATATATCAAAAAGGTTATATCAAGCAGGATATATCAAGCAGGATATATCAAAAAGGTTATATCAAGCAGGATATATCAAGCAGGATATATCAAGCAGGATATACAAAGCAGGATATACCAAGCAGGATATACCAAGCAGGATATATCAAACAGGTTATATCAAGCAGGATATATCAAGCAGGATATACCAAGCAGGATATACCAAGTAGGGAATATCAAGCAGGATATATCAAACAGGTTATATCAAGCAGGATATATCAAGCAGGATATATCAAACAGGTTATATCAAGCAGGATATATCAAGCAGGATATATCAAACAGGTTATATCAAGCATGATATATCAAGCAGGATATATCAAACAGGATGTACCAAGCAGGGAATATCAAGCAGGAAATATCAAGCAGTATATATCAAGCAGGATGTACCAAGCAGGATATACCAATTAGGGAATATCAAGCAGGATATATCAAACAGGTTATATCAAGCAGGGAATATCAAGCAGGAAATATCCTTAATAAACAGGTTTATTAAGTAGGATGTATGAAGCAGGATATATATGAACATTTGTTAATGTTGTTATACTGCTGGGTATGTTTGTTTAATGTTGTTATTCTATCAGTCTTCAGGAGGCTATCAACTATACTACAGTTATTGGCATCCTGCATTTGTACTCACATGAGATATTTTGTGAAATAAATACAAGCATACTTACAATAATCATTATAATATTATTATAAATTATATTGTCAAATAAAGTTCACAAATGTGACATATTTTGTGAAGTATTTTGCCATCACTATTAATTGTTTATGCTTAAGTAAATTTTCTTTATCAAACAAATTCCATGAACCTTCGCCTGTGACATAAATCACATGCCTATTTTATAAATACAACCATTCCTAATCATTATTTATATTACAACCATAGGCAAATGACCTTGGAGCTATCCCGACCATTGCTTTTAGTAATGTTTGTGAACATTTTCTGGAAACAAACGCAAATTGCTTCTTATATGATTATTGGAATCTTTTCTCCAAGCAGACCTGAGCATATGGTAATTTCAGCCAATCCAAGTGCACATTACACATTGAATTCAGCTACAGCTCTTGTTGTTATCTTGATTCTTGTTTGTCATGTTACTCCAAATGGTGCCTTTGTGGCAAGTCAGTGATAGCTATCAGATTTTTTTAATCATAAAAAATGGAACAATTCTGGGCCTAATCGAAAATAGATACAATTGGTCCCCTGAAAATATATCTTACCTACTTATAGCTAAGAACTCTGACCAGTAGTTTCAGAGAAGATCAAAGTTGACAGACAAACAGAATGACAAAACTTCCCCCTCAATGCAGTAGTATGCTGACTATGTCAGCAGAGCTAAAATAGGTGCATAATATATGCTAAATAGAAAATATCCATTCAGGTTTACATGATTCTTCTTTGGCTAATACATTTTACAATTTCATGAAAAAAAATGATTAAAGACGACTACTCCCAGTGACCAGGAACTGTACATTTGTGATGTAATAACATGCAACATGACATGACATGTCCTTAAGAGAAATCAACCACACACATAACCTCCATTCAGACAGATTGGCAGATTTTAGAAGAAATTTGTTTAATTTGTTAGTCCCCCAGACTGGCTGGTGACATGAATAACTCTTTTTTCAAGGCATTTTTTTTTCTCCAAAAACAGGTATCAGGAATACCTATAAGGAGCAGCCATGGGGAATAAAAAAGTTGAATTGAGGAGAGTTTTCGAAACATTCACGGTTATTGCATTACTGTGTAAAACCATTCCTGATACCTGCAGCCAAGCCGTGAAAGCACAAAAACCAAGATGGACGAATGTTGGTTGAATATTGCATCACAATCTCCTCAGGGCCAAACACATAATGTTGGTGTAGTGGTTTCTCTTATATAATAATATATGTCATGAGGTATCTATTGATTGTTATTTATTAATATAACAAACTTATGTTTGATACATATTAAATATTCAATAATAGTACAATTATATTGTTTAATTTAAGGAGATTTACTTCATAAAGGGACAGAATAGTATATCTTTGATTAATACAAGATTGAGTCAGTTATCACATGAGATATAATATTGTTTCATCTAACTACAAAAAGATTTACTACAAAGTATATCCTTGAATTATGAAGATCAATTTGTACAAAATGGCATTTGTACAAAATGGCATTACTGTGACAATACATTAGTGTATCATAATATACATTGCTATTGTTATTATACACAACAGTGCTGCCCTCTGTGTGGGGGAGATGAAAGACAAGTGGTTGATTGGTTATAAAAAGCCATCAGGTTAATAATAATATCAAGTTCTAAGATCTATACTTCAACTCAAAATTGCAGTTGAACATATTTTATGAGTGGCATCAATGCCTGAGGAATAATATTTCTCTACAGAATAATATGAATATCCCTTCTGAACACCATATCAAAATTTAAAATAAAATTACATCCCACTATAACTTAATAAACCTATCAATAACCACATGCTAAAACATAATAACCCCTGTTAGCTATACCTAATGCAGATCAAAATAAAAAGAAATATTTCTTTGAGAATCAAATGAGACAGTGTACTGTAAAACAATGGACAGACAATATGCTCAGACCAATGGTGATAGTTTGTAGCAAATTACTTTTAGCCAGTTTACCATCTGTCACCTCACTGCATCCGGTGAGGCCCAGTATATGGCTTGCTCGGCCATATAAAATTGAGTTTTCAAATATAATTTACAAACAGATCACATGAACAAGTATAATATACAGATGATTATCAGTTGGATTTCAATCATCCAATGATAAGTTACTATTAACAATTGAAAAATGATATCTCAAATATGAATTTCAATTGTCAATATCCAAGATTATAAAATAAAGGGTAGTGTTATCTACATATTGTCCTGGTAAGAGATTGTAAGCTTTCCTGACTTTACCAAACAATAATTTATTTGTTATGATGTCCTTGCGAATTCAACATCTCTAAAAATGTTCAGGCCATAAAATAAATGAAAAACATTTCACTTCAGTTTCATAAAATATCAAAATTATTTGCATTATCAAGATATGTATTTTGCTTTGCAGACAATTCTCACAGTTTGAGTTTCAAACATTTGTGATCCACCAGGTGTCTCTTCTGTTATGTGCTATGCATGCTGGGATAAGTTTGTAGACATGACAGCTGACGTGATGATTACCATTCAGTATGCTGTGAATGGGGATACATTAATATTTGTGAACAAATGCACATAGAGATAAAATAAAACTTATCAGTCTTGAAATCTTGAGAAAAATAGAAAGACAGTCATGGGTGTAATGAATTGACTGAAAGAAAATGGCATGTCAATCAGCATTGCTACTACTATGAGCCAAGCTTGCATGCCTTCAAAGTTCAGCCATGTATGACAGATTTTAACACACCAGGTGGCAGCAAGTCCCACTTAAGCGGTGAGAATTAGTGCAATAGAAGATACAATGTAAAAACGTGAATCAAACAAATTACATATTCTGAAAGTTTGTAAATATTCCATTTTCTGTGCCAAATTCAGAGGCATTTTAGCACCAAAGGATGTCAATAAAATTTCATGTTTTACAATGTAGCCATTATTCTTTTGTTTACCTTCTTAGATAATGCTGCTTGCAAGACTGTTGAATTCAATTTCAATTCAGATACACACATATATATTGCACCAAATTTATAAGGTGATTTCCTTTTGTAAAATCAATTCAAGAACAAAGTTATATCATAAACAGGTAGTGTAGAAAAATATCATAATACATGTCTAAAATAGATCAGATAAATAATTTATCTCTGATTGTAAATCCAAGGACAAATATACAAGTATCAGAAAGGCCATTTAACTCTGACTGTCAGAACTAAGGACAAATGCCTATAAATATTTCAGATAGCCATTTAACTCTGACTGTCAGAACTCTGACTGTCAGAACTAAGGACAAATGCCTATAAATATTTCAGATAGCCATTTAACTCTGACTGTCAGAACTAAGGACAAATGCCTATAAATATTTCAGATAGCCATTTAACTCTGACTGTCAGAACTCTGACTGTCAGAACTAAGGACAAATGCCTATAAATATTTCAGATAGCCATTTAACTCTGACTGTCAGAACTAAGGACAAATGCCTATAAATATTTCAGATAGCCATTTAACTCTGACTGTCAGAACTCTGACTGTCAGAACTAAGGACAAATGCCTATAAATATTTCAGATAGCCATTTAATACCTCAGTCACATTTGCACCGGGCGCCGGCCGACTTCTGCCGGGCGCCGGGGAGTTTATCAGGAACTATCTGAGACATGCCGTAGCTGTGGTCACATTATACATGGGTGCCGCACGGCACGTGCCAGATGAGATACCACGGACGTCTGCAGGATATCCTAAAGACGTCTGTCTCATTTGACAGACGTCTGTAGGACATCCTTAAGACGTCTATATTATATCGTAGGGAGCCCTTTGGATCCTATTTTCATCGCATGATGCCACCGTGTACTTTAAGATGATATTTGCTGATAAGACATCGGGGAAATGTCAGCAACTTTTATGTTGCAGCTAAAACTTCCCGATGACCCGTCCGACGTCTTAAAGATACCCAATTGTGGCCGATGATCTCCCGGTGCCCGCACGGCAATCTGAACTGCCGGCCGATTTTGTAAAAAATTCACATCGGCCGGGCATCTTTACTGAAATCGGCGCAAATGTGACTGAGGCATAACTCTGACTGTCAGAACTAAGGACAAATGACTATACATATTTCAGAGAGCCATTTAACTCTGATTGTCAGATCTCAGGAGAAAAGTCTATAAATATATCAGATAGCCATTTAACTCTGATTGTCAGATCTCAGGAGAAAAGTCTATAAATATATCAGATAGCCATTTAACTCTGATTGTCAGATCTCAGGAGAAAAGTCTATAAATATATCAGATAGCCATTTAACTCTGATTGTCAGAACTAAGGACACATGCCTAAAATATTTCAGATAGGCATTTAACTTGGATTTTAAGAGAGAGTTAATTTTATATATGTAACCAAATCATATATCAATAAAGAAGCTTAAAAATGACATGTAAACTATACATTTGCCTATTTCTTCCCACTATCATTGCTTATTTGAGTTTGCAGTGCGTGGATATACGAGGAGGTTGTCATTGAAGTGTGAGTACATCAGAGCTGTGGAGGATATGGCATCTCCGAGGCCCACCGTCCTCACCGGCTTCTTACACACTAACACTGGCGTGAAGTAAAAGTCCACGCCCCCCACGTCAAAATACATGACAGGTTCTGAGGCATTAAACGTCACCGCTTTCCCTCTGTAGTCTTCGTTACTGGAGAACAGGAAAGTGGTGGGGATTCTCAGGAGGAAGTTATGCGGCTGCATCAGCGGGTCGTCACACGCCTGTTTGCCGGCCATTCTCGCACCCGCAGCCACGGCCGCCTTCAGGTTCAGCCAGAATCCCGGGCGCGCAGCTATGATGTGGTACGTCAGGGAGTGGAAGTGGATGCGGGTCAACTTGCTGCCCGGGTTGTGTAGCGAGAACCCATACTTCTTCATCAGCCAGGATAGGATGTCGACAACTTTGTGAATCGGCGGAGTATTTCCTGCTGAAATCAAATCAAAGTGAGGGCCGCCGGCAGAAAATGCAGCAAAGGACAACTCCTGCTCGTTGAGACCCAGGGCATCCAGCTTCGGAAGTATCTGAAATAAAAGAAAACCACATGCTGTAAAACATGGGAAAACTAGGTTCACTTGTACTCACTGTACATGTACAAGGACTACTGAGTTGACATGGAGTTGTTCTCTACCTGCTAGTTTTTTTATTGGAAATATAGGTCTGCTATGCATCAAAGTTTGGTTATGCTGTCTTTATTTGTTGTCAAGAAGATTTTCTGGGATCCAGTCGTATGACCTCAGAGTGTAGGTCAAGGTCACTAACAAGGGAACCATTTCCAAAAATTGTTAGATGCCTCCAAGGTTTAAGTTTGGTAATGCTAACTTTATTAGAATCTTATCACATTCATAATATTTATCTGACCTTAAAATGTAGGTCAGGGTCACCAACAAGCACACCATTTTGAGACATTGATAAGATGTATCTATGGTTTAAGTTTGGTATTGCCCCTTTTTATTTGCTGTAACCTTTATGTAATCACAAGGACACCTGGTTACCAAAATGTATGATGTCACTATTTCATTGCTAAATGGCCACAGCACCTTTATGACATCATTAGACCTTGAACTACATGAAAGAGTGCACCTTTGTCACATGCCAAAGACAGCCAAAATGAGTAAAAATGATAAAATTTTAAAAGCCAATTAAAAACCAAATCAAAAGAAAATTCCACCCTTTCGCATTTGATACATTAAAAGCTGAAATTGGTTTTGTAGTTATTTTTTGGGGGTTTCAAATGTAGGGGACAAGATTTTTTTGGCTGGAAAAAAAAGAACTTTAGAAGACACTGTTCCCCCTAGCATTAACTATGATTGCATGGAGTTATGTGGATGATCACTTACGTTCTCCAGTATTTCTGACATGAATATGGGGTTGGCCATGCTTGCCATCTCCATGTGAATCACGGATGACTCCGGAACCGAGTTAAATGCTTTGATCATGCTGCTGAGTCGCTTCCTCCATACCGGTTCTTCCTGGTTCTCCAGGAGATGTACTCCACTGTATATGATCAACTCTGGCTTCCAGGGCTTAAAGCTTCCGAAGAACGCTTCCATGTGAGACATGAAACTGTTGGTCTCGTCATTGGCCGTGATGTAACGATTGGCTACGGGAGCCAGAGTTACGCCCCATCTCTCCCCTGCGGCATATTCCATGATGAGGTGGATCTCATCTTCCGGATGATAGGACCACTCCGGAATATTAATGTTTTTATAACTTGTCAGCATCTCCAGTAGTCTTGGTCCGATTGGTCCAATCAGGCGAACCTACAACATATAGCGTCAGTATTGCTCAATATTTACTATATCATCAATATCTATTCTATAATCAATATCTAACCTAATTGATTATCAATATCAACATTATCTCCAAAGCCTATGTAACTTCATATATACATTTTCTTTTATTATTAATTGGTTGATCATCATGTTTATGCAGATGTCACAAGTGTAGACAAACTATAGATACCTTGTGACAAATGTCACAAAAGGTACTGTATTAATCTTTGGTGTCAATAATAGTATACATGACCTAATGACCAAGTTCTTTTACTCTGTGCTGTAAACTAAGATCAATCATCAGTGAGTCATATGCAGCTCTTAAGTCTGAATTAGACGAGTATGATGATATAATGGCTCTAAAGTCTGAATCTAATGAGGATAATTATAAAATGGCTCTAAATTCTGAATCAGACGAGGACGATGACATAGTGGCTCTAAAGTCTGAATCTAATGAGGATGATGCTATAATGGCTCTAAAGTCTGAATCAGACGAGGACGATGACATAGTGGCTCTAAAGTCTGAATCTAATGAGGATGATGCTATAATGGCTCTAAAGTCTGAATCAGACGAGGAAGATGACATAGTGGCTCTAAAGTCTGAATCTAATGAGGATGATGCTATAATGGTTCTAAAGTCTGAATCAGACGAGGAAGATGACATAGTGGTTCTAAAGTCTGAATCTAATGAGGATGATGCTATAATGGCTCTAAAGTCTGAATCAGACGAGGACGATGAGATATTTTACATGTAAACACTTGGGTAAATCCCCAGGATGCCGGCTCGGTCAGCAAACATGTTTTATGGATCAAAACTACTGTCATGTAAATGCTTCGATCAAAATAGAAATGCCATAATGCAATGTTTATGGGTTTTTATCAAGTGCATGTATCAGTAAGTAGTTTGGACTCAGTCTTTATAGACTGAGAAAATTGCCACTTATGAGATGGAGTTCCACCTGTTGATAATAAAACTTCTGCACACTTCCATTCTTAAACCTACAAAATTCATGAAATTGTAAGGTCAAGGACATGAGATGCAGGATTCTGATAGCCTGAGGCCTGACACATTTCATTATTTCTGTGTGTACATCAATTACATTTAAAAGATTAGTTGCACATAAGAAGGATAGTTAGAAACCAAAAATATTATAGCACCACTCTCCATAGGACAAATAGAGGTAAATACTGAATCTCTTGTGTAGAAAAAAGACTGCCATTGGGGCACAGGAGACCACCAAGCTCAAATGTCTGAATCAGACGAGACAGGAGACAACCAGGCTCAAATGTCTGAATTAGACAAGACAGGAGACAACCAGGCTCAAATGTCTGAATCAGACGAGAGACTGCCAGGATCAGACAAGGCAGGAGGCAACCAGGCTCAAATGTCTAAATCAGACGAGGCAGGAGACAACCAGGCCCAAATGTCTGAATCAGATGCGGCAGGAGACAGCCAGGCTCAAATGTCTGAATCAGACGAGACAGGTGACAACCAGGCCCAAATGTCTGAATCAGATGCGCACAGGAGACAGCCAAGCTCAACTGTCTGAATCAGACGAGACAGGTGACAACCAGGCCCAAATGTCTGAATCAGACGAGACAGGTGACAGCCAGGCCGAAAGGTCTGATTTTTTACAGGAGGGGGTACCCGTAGATATATATGTTATTGCACCAATCATAACAGAGATCAGAGAAAATTGTAAACAGTCCTTTGTGAAGAGGGAACCACAAAGTTATTCACAGATATTATAAATTTAAAAAGTAATTTGACAATAATGAGAGACTCACAAAATGAATGTCTTGTACAAAGAATGAATTTTGCTTATGTGATGTTCAACAAAACTAAAAAAATCTCCACCTTTCTGTTGTGACCAATGTGGAAAAAAATTAAGTAACTAGAAATTTGAATCCTCATTGTAAGAGTGCACAGATGGATGCCAAAAACAAGCCAAACCAGGTGTCATTATTTTGATGTCAGCTAACAAGGGGTCATAAGTTGAAATTCAGCTCAAATTGTCACAGTTATCATAACAATTACAGTTATAATTGCAATCAAGGTTATCATAGCAATCACAGTTATAATTGCAATCAAGGTTATCATAGCAATCACAGTTATAATTGCAATCAAGGTTATCATAGCAATCACAGTTATAATTGCAATCAAGGTTATCATAGCAATCACAGTTATAATTGCAATCAAGGTTATCATAGCAAACACAATTATAATTGCAATCAAGGTTATCATAGCAATCCCAGTTATAATTGCAATCAAGGTTATCATAGCAATCCCAGTTATAATTGCAATCAAGGTTATCATAGCAATCACAGTTATAATTGCAATCAAGGTTATCATAGCAATCTCAGTTATAATTGCAATCAAGGTTATCATAGCAATCACAGTTATAATTGCAATCAAGGTTATCATAGCAATCCCAGTTATAATTGCAATCAAGGTTATCATAGCAATCACAGTTATAATTGCAATCAAGGTTATCATAGCAATCCCAGTTATAATTGCAATCAAGGTTATCATAGCAATCACAGTTATAATTGCAATCAAGGTTATCATAGCAATCACAGTTATAATTGCAATCAAGGTTATCATAGCAATCACAATTTTGGCAGCAATCCCAGTTATGATACCAATTACAGTTATAATATCAATCACAATCATGAAATGCATATTGGAGACAATACAATGTAGATAAGGATGACATCAGAGAGACTGAAAAGAGCAGGTCTGCCACTAGGTGTCAGCACGGTGCACCTTCCATACCGCCACAAGATCGGTTCACCTGAGCGATAATGTAGAACTTCTGCTTGTTTCCAGTCTGTTTAAATGTCTCTGATGACATGAATTACACATACAATCTCGACTAAAACTGAGAGGGGATTAAACAACAGAGACCCAGTAAGTCATAAGTCATTCATAGTCAGAACTTACGCCTTGTCAGACTTTGGCGTAAGTTGCTTCTCGCAAGTGCATTCCGTTTTAATATATATTTGCAATATATGTTTACATTAAATCTGAGAACAATAATATATAATAGTTTTATTGCTGTCAGATTAAATTCTATTTTTTTGGTCACATTTTCTTACTAGATTTGAGTAGCGATACATGGTGGCCAAGGTGAAACCAGTGTGCAGTGCCATCTAGTGTTGAAGGAACTTCACTCTTCAATAATAAATCCAAGAAAGACTATCCCTTGCAAGTTCAAGGACATATGGCCAATCCATGTTTCTTCCTGCAAATTTCTACATTTTGAGGTCCCAGGAGGGATGAGGACTCACAATCTTAAGTCAATGAGCTGTTAAAACTCCATTCCTTACATTATTTCATTGTGGAACATTCAAGACACTGGCAAGAAGCTGGATTTGAAAATTTTTGCTATATTTTTGGAGGAGTCAGAATGGAGGGAAATTCCAGAATAATAATTAATCAGGGAGACAGCCAATACAACATGCTGGCTCCAATATCTGGGTCATCAGTAGCAGGATTTAATCAAGCGTTGACGTTTGTACCTTTCTATGTAATTCAACCAGTCGACTCAGAAACACTTGTAAACTGCATCCAATCGTCTCTGTCTGGCGCGGTACATTTAAATTCTCATGCAATCATGCAAGGAAATCAGCCTATTCTAGGAACCAATTGCGGTAATATAAAAGCTGAAACGGAAACATTGACTGAAGAAATAAGAGAGTCCAATGATGTGAAGGAGGAATTATGCAGAGAAACACACAATTCTCCACCAGATGGCACTACCGTTCTGCCACCATCTTCACCTACTGTGGAAATGGTGCCTACAAACACTCAGTCAGTGGAGGACAAAACATTTACAAACAATATCAGTACGAATAATATTTCTAGTGATCAACAAATGTTGAAAAATTCTCTCTTTATTGATCTGTTAAACAAAAAGTTTGGTCACCCTGAAATTATTAGTCCTCAAACAAAAACAATAGAGAAACCATACAGTTGTGATCATTGTGGAAGAAAGTACACGACGATAGCTATCATGAAGAGGCACATGAAATCGCATACTGAGGAGAAGCAATTCAATTGTGAGCAATGTGGTAAAAGTTTCAGTTCACCATACACTCTGAAGAATCACACGAGAATACACACAGGAGAGAGATCATTCTGCTGTGACCAATGTGGCAACAAATATTTTACCTCTAAAGACTTAGGACTTCATATGACAAAACACACAACAGAAAAATCATTTAGTTGTGACCAGTGTGAGAAAAGTTTCTATACGTCAAGTGCTTTGAAGATGCATATGAGAGTACATACAGGAGAGAAACCATACCCCTGTAAACAGTGCGGCAAAAGATTTGGTACTTCCAATAATGTTAAAAGGCATATGCAAACACATACAGGAGAGAGACCATACGGTTGTGAGCAGTGTGGTAAAACATTCAAATCGTCGGTCACTTTGCAAGCTCATGTGGCAGCCCATACAGGAGAGAAACACTTCAGCTGTGATCAGTGTGAAAAAAAGTTTTACATATCCCATCAGTTAAAAAGTCACATGAGAACACATAATCCAAAGCCACAAGACAGATCCTTCATGTGTGACATTTGTGGTAAAAAGTTCCAAAGCCAAAGTGGCTTAAAGTATCATGAGATAACCCATACTGGAGAGAAGCCATACAGCTGTGACCAGTGTGACAAAAGGTTTCCCAGATCTGCTGCTTTGCAGAGGCATATCGTGACACATCAAGATGACGGGAGCACACAAGAAAAACCATTCAGTTGTGAGAAATGTGGCAAAAAGTTCAGGCGATCTATTTCTCTAAAATACCACATGAAATTGCACACTGGAGAGAAAGTGGCGACCTGTGCACAGTGTGGTAGGAGTTTTGCTAAAAGAAGTAATTTCAAAAAGCACATGATGAGCCATACAGGAGAAAAACCATTCAGCTGTGATCAATGTGGCAAGAAATTTGTCAGTTTGTCTGGTATGAATATTCACAAAAGGTTCCATACAGGAGAAAAACCTTTTAGTTGTGACCATTGTGACAAAAAGTTTTACAGATTAGATTCCAAGCAGACTCACATGAGAGGACATACCGGAGAGAAGCTGTTCAGCTGTGACCCGTGTGGAATAAAGTTCAGTTCTGGAAGGAACTTAAAGAGACATATGAGGAGAAAACATCTATTTGTGACCAGTGATACAAGTTCTGTGAATCCAGTCATTGACAAGTCACAATAAAACATATACAAGAGGTGTGAAACTTTCGAACTTAGAAACTAAAAAATTGTAAATTTACTGATGAACGTAAGAGTAGTTTTATGTGTAACATATATTCATGACAGACAAGAGAGATTTTTTTTCAGCTCAATTTAGATGTGGAATTCTACATTTAAGCGCTGTCTTTGTGTGCTAACAATCCACTTCTGTAGTTCATCATGGAGTGTATACCTTTTTACCGCTCACTGTGACTACACTGAGCAATGCAGACATTTCCATACATGTGTTTTGGTGCTGAGTCTTTTGCATATAGGGAAGGGATAGAAAATTTGACACATAGAGATGATAGAGCGACGGATGGGTTTCTCATAGTTTCAGAGTCTGATTTTGGCAGTAAATTCAAACTCCCTGCAGTTCTCCTGTGAAGGCATCTCAAAATTGATGCAAACATGTGAACACAGTTTCACCCTCTGTAGGCTGCACTGTGATGCACTACATTATGTATTAAGCATAAGAATCAAAACTTTAAGCTTTTGAAAGAGGACAACATCAAGATATTCTGATTGAAAGCATGTTATGTGAGGAAACCATATGTGATTCAGCATTTCTTTTATTATTAAATCCTATATGATATCTGCATTTGAGATATGAAATGATAACCAAGGTTCAACTTATTTCAGATGAGTATAAGCTTAAGGTACTATTGGATTATGGATATTTAAAAGAATTTCCACAGTTCCTTCTGAAAGCCATGCAGTTATAAAGCAAAACTCTACAAAAGAATAGGAGTCAATTTATTGTGTGATGTTATTTTAAGTTTACATTGCATAAGATTAAAAAATCATGTATTGATCATTTAAACCACCAAGTTGGACTGTGTGACTTGTAATTTTTTTTACACATATACACATATAATATAACACATATAATAAACATTTATTGAATTGAATTGAATTCTTGTTGAATGTATGCTGCAGGTTAGACCAACAAGTTTTGATTTTCAAAAGGTAATAAGAACCGTGGCCCAGTAGGAATTCCTACATTCATATTGTCCTATGTTCTTAAAGGCCAAAGCTCATCATTCATGACTCTGATATTCCTACTTATTTGCACAATGTTGGTCCTGCATGTTACAATCTTACTGTTGAACTGAGAACATCATCCAGTGCCACCTGGTGATCAAAAAACTTCACTCTTTTTTGGTTACATACATATATAAAAAAAGCATGAACGTGATCAGAGAGGAAGGGTGACGAGATTTGAAAAAAGTTGCTATATAAGGTATTGGCCGCGACAAAATTCGCCACTGATTAGAGTGTGTTGATCTCGCTGTTCCGTCACCACGTTGCCTGCCCTCTGGTGGAAATGACACTAAACTAATCTCCACTTCACTTTTGTTTTGCAAGTTTATGTGAAGGGTTGCGCTTTTAGCATATTATGAATGGCACAATTATCAGTTATTTGTTGTCACAATTACATTAGAAATGAGAATTACCTCCAATATGCCTATATTTCTGTATTAGAGCTTTGTTTTCAACCATCGGTAAATTGACCTATTTATTGACCTACTTATTGAGGCCCTACAAGGTTTTGCACAAAGGGGTCTATGTGGGTGAAATGCAGATATTTTTATAAGAGATAGCTGCATAACTGAGAGATAGCTGCACAAATAAGAGATAGCTGCATAAATCAGAGATAGCTGCATAAATCAGAGATAGCTGCATAAATAAGATATAGCTGCATAAATAAGAGATATCTGCATAAATAAGAGATAGCACACAGCTCCACATACTGAGAGACAGCTCAACAGTTTGAGAGATAGCTGCACATGGTGAGAGATAGCTGCACATGGGGAGAGATAGCTTCACATGGGGAGAGATAGCTGCACATGGTGAGAGATAGCTGCACATGGTGAGAGATAGCTTCACATGGGGAGAGATAGCTGCACACGGTGAGAGATAGCTGCACATGGGGAGAGATAGCTCCACATGGGGAGAGATAGCTGCACATGGTGAGAGATAGCTGCTCAGATTGAGAGATAGCAGCACATGGTAAGAGATAGCTGCATATGGTGAGAGATAGCTGCACATGGGGAGAGAAAGCTGTACATGGGGAGAGACAGCTACACACGGTGAGAGATAGCTGCACATGGGGAGAGATAGCTCCACATGGAGAGAGATAGCTGCACATGGTGAGAGATAGCTGCTCAGTTTGAGAGATAGCTGCACATGGTAAGAGATAGCTGCACATGGTGAGAGATAGCTGCACATGGGGAGAGATAGCGGCACATGGGGAGAGATAGCTGCACATGGGGAGAGACAGCTGCACATGGTGATAGATAGCTGCACATGGGGAGAGATAGCTGCACATGTGGAGAGATAGCTGCACATGGGGAGAGATAAATGCACATGGGGAGAAATAGCTGCACATGGTGAGAGATAGTTACAACAGTGAGAGATAACTGCACAACTGAATGACAGCTGCACACGTGGTAGTTGCACAAGTGAGAGACAGCTGCACATGGGGAGAGATAGCTGCACATGGTGAGGGATAGCTGCACATGGGGAGAGATAGCTTTATACCTCAGTGATGCGCGTATTTATGCGATTTCGAATGAATACGCGCATGCCGATTATTTGTAAAATATTGATTAGTTGGAACTATTTTGCGTTGGCCATCTTTAGACTGGTCCCCCATCGAGTGTCAAGAACATCGTGTATATACACAGATGGCGGCAACCAGTCTATGGCTGTACGCGCCATTTTCGGGTCACGTGACGGGGTCAAATGAGGTGCGCTTTGTTTACAAATGTTTGTAACGATAAATATCTTGTGAAAGTTAAATAAAACTAAGTCATTGACAATCATTGTTGTCAAAACATGATTTTTTTTCTTACTATGCCAACTTCTCAAATCAAATCAAATTACCCTTTTTCCCCCCAAGATCAAATCAAAATTTGGACATGGGAAGAGCCAAGAGCAGCCAAATCAATCAATTTATCAGATCAAATTTCACTCTTCATTTATGGAAGGTAGCAAAGTCCTGACAAAATAAAAGTCAAGGACAATCAGAATAATATGGCAAATATTTCAGCTTTTGTTATATATGTATACAAACAGATAAGTAGGATTTTTTGAGAAGAAATGGATGAGGATGAGACAAGGTCAAGGAGAAAAAATGCGGGAAATAGCAGACGACATTGGACACCATGGTTTGACTGATATTTGGATATCATGAATAGAAATAAGGTAGTACTGTATTGTTCTTATGATTTGGGCATAAAGAAGAAAATTAAGGTAAGTGGAGTGTTAACATTTTTATTTTTTCAGGAGATGAAGATAGTTATATTTTGTTCCAGTTATTAGCAGGCACTAATTGTTATTGTGATTTGTAGGGTTTGCAGGTCTGGATCAGGATGGTGAGAAAAATGTTAGTCATAGTTAGTGGGGGATATTGGTTATCTAGGATGTAGTCTCGGTGGGATTATGGTACTAATGATTTTATTTCTTGTAGGTCCTTTTCAGGCGGAGAAAGAAAAGGAGTGGTAGTCATAGTTTAGTGGGGGATGTCGGTTACTTAGGATGTAGTCTCGGTGGGATTAGAAAAGTTGGTAAGGAGGCAGCTGGTAGATATGAAGGTGCTGAAGATCACTAGGTACTCACGTGGAGGACATTTTTAGCCTCTAGTTGTGATTGGTAGGGCTTACGAGGATATTGGACGCCTCAGGCTGTATAGGGATATTGGACGCCCTTTAGCGCGCTGGGGATTGTAGGCCCCAAGGGAAGGAGTGAGTGTTGAGGTGAAAGTTGTCAGTGCAGAAGGTGATAATTAGATAGGGTAGCTTTTCATCAGTGTAGGGGCCTGCACCGGGCGGTCAGCACGAGTGCTATTCACAGATTGGGGATAGTGCGTATTGGGTCTCCTCTCTAGCTGGATAGCCATGCTGCGTAAGCTCTGAGTGCCCACGAGACAAAAGTGGAGCGGCCAACATATCAAATCAAATCAAATCAAATCAAATTTTGGCAGTTTCAAGGATATGAGAGACAAATTAAAAGATTATCACTTCAACATTACAATCTGTATTGTTGATTTGGAATGAGGAAAATATATACTGCAAATATTATATATCAATTAAAATGTAATTTAACAAATTTGAGTCATCCTTCCTGCAGAGAAATAACGGAGCAAAATTCTGAATCCTCTGTCAACATGGTAAAGTAACACAGCCTCACAGGTGACAGTATGGCTCAAAAGTTTGAATCAGATGAGGCAGCTCAAATGTCTGATTCAGACGTGGCAGGAAATATCACAGCTCAAATGTCTGATTCAGACATGGCAGGAAATATCACAGCTCAAATGTCTGATTCAGACATGGCAGGAGACATCACAGCTCAAATGTCTGATTCAGACATGGCAGGAAATATCACAGCTCAAATGTCTGATTCAGACATGGCAGGAGACATCACAGCTCAAATGTCTGATTCAGACATGGCAGGAGACATCACAGCTGAAATGTCTGATTCAGACATGGCAGACAGCATTACAGCTCAACCATCTGACACAGGAGAAGCAGGTCTTAATTCGGAGTACGTATCAGCAATTATAATTGCACCAATAAAGTCAGAGACAAATGAAGAAAGGTCTTCTGTCGGTGGGGAGTTGGAAAATGGGAGCAATCAGGATGCTCTGACAGGAAATAAACTGGAAGATATCACTGATCATTACTGTACAAATCCATATGTCAAAATAGAAACAGAAGAATACAAAGACCAGTCATTTGTGAAGAATGAAATATGGGCATATTCATCAGACATTTCCACAGCAGGGGGCACCACTCTGCCTCCAACTGCTGAAGATGAACTCTATGGACAGGAGAAAAGAACTGAAATTGGTGAATGTGACATTAATGCTAAAGTCATTTTGTCCAATGCTCTGGAAAGTGAAAATATGAATGATAATGAAAGCAACCTTGATGGGTCCTTCTCTTTGTGTTCCTTGGCTGAGAAGGAAGGAAGAGATGAGAAGTTGTTTGTCTGTGAGGTATGCCAGAAATCATTTAAATTGCATAGTGACTTGCTTAGACACACAATAACTCACAAAGAAAAAGAGCTTTTCAGATGCAGTCATTGTGGACAAAACTTCTTTACATTTGGAGCCATGGCAGATCATAAAAGAACTCACACAAGGGAGAAACCATTCAGCTGTGACTTATGTTGCAAGAAATTTGCGAATTCGAGCTATCTGACTAAACACAGAAAAACACATACTGAAAAGAAAAAATTTGGATGTGATCTATGCAAGAAGAAGTTTAGAAGAAAAAATTTGGTGATTGAACATAGGAGAATACATACAGGAGAAAAACCATACAGTTGTGATCTGTGTTTAAAGACGTTTACTGTGAAAGGTACTTACACAAGACACAGGAAGACACATACAGGAGAGATGCAATTTAGTTGTGACATTTGTAGCAAAGCATTTAGTACGTCCTCCATTTTGAAACAACATATGAGAACACACACAGGAGAAAGACCATTCAATTGTGAACAATGTGACATGAAATTTACTTGTTCTAGTTCTTTGAGTAAACACAAAAAAACACATACAGGAGAAAAACCCTTCAGTTGTGATCTGTGTTCGAAGACTTTTACAATGAAAAGTAATTTGACTGCCCATAAGAAGATCCATACTGGAGAGAAGCCATTCAAATGTGACTTATGTAGCAAGAGATTGCAACGTCTTAGTGCACTGGTTTGTCATATGCGAACCCACACGGGAGAAAAACCCTTCAGTTGTGACCAGTGTGGTGAAAAATATACAACAAAAAGTACTTTAAATCGTCATAAACTTATACATAAAGCTGAGAAACCATTCACTTGTGACCAGTGTGGCCAGAAGTTTCGTACGTCAAGTTATTTATCTCGTCATCTGAGTACTCATACGAGAACACATTCAGGAGAGAGATCATTTAATTGTGACTTATGTAACAAGAAATATAACAGCAACAGCTCCTTGACTTCTCATATGAAAGTCCATACGGGAGAGAAACCATTAAGTTGTGACTGGTGTTGCAAAACATTTACCAATCTTAACACATTGAAAAATCATATTGGGATTGTACATGCTAGTGAGGCAATCTTTAAATGTGGTGTGTGTTGCAATAAGTACCTTAAGCTTAGTGATTTAAAACTCCACATGCAGACTCATGTAGGAGGTGACATAAAGCCAACTGTGAAGAGTCAATCAAATGATAGCCAAGAAGATGCTGAACCAGGAAGAAAGTATTGCCAAGACCATGTCAAGTTAGAAACAGTCAAGTTAGAAACAGTCAAGTTAGAAACAGTCAAATTAGAAACAGTCAAGTTAGAAACAGCCAAGTTAGAAACAGTAAAGTTAGAAACAGTCAAATTAGAAGCAGTCAAGTTTAAAACAGTCAAGTTAGAAACAGTCAAGTTAGAGACACAGTCAAGTTAGAAACAGTCAAGTTAGAAACAGTTAAATTAGAAACAGACAAATTAGAAACAGACAAATTAGAAACAGCCAAGTTAGAAACAGTCAAGTTAGAAACAGTCAAGTTAGAAACAGTCAAGTTAGAAACAGTCAAGTTAGAAACAGTCAAATTAG
Source organism: Amphiduros pacificus (assembly GCA_949316495.1). Classification (NCBI taxonomy): domain Eukaryota; kingdom Metazoa; phylum Annelida; class Polychaeta; order Phyllodocida; family Hesionidae; genus Amphiduros; species Amphiduros pacificus. The sequence goes on from OX439010.1 coordinate 16,088,880, forward strand.
AAACAGTCAAGTTAGAGACACAGTCAAATTAGAAACAGTCAAGTTAGAAACAGTCAAGTTAGAAACAGTCAAGTTAGAAACAGTTAAATTAGAAACAGTCAAATTAGAAACAGTCAAGTTAGAAACAGTCAAGTTAGAAACACAGGAAAACAGTGGTCAGTCAGATATGAACATTGAATTATCTACAAATGACAATCATGAAGAAAAAATGGAATTTGATCAAATATTGCCTAATGACATTCCTGTAAATTCACCTGTAATTTTAAAATCAGAGAACAGGGAAATATTTTGTAAGACGTTATTTAAAAGTCAATCAACACCTAACACTGATTTCAAATAGACAGGAGAGTTTGACCTAAAAAATGGATGGACAGTTAAAAAAGAAGAAAAAAATGATTAAAGGATATATTGATTCTGGATTAAGCAAAGTTACTTGAATACAAAATATGGAGAGACAAGGTTGAGTGATAGCACAGGAGAGAAGCCAACAAGATATGATCACAGAAGAATCTGTGTATTTGGAGTCAATTCTCGCTATCTTCTTTCCAGTAACTGCTGCAATTTTGTGGAGCCAATTCTTGCACACGACACTCATCAGATTTCAATTTTCTTTAATAAAGAATGCACAAAAATATGAATGGGTGATATTGGCTTGTTAATGAACAATGTGAACCTGAAATTTCCCTCCTGTCTTGAATAATGCACTCAGACATGCACTTATCTCTCAAATCAAATATTCATTATAAATGACAATTTTAAGTTTTAAATCAGCTTTACTGATCCAGGATAGTAAATGTAGCAAAAGGAAAGTAAAAAGCTCTAATAACACCATTCTCCCATTTACTGACATTATTTGGAGAATTGAATATATTCTATTAGTTATGTGTCAATTCATCAAGTCCAGCATTGTTGAGATGGGAAAAATGTTGCAGTGCCCCCTGTTGGTAAAAAAAAGGTTCACTCTTCATTATTGGAAAGTAATAAAATCAAAACAAATATACAGTCAAGGATAAACAAAATGATTGAAGTCCAAACTGCTGCATAATGTATTGTCACCTCAATATTTCAGTCAATTTAGTTGACTTAAGGATTCAGTGATGTGAAAAATATGATGGAAGTAATACAATTTAAACTATAAGTTTAAACTGAAAGAAAAAGTTGGTTCTTTGCAGAGTAAGAATGGAGAGAAAATCTGAACTATTTGTGAAGAAAGAAGATTGCCATTGGGGCACAGGAAAGAGCCAGGCTCAAATGTCTGAATCAGACGAGGCAGGAGACAGTTTGGCTCAAATGTCTGAATCAGATGATGCAGCAGACAGCAAGGCTCAAATGTCTGAGTCAGACGAGGCAGGAGACAGTTTGGCTCAAATATCTGAATTAGACAAGGCAGACAGCAAGGCTCAAATGTCTGAATCAGATGAGGCAGCAGACAGCAAGGCTCAAATGTCTGAATCAGACGAGGCAGCAGACAGCAAGGCTCAAATGTCTGAATCAGACGAGGCAGGTCTCGTTCCTAAGTGTGTATCAGCAATTATAATTACACCCATCAAGTCTGAGACTAACGAAGAAGAGGTTCTTAAAGGAAGAAAGCAACAATTAAACATAGATTATTGTTCTACAAATCCATATATCAAAACAGAAACAGAAGAATGCCAAGATGAGTCATGTGTGAAGAATGAGTCGTGTACGTTTGACGTTCAGCAGGAAATCTCCACACCAGATGGAGCCACTGATGAAACATGGGACATTCATGCCACGAAACACACTCTGCTTTGTGCTGCTCAGACCGAACTGGTGGATGAAAGTCAACCCAATTATGATGAACCCCATCAGTTAAAATCGTCTCCTAAAAAGAGAGCAAAACGTAAGGAGACATTAGTCTGTGATATTTGTTTAAAATCCATAAAGCCATACGAGAAATTTCTCCTGCATATAAAGGCTCATAGAGGTAAAGGCCCCTTCAGCTGCTTTCACTGTGGAAAAAGGTTCGCTGTATTAAAAACATTGCTGAATCATAAACAGACGCATTTTAAAGGGAAAGGTATTAGTTTTGACTTTTTTAACGAAAAAGAAGAGAAAATATTCCAATGCTACCTCTGTGACAAAAAGTTATGTTCATCGTATTCATTAAACTGTCATATAAGAACGCATACTGGAGACAAACCGTTCATTTGTGACGAGTGTGACAAGAAGTTTTGCACTTCAAGTCAATTGAATAAACATATCTCATCACATACTGGAGAGAAACCATTCAGCTGTGACTTGTGCTTCAAAACATTAAGTGCAAAAGAAACTTTGATAAGACACATGAGAACACATACAGGAGAGAAACCATTCAGCTGTGACATCTGTTGCAAAAAGTTTAGTATCAAAAGTACTTTGACTAATCATATGAGAACACATACTGGAGAAAGACCATTTGGTTGTGACTTGTGTAGCAAGACATTTAGAAGTTCTAGCTCCTTGAACAATCATATGAAATCCCATACACGTGAGACACCATTTGTTTGTAACCTGTGCAGTAAGAAGGTTAAGACAAAATCTCATTTGATCTATCACATGAGAACACATTCTGGAGAGAAACCATTCAATTGTGACTATTGTAGCAAGACATTTGCAAGTTCTAGCTCTCTGAATAACCATACAAAAACACATAATAAAGAAAAGACATTCAGTTGCGACCTGTGTTGGAAGAGTTTTAGGGACCAAAATAATTTGACGACACATATGAGAACACATACTGGAGAGAAACCTTTTAGTTGTGACCAATGTAACAAGAAATTGGCAAGTCTCAGCTCCTTGATAAAACATAGGAAAACACACACAAGAGAGAATTTCAGTTGTGACCTGTGCAGCAAGAGATATGTTAGTTCCAGCACATTCATAAAACATATGAGAACCCATACAGCAGCGAGAACATTTAGTTATGACAGGTTTGATCAAACTAATATTAGATCAGATAATAGACTCAAGCTTAGTGATGCAAATCTCGGCATGCAGACCCAGGATGGAGAGGACGGGGAGGCATCTGGAAACAAACCATCATATCTCTACCAAGAAGATGCTGAACCCGAAGACAACCATCATCACGACCAAGTCAAAACAGAAACAGTCGAGTCAGATACACAAGAAAACAATGACCACCTCTGTACTGATGATAAATTATCTATGGCCTGTGTGCACCAAGACAGGAATGGACTGGATGGAATAAAGTCTGGTGGCAGTCCTGTTTGTGAATATAAAGATATCAAATTAGAGGAAGAAGACACATTCGGTCCGACCTCTGTGGCAAGGAACTCCACCTATGACATTCATCCTGACTTGATTGTGCATTTTGATCCAGATAGTGGTCTGATAATTAAAAAAGAAGAAATGGTTGATGTACCTAGTTGAGCACAGGGTACTTCCTCCTTGCTTTCAACCATTAAATGCCCAAGCTGCTGTCAACACAGGAGAGAAGCCAATCTCTATGTCAACACAGGAGAGTAGCCAATCTCTATGTCAACACAGGAGAGTAGCCAAACTCTATGTCAACACAGGAGAGTAGCCAATCTCTATGTCAACACAGGAGAGTAGCCAATCTATATGTCAACACGGGAGAGTAGCCAATCTCTATATCAACATACAAGAATCTGTGTAGAACTGTTTAAATGGAGTGAACTCAAATGTCTCTTTTGGGCCAATTATGGAAATATCAGTGAATCCACATGACACTTACCATCCCTTTCTCAGCCAATCAAAATTGAGGTATTACATATGGCCAGTTTGGTATCAATGACAAAATGGTCAAATAACTGAGAAAGGCGGATCCTGCTCTGACTCTGGACCAATTGCCTGATATTAGAGTAAACATAAAAATAACTTAGAGGACATCATAAAAGGCCAAATCTATGTCATTTTTTCTTTGGATTTTTTTCTGCAAATAAAACACAAATAGTAGTCATATATTTGTTTCTGGCATTATTTGTAAAATCACTGATATTTGTCAAATCATGTGCCATAAAATTAGATATTGACAATGGAATTTTTAAATAATGTTGCAAGAAAAAGTTTTCATACTATTAGTAAAGTTTTTGACATATTCTTTCAAAATGTGGGTAATAAATTTGACATTTCAATACATCTCTTCATTTCAACAAGCAACTGGTGGGAACATCTGGGGCTCGTCAAGTTTCCTTGTTATCTATTCATGTTATATATTCATATCAGGACAATATCTTTGTGATGAGAGTGATCTCAGATTTTATCTTTCACCTGATGAGATTCATCATTTTACATGACTGCACAGGAAGGGGGCTTGCAAGAGAGTGAATCGACTCTGTTTGAATCAGAACTTTTCAGACTACGGTTCTGGCTGGAATGCTCAAAGATATTAAACATTTGTTATATACTTTGTGGTATTAAAAGCACATCTACATGCGAGCATCATGACATATTGAAGTTTAACATAATGTAATAAGAAACGTTGCAATAAGACATAGAAGTTGCAGTACACACAGGGGTCTGTATCAACCATCAGCAACACATTATGTGCTAACACAGGTAGCATGAACTCTTTATAGCCCCAGATGAGCACTGTTGGACATCATTTTATCACAATTCAAAGGACAATACCTTTCATAATGTTGTATGCATATTGCTATAGTCTCATGACATCGTTTAATCTTCCAGTGCCTCTGTAATAACATCCACATCAAAATGACACCAAAAAGGAGTGTGCTTTCAAAAGGGTACATTTAATTATGTTCATGTTCAAATATATTTTAAAGATACTTATTGCAGGGCTTCTACCCAAAAATAAATTCATCACCAATTTATGATTTTTTTTAATTCATATTTTGTGGTTATATTTGCTTCGCCTTGGACTTTCTGGCAAAATCAAAAAATTTTACCTTCACCTTGGACTTTTTTTGCCAACATTAACATTTTTACATGACTCAGCTTGTGGTTGTGGTGAATTAAGTTCAAAATCACAAAGTGTCATTGAAGTGGTAATCAACAAGATGCTGACCCCACAGTGCAAAGGAAGAGAAGGTCAAATGTAAATGACTGTCCTAATCTCAGCAATATAACTATGAAGCTGAACCTCACAAACAGAGGAATTTGATCTCCAAACCTTTGACAGGCATAAGGAAAATAAATTATTGATATTTATATTACATCTCTGCATATGCCTGGACTGATCGTATTATTTTTCAATGGGTTGTCAGAATATCTGATTAAATTAAAGGATTGTGCGCTATTTCTGTTCTTAAAGGTTGTAATCTCTCAGATTTAGGCCACTTTTATGTGTTGTTTGCATTGTATTATAATTATTTGCATAACTAAATAGGCTAAAAGTAGTTTTCAGTACACATTATGTCTATGTAGTTAACATAAACATTTCCGACAATTTTTTTTTAATTGGGAGAGATGGGAGCGAAGTTCATAAAGTTTCCATAGATACAATGGCAGGAGATGGCAATCAAAATCTGTCTGCATTTCAACATTGCAAAATTGAAGAAATAGGTTAAATTGTTCAAATTTCGATTTGATTCTTAACTGCAAATCAATCATTATTTGTGATAGATGAAAAAATATAGACCATTCATTTCAGATGGACTGCGACTGAACATCAAATATTTAAAAGAGTGCAAGAAAAACACTGATTTTTCATAGATGAGCCAAAAGTCATTCAATAATAATATTTGACAATTCCTTATCAAAGCCAAAAAGACTCCTTCCACATTTATATGAAAATATAAACAAATATGATTAATAATTTTAATGATAATGGTTGACTGTTACCATTACCATATTTCCTGATAACCACAATTTACGCCTGAAGCCGGTAAGAAGAGAGTTGCCTTAAGTTGTCCCTATCAGCAGGACTAAGGCTGTGCTCCATGGCTCACCATAGGCTGTGCTCCACGGCTCACCGTAGGCTGTGCTCCACGGCTCACCATAGGCTGTGCTCCACGGCTCACCCACCATAGGCTGTGCTCCATGGCTCACCATAGGCTGTGCTCCACGGCTCACCGTAGGCTGTGCTCCACGGCTCACCATAGGCTGTGCTCCACGGCTCACCGTAGGCTGTGCTCCATGGCTCACCATAGGCTGTGCTCCACGGCTCACCGTAGGCTGTGCTCCACGGCTCACCTTAGGCTGTGCTCCACGGCTCACCCACCATAGGCTGTGCTCCACGGCTCACCGTAGGCTGTGCTCCACGGCTCACCGTAGGCTGTGCTCCACGGCTCATCTTAGGCTGTGCTCCACGGCTCACCTTAGGCTGTGCTCCATGGCTCACCATAGCCTGTGCTCCACGGCTCACCGTAGGCTGTGCTCCATGGCTCACCATAGGCTGTGCTCCACGGCTCACCATAGGCTGTGCTCCACGGCTCACCATAGGCTGTGCTCCATGGCTCACCTTAGGCTGTGCTCCACGGCTCACCATAGGCTGTGCTCCACGGCTCACCATAGGCTGTGCTCCACGGCTCACCGTAGGCTGTGCTCCACGGCTCACCTTAGGCTGTGCTCCACGGCTCACCCACCATAGGCTGTGCTCCACGGCTCACCGTAGGCTGTGCTCCACGGCTCACCGTAGGCTGTGCTCCACGGCTCATCTTAGGCTGTGCTCCACGGCTCACCTTAGGCTGTGCTCCATGGCTCACCATAGCCTGTGCTCCACGGCTCACCGTAGGCTGTGCTCCACGGCTCACCTTAGGCTGTGCTCCACGGCTCACCTTAGGCTGTGCTCCACGGCTCACCCACCATAGGCTGTGCTCCACAGCTCACTGTAGGCTGTGCTCCACAGCTCACCCACCATAGGCTGTGCTCCACGGCTCACCATAGGCTGTGCTCCACGACTCACCATAGGCTGTAATCCACGGCTCACCTTAGGCTGTGCTCCATGGCTCACCCACCATAGGCTGTGCTCCACAGCTCACTGTAGGCTGTGCTCCACAGCTCACTCACCGTAGGCTGTGCTCCACGGCTCACCGTAGGCTGTGCTCCACGGCTCACCGTAGGCTGTGCTCCACGGCTCACCGTAGGCTGTGCCCCACAGCTCATCATAGGCTGTGCCCCACAGCTCATCATAGGCTGTGCTCCACGGCTCACCATAGGCTGTGCTCCACGGCTCACCGTAGGCTGTGCTCCACGGCTCACTGTAGGCTGTGCTCCACGGCTCACTGTAGGCTGTGCTCCACAGCTCACCCACCATAGGCTGTGCTCTATGGCTCACCATAGGCTCACCCACCATAGGCTGTGCTCCACGGCTCACCATAGGCTGTGCTCCACGGCTCACCCACCATAGACTGTACTCCACGGCTCACCATAGGCTGTGCTCCACGGCTCACCCACCATAGGCTGTGCTCCACAGCTCACCATAGGCTGTGCTTCACAGCTCACCATAGGCTGTGCTCCACAGCTCACCCACCATAGGCTGTGCTCGATGGCTCACCATAGGCTGTGCTCCACAGCTCACCATAGGCTGTGCTCCACACCTCACCCACCATAGGCTGTGCTCCACAGCTCACCCACCATAGGCTGTGCTCCACACCTCACCCACCATAAGCTGTGTTCGATGGCTCACCATAGGCTGTGCTCCACAGCTCACCCACCATAGGCTGTGCTCCACCGCTCACCCACCATACGCTGTGCTCCACAGCTCACCCACCATAGGCTCACCCACCAAATGTTTAAAGCTTTGAAAATTATTGCATGTAACATTTGCGAAAAGATGAGAGTGTGTTAAAGCTTTCATGAAATCACAGAGGTCACAGGCAATTTTACAAAGATTTGGTGAATGTTTAAATGATATGAAACTGTGATACAACCAAGCTATCTCACTAAAATCAACAAAAAAACACCAACCATGCTTATTATTATTATTATTATTATTATTATTATTATTATTATTATTATTATTATTATTATTATTATTATTATTATTATTATTATTATTATTATTATTATTATTTATTATTATTATTATTATTATTATTATTATTATTATTATTATTATTATTATTACAAGTGAACCGACAATAATATGAAAAGATACATCATAATGAAATAGTGACCATATATTGACAAAGTGAAATAGTGACCATATATTGCAATTGACAAAGTGAAATAGTGACCATATATTGACAAAGTGAAACAGTGACCATATATTGACAAAGTGAAATAGTGACCATATATTGACAAAGAAGCATATGTGAAAGTTTGTCAGGGTAAAAGGGATACATCCATTTTAATATATCCTTATATCCTGAGGAATACACATTTTTGTATATTTAAAATAAAAACCCCTCACAGGTGCGTGAGGCTACAAGATGCATATTTCTTTCCATTGCACATCGTATGTACAAATGACCACAGTTTCGTCAATTGGAGTAGAAAGATGATTTAACCTGGAGTGAAATCTTCTTGACATTGCGAGCAAGGTAAACAGGTGCGTGAGGCTACGAGATGCACATTTCTTTCCACTGAATATCGTAGATACAAATGACCACAGTTTCGTCAATAATTGGAGTAGAAAGATGATTTAACCTGGAGTGAAGTCCTCTTGACATTGCGTGCAAGGTAAACACAGGTGCGTGAGGCTACGAGATGCACATTTCTTTCCACTGAATATTGTATATACAAATGACCACAGTTTCGTCAATAATTCATGATAATTGGAGGAGAAAGATGATTTAACCTGGAGTGAAGTCTTCTTGACATTGCAAGTAAGATAAACATGATGACGTCATACAGAAATGTGTCATCATAGTGACGTCAGACAGGCAAATGTTGTCATAGTGACATCAGACAAGTGTCAACATAGTGACGTCATGGTAACATCATAAATTATGTTGATGTGATCATGTAAAATACTGCTGTTACCTTTATGTAAGTTCCTCCCTCTGTACTGCTTGAAATACCAGTTTTTGGCTATTTTGACTAATAATAAAAGGAATGTATGCTATGTCCCCTCATCATCATTTTTGCTGAAAGTGCCTAGTACTATGCTTGTTCTGTTGTGGTCTGTAAGGGGGTAAGGCCTCGACCAATAGACAAACACTAATGGACAAAAAGGCCAGTGTCCCAATCTGAAGGTGCCCGATTTTTAGCAAACCTTTACTAAAAAGTTGTTTGTACTTGATTGCTATTTAGCTACCATAATGCCCCAGTAATATTTGCACTGGGCACCAGCCAAAAAGTAGGAATTGGCTTCCAGTGAGTTCCGGTGAGTTTTATCAGCAATAATTGAGATATGCCACAGCTGTGGTCAGATGTCTGTACAATATCCTAATGACTTTTTTATTTAACAGATGTCTGTCTGAAGGATATCCTACAGACATCTGTTAAATTAAACAGACATCTGTAGATCCTATTTTTACCATTGTCAGCCCTAAGATAATCTTGCAATGTACTTGTGGACACTTAAGGGAGCCTGTCATATACTTTATGAAGTTTTTGGGCAGAAGACATCATGGCAATTTTTATGTTGTGGCATAAAGTTCCCAGCGACCCTTGCAACATCTTAAATTTGGCCCAAGTTTGGCTGATAATCACCCAGTGTCTCCACGGCTCCCTGGCTGACCAGCCAATTTTGATAAAAAAAAAATTATAGGCCTGGCAACTTTAGCCAAGTTTGTTGTAAACATGTTCAATGGATGATTTCAGCAGAAGACCCATCTGTTTTTAGAGGACACAGAAGTTAATGTAGGGGTTATTGCACTTGATCACAAAGATTAGGGTATAAACATATATATATCATATATATAATATCCTTGAAAGTCTGATTTCATGAAAGTTTTAATGACAGACAAAATATCATAGCATTATTGATGCCCTACTCAAATAATCGACAGAATGTTCGGTTATTTACAGACAAAATATATTTGAATTTTACTATGACTTTAAAGTTGCATGCAGGTTTATATGTTTTCCTAAATGAGTCGAGATGTCATAAAAGTTAGTTTGATAATAAAGATCAGGGTTCACTGCCATGTTAAGTACTGTCAACTTTATACCATATTGTTCCCACACACACATATGCACACGCACATGCATATATAGATTATTTACTTGCATTGGGTTTTTGCATCAAAAGGAAATCCTAGAAGTGAGCCAACGATAAGCACAAGTGAGGTAAGATATTTCATGCACTATTTCATATTATCTTCTCCACATGGGAAAAAATAACATTGCAGTATATTATTTTAACACAGGGTAAAAAAACAGACAAAATGTGGGAAATTATTTTGGGAAATAGCAGCACTTTAAGTTTTCGTGCTGTGCTGTCTTGATCTGTCAGAAACATGAGCTGTCTGCAAACCAAATCCTAAACATAGGCATCAGAGATGCATCAACCCTCAGCTCTGGTAACTCATTGCACAACATTCGCTCCACACAATATTTGTGAACAAATTTTTCATGAAGCTGCCATTATTTGTTCTTAAGTTATTGCAATGACATGGATTTGACATGATTGTCCCTGTGACCTTGAAAAGTAGGTGAAGGTCATGTTCCATCAAGAGAAGTCTGAGGTCTTCACCAGATGCTTATGTGTGTCAAGTCTCATAAAGCTGCCATCATTTGTTCGAGTTATAGCAATGATAGGGATTTCACATAATTGTACCTTGAAAAGTAGGTGAAGGTCATGTTCCATACAAAAATGTCTGAGGTTTTCATCAGATGCTTATGAGTGTCAAGTTTCATGAAGCTGCCATCATTTGTTCTAGAGTTATCGCGATGACAAGGATTTCACATAATTGTCCCTGTGACCTTCAAAAGTAGGTGAAGGTCATGTTTCATAGAAAAAAATCTGAGGTCTTCACCAGATGCTTATGTGTGTCAAATCTCATAAAGCTGCAATCATTTGTTCTTGAGTTATTGCGATTCTTGGGATTTCATATAATTGTCCCGTGACCTTGAAAAATAGGTCAAGGTCGCCGTCCACCGAACTAGTCAGAGGTTTTCAACAGATGCTTATGCTTGTAAAGTTTCATGAAGCTGCCATCATTTGTTCTTGAGTTATCATGATGACAAGGATGATTTCACATAATTGTCCCTGTAACCTTGAAAAGTAGGTGAAGGTCATATTCCATCAAGAGAAGTCTGAGGTCTTCACTAGATGCTTGTGTGTGTCAAATCTCATAAAGCTGCCATCATTCGTTCTTGAGTTATTGATATTCTTGGGATTTCACATAATTGTCCCTGTGACCTTGAAAAATAGGTCAAGGTCGCTGTCCACCGAACTAGTCTGAGGTTTTCACCAGATGCATATGCGTGTAAAGTTTCATGAAGCTGCCATCATTTGTTCTTGAGTAATCATGATGACAAGGATGATTTCACATAATTGTCCCTGTGACCTTCAAAAGTAGGTGAAGGTCATGTTTCATAGAAAAAATTCTGAGGTCTTCACCAGATGCTTGTGTGTGTCAAATCTCATAAAGCTGCAATCATTCGTTCTTGAGTTATTGCGATTCTTGGGATTTCACATAATTGTCCGTGACCTTGAAAAATAGGTCAAGGTCGCCGTCCATCGAACTCGTCTGAGGTTTTCACCAGATGCTTTTGTGTGTCAAGTTTCATGAAGCTGCCATCATTTATTTTCGTGTTATCGCGATGACAAGGATGATTTCACATAATTGTCCATGTGACCTTGAAAAGTAGGTGAAGGTCATGTTTTATAGAAACAATTCTGAGGTCTTCACCAGATGCTTATGGGTGTCCAATCTCAAAGCTGCCATCATTTGTTCTTGAGTTATGCAATTCTTGGGATTTCAGATAATTGTCCCTGTGACCTTGAAAAATAGGTCAAGGTCACCGTCCATCGAACTCTTCCAAGGTTTTCACCAGGTGCTTATATGTGTCAAGTTTCATGAAGCTGCCATCATTTGTTCTCGAGTTATCGCGATGACAAGATGATTTCACATAATTGTCCCTGTGACCTTCAAAAGTAGGTGAAGGTCATGTTTCATAGGAAAAATTATGAGGTCTTCACCAGATGCTTATGTGTGTCAAATCTCATAAAGCTGCCATCATTCGTTCTTGAGTTATTGTGATTCTTGGGATTTCACATAATTGTCCCTTTGACCTTGAAAAATAGGTCAAGGTCGCTGTCCATCAAACTCGTCCGAGGTTTTTACCTGATGCATATGTGTGTCAAGTTTCATGAAGCTGCCATCATTTGTTCTTGAGTTATCGCGATGACAAGGATGTTCGCTACAGACATACAGACATACAGACATACAGACATACATACATACATACATACATACCCACGCCAGGATTACATCAGGGGCTGAGGGTAAAAATCCTGTACACGATCGGCACTCGCCGTCTAGCCGGCGGCGAGAGCGGCAGATCGCCGGATCCTCCATTTTGTCCCGCCGAATTCACAGAGGGTATTCAGAGGGCGGAGGTCGGCACTGCACCAAGTCAAATTGATGCAGGGGTAAAAAAAAAACATAATAATGCACATCTACTTCCTTTTGGTAGCTCATGTGTGTCAAGTATTATGAAACTGTCAACATTTACTCCAGAATTATTGAGATGATGGGCCCCTGTGACCCTGCCTACCCTTCATTACAGGACTTCTCTATCATATCAGTCCCTGCCTACCCTCTATAGCAGGACTTCTCTATCATATCAGTCCCTGCCTACCCTCCATAGCAGGACTTCTCTATCATATCAGTCCCTGCCTACCCTCCATTAGAGGACTTCTCTATCATATCAGTCCCTGCCTACCCTCCATAGCAGGACTTCTCTATCATATCAGTCCCTGCCTACCCTCCATAGCAGGACTTCTCTATCATATCAGTCCCTGCCTACCCTCCATTAGAGGACTTCTCTATCATATCAGTCCCTGCCTACCCTCCATTAGAGGACTTCTCTATCATATCAGTCCCTGCCTACCCTTCATTACAGGACTTCTCTATCATATCAGTCCCTGCCTACCCTCCATAGCAGGACTTCTCTATCATATCAGTCCCTGCCTAACCTCCATAGCAGGACTTCTCTATCATATCAGTCCCTGCCTACCCTCCATTAGAGGACTTCTCTATCATATCAGTCCCTGCCTACCCTTCATTACAGGACTTCTCTATCATATCAGTCCCTGCCTACCCTTCATTACAGGACTTCTCTATCATATCAGTCCCTGCCTACCCTCCATAGCAGGACTTCTCTATCATATCAGTCTCTGCCTAACCCCTAAACAGGACTTCTCTATCATATCAGTCCCTGCCTACCCTCCATAGCAGGACTTCTCTATCATATCAGTCCCTGCCTACCCGCCATAACAGGACTTCTCTATCATATTAGTCCCTGCCTAACCTCTATTATAGGACTTCTCTATCATATCAGTCCCTGCCTTACCTCCAAAACAGGAATTCTCTATCATATCAGTCTCTGCCTAACCCCTATAACAGTACCTCTCTATCATATCAGTCTCTGCCTAACCCCTAAAACAGGACTTCTCTATCATATCAGTCCCTGCCTAACCCCTAAACAGGACTTCTCTATCATATCAGTCCCTGCCTACCCTCCATAGCAGGACTTCTCTATCATATCAGTCCCTGCAGAACCTCAACACAGGACTTCTCTATCATATGAGTCCCTGCCTACCAGCCATAACAGGACTTCTCTATCATATTAGTCCCTGCCTAACCTCCATTATAGGACTTCTCTATCATATCAGTCCCTGCCTTACCTCCAAAACAGGAATTCTCTATCATATCAGTCTCTGCCTAACCCCTATAACAGTACCTCTCTATCATATCAGTCTCTGCCTAACCCCTAAAACAGGACTTCTCTATCATGTCAGTCCCTGCCTAACCTCCACAACAGGACTTCTCTATCATATCAGTCCCTACCTACCCTCCATTACAGGACTTCTCTATCATATCAGTCCCTGCCTAACCTCAACACAGGACTTCTCTATCATATCAGTTCCTGCCTACCCGCCATAACAGAACTTCTCTATCATATTAGTCCCTGCCTAACCTCTAAAACAGGACTTCTCTATCATATGAGTCCCTGCCTACCCTCCATAACAGGACTTCTCTATCATATCAGTCCCTGCCTAACCTCAACACAGGACTTCTCTATCATATGAGTCCCTGCCTACCCTCCATAACAGGACTTCTCTATTATATCAGTCCCTGCCTAACCTCAACACAGGACTTCTCTATCATATGAGTCCCTGCCTACCCTCCATTAGAGGACTTCTCTATCATATCAGTCCCTGCCTAACCTCTAAAACAGGACTTCTCTATCATATCAGTTCCTGCCTAACCTCCGAAGCAGGACTTCTCTACCATATCAGTCCCTGCCTACCCTCTATAGCAGGACTTCTCTATCATATCAGTCCCTGCCTAACCTCCATAGCAGGACTTCTCTATCATATCAATCCCTGCCTACCCTCCATAGCAGGACTTCTCTATCATATCAGTCCCTACCTACCCTCCATTACAGGACTTCTCTATCATATGAGTCCCTGCCTACCCTCAACACAGGACTTCTCTATCATATCGGTCCCTGCCTAACCTCAACACAGGACTTCTCTATCATATCGGTCCCTGCCTACCCGCCATAACAGGACTTCTCTATCATATTAGTCCCTGCCTAACCTCCAATACAGGACTTCTCTATCATATCAGTCCCTGCCGAACCTCCATTACAGGACTTCTCTATCATATCAGTCCCTACCTACCCTCCAATACAGGAATTCTCTATCATATCAGTCTCTGCCTAACCCCTATAACAGTACCTCTCTATCATATCAGTCTCTGCCTAACCCCTAAAACAGGACTTCTCTATCATATCAGTCCCTGCCTAACCCCTAAACAGGACTTCTCTATCATATCAGTCCCTGCCTACCCTCCATAGCAGGACTTCTCTATCATATCAGTCCCTGCCGAACCTCAACACAGGACTTCTCTATCATATCAGTTCCTGCCTACCCGCCATAACAGGACTTCTCTATCATATTAGTCCCTGCCTAACCTCCATTATAGGACTTCTCTATCATATCAGTCCCTGCCTTACCTCCAAAACAGGAATTCTCTATCATATCAGTCTCTGCCTAACCCCTATAACAGTACCTCTCTATCATATCAGTCTCTGCCTAACCCCTAAAACAGGACTTCTCTATCATGTCAGTCCCTGCCTAACCTCCACAACAGGACTTCTCTATCATATCAGTCCCTACCTACCCTCCATTACAGGACTTCTCTATCATATCAGTCCCTGCCTAACCCCTATAACAGTACCTCTCTATCATATCAGTCTCTGCCTAACACCTAAAACAGGAATTCTCTATCATATCAGTCCCTGCCTAACCCCTAAAACAGTACCTCTCTATCATATCAGTCTCTGCCTAACCCCTAAAACAGGACCTCTCTATCATATCAGTTCCTGCCTAACCTCCAAAACAGGACTTCTCTACCATATCAGTCCCTGCCTAACCTCTAAAACAGGACCTCTCTATCATATCAGTTCCTGCCTAACCCCTAAAACAGTACCTCTCTATCATATCAGTCTCTGCCTAACCCCTAAAACCAATTTAAAATTTGGCCCAATTTTAGCACTTTGTCGACCATATCGACAGCAAAAAAAGGCAAGAATTATGACCAGGTCGACCGTCGAGATCAGGTACATAATTGACCCACTCGACCCTGTCGGGAAAAGAACAAAACACTCAATTGTCGAGGGTCGAGATAAGCTCCAAAAGGGACCTCATTGTTGTGGTCGAGTATGTGCCAAAACATGTCTTTCTGTCTGACATAGATGATTGGTGTGATATAAAAAATATATTTATATAAAACAGTGTATCTTGTAGTAAGTGGGGTCAGTGTATCTTGTGGCCAAATTAATATATCGTAATTGTGTTTGGAGTTTTCAAATTGAATTTCAAAATGGAATAGATTTTATTTTTGGTAATTTCGTTTTTTTGTTTGTGAAGATATAATCAGTATACACTGAAACCAAATGTGGTTATATCTTTCACAAATGCTAGAGTGTGAGGTCAGAACATATAAAATTAAATTGTTATTTGCATACGCAGGAGAATATATAAAAAAGATAATGACTTTAAAGATGAAATAAGATAAACATAAACAGACAATATTTTCTGAAAATGAAACATTAAATAAAGCAAAACGTTTAAAAGGTTTCACATATATAACATTGAAAATCATTTAAATATGTCTGAAATCGTGAGATCTAGTGGAAGACAGTTATGTATTTTATCAATACCTCATAAGAATACCTTGCAAGTCCAGTATGGGTTAGCTTCTTTCCCTTAAGGGGAACGTGACAGGATGTAACACACATGGCTAATTATCATACCACATGTGGTTAATGCTGTCAGCAGCCACAATGGGGTACAGAAGGGGAATAGCACAAGGTGACACATCATGATGTTTGATTGTATGTTCTAGCTTAGAATAATATGCCTTTTTTAAAATAATGCAATCATGAAATTTCTGTCATTTTCTAACATTGTTGGAATTTAAGATTTATGCACATTTAATACATATCTTTATGGGAAAGTTGGAAAGTTAATCTGCAAGCTGACAGGAAAGATGGTCAGAGAGGGTAAAGAATAAGGGGTTGATTGTGAGCTGGCTGGCTGCCATGTGGATGAGGGTGTGAAACCACCCTGCTGTGGCAGCAACCAAGCTTGGACCTTTGATGCATCTCTTGTCACCTCTAGGTATATTACTCTAAGTATAGAGTAACTTCTCTTTTCAAGATTCACTTTAAATATGACTTTTAAATTCTGTTTCAAACTGATTCCCCCTTCAAGTTTCAGTCAAACAGGAAATGCACACCGGCAACAAAGGACAGCTTACATTTCTCTGTCTGCCCCATCTTAAGGGGTAAACAAACAACATGCTATGATCAAATTAACTTGTTTTGACAGCAGTTAGAATCTGACAAGTGGCAGAGATTTGTGACATTCCACTCAATGTGCAATCAAATTAACCTGTTATGAGAGCAGCTATACATCTGTCCATTTGTAGAGTCCTGAGTGTAACATTCCATGCAGATTACATCAGTTGAACCTCATGGTTGTGTGGAAAAAGGAAGCATTTGCACAAATTGATGTACAGGATTTTTTTTATTGAATTCTATTGTGAAAATATCATCTTTGGTGTTATATTTAATATATATATATATATATATATATATATATATATATATATATATATATATATATATATATATATATATATATATATATATAAATATGTATATATATATATATATATATATATATATATATATATATATATATATATATATATATATATATATATATATATATATATATATATATTATTTTGCCGTTATTTAATTCGCTAGCGAAAAACAAGAAAAAAACAAGAACACAAATTCAAATGGATAACTTAAAATACGAACTCTGTATTTTTGAATGTTGATTTAAATGTACAAAACGGAAAAATGAAACCTGGAAAGGCCACTTACTCCACTGACTATCATTTTCACAATCAAATATATATTTTTAATTCAATAAGCTGTCATACAAATTCACAATAATATTGCAATGCTCAGCTGAATACTGTCCTTCAAATATCATTCATTCCTTTATTCAATATAATTAAATAGTTATTTTTGGTTATATGTATTAAGAAATATATAGTTGTCATAGGAAGAATAGTAGTGAAATCTTTTTATAAAATCAATACCTCATAAAAATAACTTGCAAGTCCCACATACACATATACAGGAGCTGTATGTTTTCAGCTTCAAAAGTCTCCTTTCCAAATTAAATGATAATGGTCACACATCTAATCAACTGTCCATGTTTTGTTGGATAATATAATATCTGACAAAGACCAAAATGTGTGAAATTTTAAAATGTAAATCACACAAAATCTGCAAATTTCCAAATTAATTTTTGAAAAAAATACAAAAATAAAATGATAGACTTAACATCAACAAATGTCATTTCAATTGCTGTTGTTTAGGTTTTGTTCTCATCTCATTGAACTTAAATACCATTAACTCATATTTAAAATAACATAATTAATAGTCCTCCTGTAAGAGGGTATACATATAACTCAAACAAAGTCAATCTCCACCCAGTTTTCAAAGTGAACTCAACTGATATTGACTTGGTCGAGAAGAAGACTAAATTTGTTTATACCGACCCAGTCGATAAGGCAGATAAGTGTTTTTTAACGACCAGAAAGCCTGGTCGTTATGTGAGTCATAATTGGGCCTCGCACCACTATTACAATGTCCCATTGAAACCCATAGTAAATGCCTCACCTTCAAAAATTCATAAAAAATATTCGTATCGACCTAGGGTATTTTGAAAAATACTTATCAGATGGCAAAAATATTCATCTTTCTAAAAGCAGAGTATGAAGTGAGGTTGACCATTGAATTTTTTTGCTAGGATCTGTTAAAGCGCCACCTACCTTGAAAACAAAGAACACAACATGGAAATATAGGAATGAGCCCCTGACAGCAAAGATCAATACATAGTCCCTTCAATTATTCTTATTATTTTTCTAATAACTTCGACAAAACAAGCCATTATTGTACTATTAAATAGCACTTTTCATTTTATGTCTAATGTGATCTGCATCTCGTTATTATCATGTATAATAAGGGGGAGTAGGAAATTATCAAGCACTACTTTCGTATGCCCTGGTCCCACATATCAAATAGTAGACTCAGGTCTAATAGAGATCAAATATAGCCCTAAATGCAACTTTATGCCAATTATAGTCATCTATGATATTACCCTAATTAAGTGCAGGTGTTAAAACAAGCATGCATGCTTACCTATATACCATAGTGCCACCTATTGGCTCCCCTGGTCTTGCCAGATTAGAGTACCATTCAGCACATTTTGGTGCCACACAATAAGGGATGATTAAAACTGGTATTTCATTTTATATTGACTCCAAACTTTCAGAATTAATTTGTAAAGTAGGGATGCACATGTCTAAATTTTACATAAGTACGTAAAAGAATTTTTAACACCAAAAAAAATCAAAAAGTTTTTAAGAAATCATGAAAAAAATGCTATTTTGTGCTGTAAAATGTTGTTTTGTGCCAATATCATAGGATAAAGATTACCAAATGGTACTTTATTATGCAAATTATCTAAATTTGAATGTTACCTTCTGATTTTATGCATAATTTATGAAATATAAAGAATAGAGATCCCTCTTAGAGCAATATATTAGGATGTTATACAGAAAACAGAGAGTCTGAGAGCATGAATTTTTCCTATTTGATGAGCATGAAGTTCACAATAGACATTTTATACAGTTTTTCCTTATACATCTACACATTGTAAACTCTCTCTGCTGTGCATATTTATTATATAAAATACACCTATTGACTTGTGCAGCATGTGGTTCAGGTGCCAGTAGAGCATGCACTTCAATATAGAGGTTTATAGGGGTTGTTGGCATTGTCATACATTATATCAGGCAAAAAGGGACCTGTTATGGATTAAACTACACTGGATCTATTTCCTATTTATATAAATTTACTAAATTAATTGATAAATCACTGCTCAAAAGAGTCACAGTTGAAAGTGAAACTCCATGCTGTTTGCCTATTAGGCCTCGCACCACTATTACAATGTCCCATTGAAACCCATAGTAAATGCCTCACCTTCAAAAATTCATAAAAAATATTCGTATCGACCTAGGGTATTTTGAAAAATACTTATCAGATGGCAAAAATATTCATCTTTCTAAAAGCAGAGTATGAAGTGAGGTTGACCATTGAATTTTTTTGCTAGGATCTGTTAAAGCGCCACCTACCTTGAAAACAAAGAACACAACATGGAAATATAGGAATGAGCCCCTGACAGCAAAGATCAATACATAGTCCCTTCAATTATTCTTATTATTTTTCTAATAACTTCGACAAAACAAGCCATTATTGTACTATTAAATAGCACTTTTCATTTTATGTCTAATGTGATCTGCATCTCGTTATTATCATGTATAATAAGGGGGAGTAGGAAATTATCAAGCACTACTTTCGTATGCCCTGGTCCCACATATCAAATAGTAGACTCAGGTCTAAGTGTGCTGGTCTCGAGTGGATCAAAAGTAAACCAATCTCGACGTCGAGATGTGCCACAAAATAGGCTAGTAATCGTGTCGACATGGTCGAGAATGGACCAAGAAACGGCCACATTTATATATGCTAAAACAGGACTTCTCTATCATATCAGTCCCTGCCTAACCTCCAAAACAGGACTTCTCTATCATATCAGTCCCTGCCACCAATGATAAAAAAGTGTACATAGCATTAGCTGTAGGTCATGACTTTTCACTCTACATAAACATCTGGCTGAGAACTGATTGGTGAAAGAATAAATGACTATTCATAAAGATTCTTAATGGTCAGCATCTCAGTCAGCCAGCTGATAAAAAGTCATGACCTGAGGTTGCTCAATTCTGATTGTATATTTTGTTGGGTGTGACTCATATGCATGACATAGAATTCCAAACTCTGTGAAAACTGGGCAATGACTGCAGAGGTAGTGTGAAGCTTGACTGCCTGTCATTGCTTCTGATATAATGCAGAGAAGCAAATTGCATGCTAAAGTGTGGAATAACTGGATGCAACATATATTTGAGGTAGTTCCAAGGACTCATTTGAAAAGTCAGATCTATGATATTTGCTTGAAAGCCTGGTATAAACCCAGGATCTGCTTGGGAGAGAGGACCTTATGCTCCGTACACATAGACATCACTGATTTGAAATTTTCTCAGATAAATTGCACCGAAGAAGTGCTATCGCAAATAATTATCGAACAAATTGCAATAATTGTGAAAATATGCTGATAGTAAACATATAACAGAGGATTATAGTGTCTGAGGCTTAGGCTAATCACAATCATTAAGTATTCTCTATGTAAATATGACCGGCCACAACCGACCTAATACGAGGATGTGTATCTCGGATAGCCAGCACCTCAACATGCACACAGGAAGAAAAAGGTCATCAGTTCTCTGCTTAGTTTTTTCACAATATATCAGTTATTTACATTCCACCTGAACTACTCAATATATCTATTATGAACATTTAAATTGTGCATAACAGTTGAATGTCTTGGTGTGTGACCGTGATATACTGGTTCATGTTTACTCTCCATTAACATGCATCAGACCATTTCAATGAGCCCACGGATGCCAGGTCAAAGCACAATACATGATATTGAGCTGCCAATTGAGAACTTGATTAAATATTTGACCCTTCAGCTGAGTGGACCAGCATGTTTATCTAACTGTGGCTATCTGAAGGTGTAACTGGGATTATACCCCATATACCCTGTATATTGAATATATAACAGTTACGGCTTGAACACCAAACTAGCAACACTTCTATCATATATACCAAACAGGTCACAATTTGATATTAATTAACACACGTGAAACAAAGTGGAGAGAAAATCTGATTTTTTTGTGAAGAAAGATAAGTGTCGGAGGAATACAGGTAACGTAGCAGCTCAAATGTCTGACTCAGATGAAGCAGATCTTGTACAAGAGATAGACTTTAATGGATCAACGGTCTTACATACTGAAGCTGAGATTATGAGAGGAAAGGACCATTTAGCTGAACACCAAAGAAGCCATCAAATGAAGAAACCTCAAAAAGGGAATCAGAGTGATGAAAAGAAACCCCACAAAAGTAACATGAGACTGCACAAAGAGGCTAAATTCACTTGTGACCAGTGTGACAAGAAATATTTGTCATCAAAAGGTCTTAAATATCACATCGCATCATCACACACTGGGGAGAGACCATTCAGTTGTGAAATTTGTGATAAGAAGTTTATTGAGTTAAGATTTCTACAGCAACATTTGAGATCGCACACAGGAGAGAAACCATTCAGTTGTGACATCTGTAACAAAAAGTTCACAACATCGAGTGGTATGAAGGTTCATAAAAGATTACACACAGGTGAGAAACCTTTCAGTTGTGATAAATGTAGCAAGAGTTTTACCAGAACACATCATTTAATGCTCCATATGAGAACCCACACTGGGGAGAAGCCATTCAGTTGTGACCTGTGTGATAAGACATTTAATCAGCAATCGCATTTAACTCATCATATGCTAACACATACAGGTGAGCGTCCATTCAGCTGTGATCAATGTAACCGAAAGTTCACTACATCGGGGTCACTGAAAAATCATTTGAAATTACATACAGGAGAAAAACCTTTTAGTTGTGACATTTGTGACAAAAGATTTCATTCCGCTGGTGGATTGAAGAGTCACGTGAGAACACATACTGGAGAAAAGCCATACAGCTGTGACCAGTGCAACAAAAAGTTTAGTCAAGCATCTGCACTGACGTCTCACAAGAGAAACCATACAGGAGAGAAACCCTTTGGTTGTGATTACTGTGGTTGGAAGTTCAAGCAAGCAGGTCAATTGACATATCACATTAGAAAACATACTGGAGACACACCTTATGAGTGTGACCAATGTGGCAAGAAGTTTGTAAAATCGTCTGAAATGACACGGCACAGGCAGATACACTCAGGAGAAACTCCATTCAGTTGCAAACAATGCAACAAGAGTTTTCTGAGGCCAACACAATTGACACGACACTTGAGAACTCATACAGGAGAGAAACCTTACAGTTGTGATCTGTGTCATAAGAGGTTTAGTACGAAATCTTATTTGGTTCCACACATGCGGACACATACAGGAGAGAGACCATACAGTTGTGATGTATGCAACAAAAGGTTTAGTTCAAGTGTGGCAGTCACGACTCATATGAGAATACACACAGGAGAGAAACCATACAGCTGTAGCCTATGCTCCAAGAAGTTCACACAATCTTATCATATGAAAAGACACATGTCGATACATGAAAGAGAACAGCAATTACTGCCTGATTAATATGATCACACTGTCCGCCAGAGGCACACGCAAACTATTACGTCGCGCTCTGGTGGAGTTTGTAATATGATAGGAAGTCTACTGAATCTGGTAAACTGATACATCATGAGGTAACACAAATAGAAGAGATACCTTTCAGTTTTGAAAAAGCAAGAACTGAAAAATACCATATGAATCTATTGAAATTCTCTATTCTTCAAATACCATATGAATATACATATTAAAGAGATACCATTATTTTGTGACAAGTGTTATCAAACATTCCACTTTCAAGTGATTTGAACTGTTATTTATATATTTCAGAACACATGGTGGGACACAGTAAATATGAATTATTTATTTGTAAAAGAATGAGATATACCCACACAGTAATCTGAGGAGCCAAACATCTTTTTGGTAATGCATTAAAATGATCAAATCAGGTCACGCACAACCACCGTGTGACAATATTGAGTCACAAATGAGATATGTGTGACCACCCAATAGTACTATGTGACCAGATGATGTCAAACATTAGCTAGGCGTGACCTTATTTGGTCACATTCATGAATGACTAGATAGATGTTCAGGTTCAACTAGTTACAGAAGACTGGACCTGTGAACCTTGGTACACTTTACATCAGCTTGTGTGGCTGTCTTATTTGTGAACCAAATTTTAATTTGATGGAAACAAGGCTTAATGACGGAGACCAGTAAGAAGATTAAAACTAAAGTACTTATGATAACTTCAAATATCTAATTTAAATAATTTCTTGTGAAGAATACTTTTGATACTTTTTGTAAAGTTATATTACATGTGATTGTGTAAATAATTGTACTTATGATAACTTCAAATATCTAATTTAAATAATTTCTTGTGAAGAATACTTTTGATACTTTTTGTAAAGTTATATTACATGTGATTGTGTAAATAATACTGTTGACTTCAGCACAGTACTTTAATCTTTCTTGTTAGCAATTTCTTTCAATAAATCATGACATTAATTTTGCTTTGTTCAGTTTTATTTTCTATAAATGTATCTAAGCAACACACTGAAAGAGCACAAATCTTTCAAGTATTTGCTTACATTTTCTATGAATATTTTCTCCTTTGCTTCTTTGAAAACTTAAATATCCAAAGGTTCTTTTGATTGGCTCTTTTGATTAATACATCCATATGGATGTCCCCATTTTCAAGTACTGTATACAGACAAATTTTCGCGACCTTTTTATTTTCGCGTTAATTCGCGCCAGGACGTCATTCGCGAAATTAAATTGACGCGAAATTGAAGATGCATTACGCAATATGAGGTCGTCATGTTAAAAAGCGGGAGTGACGGGGACAAGCTCTTATTTTTGGCGCGAAAACAATTGGAGTCTATCAACACGCATTGAAATATTAATATATTGCGCAATGATGGATCCCTGGCTTCTCCTCGTGTTGCGGACGCGACGTCACGTACATGATATTTACGTTTTACTTCATGGATAAATTCTCGACCTGCGAAGCATAATTTGTGATAATATTGGGTAAATACCTTTATTTATCATTTAAAACGCAATTAAAATCGATCCACGTGTGAAGGCATTTCTGTCAAGAAGGGAAGACACGACTCAACGCAACACGTGGTCACAATTTTGAAAGGCGGAAGTGACAGGAAGAGGCTCTTGTTTTTAGCGCGAAAACGATAGTTAATATATTGCGCAATAATGGATGGTTTTGTTCTGTTGTCGACCTGCAAAGCGTAATTTGTGATAATATTATGTATATACCTTTATTTATCATTTAAAACGCAATTAAGATCGATCCACGTGTGAAAGCATTTCTGCCAAAAAGGGAAGACACGACTCAAAGCAGTGGAAACAAAGATGAAATGCAAAACTGTGAACGCTGATAATTGGAATCAGTGAGAACAAAGTCAAAACAAAGTGTTTCGAAATTTTTTGTTTTGTTCTGTTCTCGACCTGCAAAGCGTAATTTGTGATAATATTATGTACTAGAAATCCAAAATTCGCGAAAATAAAACGGCGCGAACCTGTCTTAGTCGGTGATGGCGCGAAAATAACTAGGCGCGAATTTTTCTCAGTATACAGTACCACAATTCTAAAGAATTTGTGTAATTTAATATACTGCTGAGACCAACAGACAAACATTTGTTTTTATGCACAGTATGCTCAGTTTATTTGTAAAATTACCATAAAGCAGCACAGTCACCAAACACTCCAACCTACACATGCAAGAAGCCCATGAGAAACCCACCTTCTTCAAAACTCAAACAATATTTAGAAACAATACAAACATTTGCAGGTAAATCACAGATGTGAAATAATGCTTTATCATTAATATTCAATTTTTGTCATCCCTGTACTATGGGTGTGATCCGGGTTCCAGTGGTGCCCTCTGTGCTATGGGTGTGATTAGGGTTCCAGTGGTGCCCCCTGTACTATGGGTGTGATTAGGGTTCCAGTGGTGCCCTCTGTACTATGGGTAAGATTAGGGTTCCAGTGGTGCCCCCTGTACTATGGGTGAGATCAGGGTTCCAGTGGTGCCCCCTGTACTATAGGTAAGATCAGGGTTCCAGTGGTGCCCCCAGTACATTGGGTAAGATCAGGGTTCCGGTGGTACCTCCTGTACTATGGGTAAGATTAGGGTTCCAGTGGTGCCCCCTGTACTATGGGTAAGATTAGGGTTCCAGTGGTGCCCTCTGTACTATGGGTAAGATAAGGGTTCCAGTGGTGCCCCCAGTACATTGGGTAAGATCAGGGTTCCAGTGGTACCTCCTGTACTATGGGTAAGATTAGGGTTCCAGTGGTGCCCCCTGTACTATGGGTAAGATTAGGGTTCCAGTGGTGCCCTCTGTACTATGGGTAAGATTAGGGTTCCAGTGGTGCCCCATGTACTATGGGTAAGATTAGGGTTCCAGTGGTGCCCTATGTACTATGGGTAAGATTAGGGTTCCAGTGGTGCCCCCTGTACTATGGGTGTGATCAGGGTTCCAGTGGTGCCCCCTGTACTATGGGTAAGATTAGGGTTCCAGTGGTGCCCCCTGTACTATGGGTGTGATCAGGGTTCCAGTGGTGCCCCCTGTACTATGGGTGAGATCAGGGTTCCAGTGGTGCCCCCTGTACTATA
Source organism: Amphiduros pacificus (assembly GCA_949316495.1). NCBI lineage: Eukaryota > Metazoa > Annelida > Polychaeta > Phyllodocida > Hesionidae > Amphiduros > Amphiduros pacificus. The sequence continues at coordinate 16,114,893 of OX439010.1, forward strand.
GGTAAGATCAGGGTTCCAGTGGTGCCCCCAGTACATTGGGTAAGATCAGGGTTCCAGTGGTACCTCCTGTACTATGGGTAAGATTAGGGTTCCAGTGGTGCCCCTGTACTATGGGTAAGATTAGGGTTCCAGTGGTGCCCTCTGTACTATGGGTAAGATTAGGGTTCCAGTGGTGCCCCCTGTACTATAGGTAAGATCAGGGTTCCAGTGGTGCCCCCAGTACATTGGGTAAGATCAGGGTTCCAGTGGTGCCCCCAGTACATTGGGTAAGATCAGGGTTCCGGTGGTACCTCCTGTACTATGGGTAAGATTAGGGTTCCAGTGGTGCCCCCTGTACTATGGGTAAGATTAGGGTTCCAGTGGTGCCCTCTGTACTATGGGTAAGATAAGGGTTCCAGTGGTGCCCCCAGTACATTGGGTAAGATCAGGGTTCCAGTGGTACCTCCTGTACTATGGGTAAGATTAGGGTTCCAGTGGTGCCCCCTGTACTATGGGTAAGATTAGGGTTCCAGTGGTGCCCCATGTACTATGGGTAAGATTAGGGTTCCAGTGGTGCCCTATGTACTATGGGTAAGATTAGGGTTCCAGTGGTGCCCCCTGTACTATGGGTGTGATCAGGGTTCCAGTGGTGCCCCCTGTACTATGGGTAAGATTAGGGTTCCAGTGGTGCCCCCTGTACTATGGGTAAGATTGATGAAGCAAATATAAATCACATTAATATCTGCCTCCAAATAATTATCTGCAGCAAAATATTAAGTGTGTATCAAAATTTAAATGTGAATAGGAAAAAACTGAATACATAAATCATAAATGGAATGTGTACTCGATGAGGCATAGCCATGTCCAGAAGCAATATTGTATTGACCTTACTTATGCCCCTCAGGTGATGGAATCTGGCCGCAAGATGTTGACCTTGTCTGACCTCTACAGAGGGGACATAGAGGGAGAAGCTATCATAGTGCTCAGCAACCCTACAAGTGCTTCAAAGAATCATGCAGATGAAAGGTGAGTTGAGTTTAATTGATTATTAACAGCAAATTGCATTAGCATCTTTTTGTGCCAATATGGTAAGTATTAAACAGGAGACCAATGCCCTTATATAGCTGTGCTGATCATTGCTAATATGTTATGTTTGTGAACATTTCATGGAAACTTGACCAGGGTATTTGACAGAATCATTGTGAAGAATGTATGCAAGTTGTACCCAAAACATCGAAGAATCTTTTTCAAAGCTCTGCGTGTTATCATAATGTGCTGATTGGCTGAGTTGCTATAGGTCCTAAGGCACCTATAATGGTCCAATGCTGGACAATATTCTATGGGGCAATTTTACTCTGGCACCTATCATGGTCCAATGCTGGACAATCTTCTATGGGGCAATTTTACTCAAACAACTATTATGGTCCAATGCTGGACAATATTCTATGAGGCAATTTTACTCTGGCACCTATCATGGTCCAATGCTGGACAATATTCTATGGGGCAATTTTACTCAGACACCTATTATTATCCAATGCTGGACAATATTCTATGGGGCAATTTTACTCAGGCACCTATTATGTTCCAATGCTGGACAATATTCTATGGGGCAATTTTACTCAGGCACCTATTATGGTCCAATGGTTGACTTTGACAATATTTCATGGGACAAATTTTATTCATTGGACCCCATTGATGACATTTCACACACTGTCCACCAGAGGCACACGCAAACTATTACCTCTGGCCAACCCAAATTAGTATTCCTCCGGTACTACTTTCACTGGCCATGTGCTCCAGAACTGTCAGTCTGGACTTATATGAAAAACATGATAACATGCTTTAATGTTGAATAAAGTTGAATAAAGTTGCCCTGAGTTGTATTAGACTTCATGTATTTACTTTCAAACATTATTTCTTGGTTTGTTCCATCAAAAGTTTGAAAGGTTAAAAGAATTCAAAATTTAAACAAAGCAGCCATCTTTGTTGTTGTTCCGCCTGATTACTACCCCAGAAAATGGCTACTCCACTGGAGGAAATAGTTCCGTATTTCATTTCTCTTAAATTCTATTTATATTTGAAATAAACTTTATTTAAAGGGTCAAATATATCATATTTTATCAATCTGAATACATCTGAAGAAAAAAAGAAAGAAAGATAGTCAGTTACATGAAATTAGGTGGATGTGCTGAACCAGCACCAAAAGGCACCTTGTACAGAGGTGATAGGTTCACCACATCGCCCTCTGGCGGAGTTTGGACATTTCACTGTTATATTTATAAAAAAAATTGATGAAAAATCTGACTTAATGCAGGATTTGAACTCCTTGCACCTTGATTGTAAGGTGATATCCACTTAATGATCAGAGTGCTTACAGGAAGAACAGGTGCAGACTATAGCTGTTGACTGTTGCTAATTTACCAAAAAGCAAGACTTCACTTTTTCATAATAATAGCCACAGCACCATAATGGCATCAGTGCTCCCGCCAGTACATGACAAAGTGCTCAAATATAAGTAGCAAAGCAAGATAAGTATATTAAATATTACCATTCTGAACTGATAAAGAGTACTTTTGACGCATAAAAATTAAGAAAGTCATGTTTTATGTCTAAATCATAAAATAATAAACCATTTCCATTGACTGCTGCATTTGACCTCATCACTTTTGCTGATATGGTTGGGAAGAAGATGAATAAGTTGGGGTATACGTATTGTTAGCATCTCCATCTTTCCTTCATTAAGCTTAATCTTATTTGTGGTCAGGAAGTTTCTGACTTAACCAATAAATTATTCCAACTCAAGTCTAGCAGTGTCAATCCCTGTAGAATTGTTCAGATGTTAAAGAACAAAGTAAATCTTTAATCAAAGAATCAAATTCATGCCTGTCCCCTAAAGATTCCTGCAATCATCACTAATTATTAGCATTGTCTTATCTCAAAGCTTCCGTCCAATGTCGAACTGATCATTATCTATTTTTTTTCAGATTATACTTCAATACCAGGTGGGTGATTGATGATGAAATTGAACCTTTAAATGCTGATATTAATGTCTATGGTATTGATACCCATGTGATCATTGGTGATAAATTAAAAATTATTGGTCCAAAAGCACCGGATTGCTTTGTGAAACATTGGGAAAGGAGTCTGAAACAGGAAGTCACTCTTCACTATGGAAGTCTGAATGAAGAGCTTCCTCATTTGGTACCATTCCCTTATGACGCACTCAGGTCAGACCTGCATGCTGTTGATCCCAATGTTCACTGGAAGTTATTGTCAAAGAGGTTCATTGAGGATATTAAATGCCCACAGGCGGGTGTTCTGGATAAGAACAAGATGAAGTATCCATGCTTTGTCAAGCTGGGTAGATCAAGTTTTGGAAAAGGAGTATGGCAAGTCATAAACGAAAACCAATACCTCACCCTGATGGACTTTCTCACGACAAACATCCCAAGAGCAGATGTTATTGTGACTGAGGCAATACCAAATGTCCTGACCACTTTCAATGCCATTTTTTACATCTCTAAACAGGGTGAACTTCGTTGGATTGGGGCCACCGAAAACAATTTTGATGATTGTGGTCTTTTCATCGGAGGTACAGTAAATACTCATGAACAAGATGACTTAAAACAATTGCTGCTTTCTGCGATTACACCAGTGGGTGAGGCACTCCATCTAGAAGGTTACTTCGGAGTTGCAAATGTAGATGTCTTGCTAGACAGCAAAGGAGACGTTTTTGTTGTAGATATCAACCCAAGAGTTGGAGGTACCACCAAACTTATGTTGTCTATGCTGCATCTGCAATCTCAGGGTTATAACCTCGGGTTATTATTCTCTAACATCAAGTTCAAAATGAGTGCAGCAGAGGTGATCAAATTTGCAGAAGGAATCAAGGAAGGGAGAGTAATTATTCTGAAAATCATTCCAAAGGACAATGGTGAAACTATAGATTGTTCTGTGATGGTGTTCAGTCAGAACAGAGATGCTTACAAAGCTGTGATGCAGATCATTTGCTCTCGTGCCATCGGACAGCTTAATTTAATGTCACCAAGAAGACAAGGTGGAAAAGAATAGAGCTATTTTTGAAACCTCATGAAAACTTTGCATGTTCTGTGGGTTTCTGGCCCATAAACAATATATTCAAAAGTCAAGATATCATTAAAAAGTTCACAATTTGAAAAATCTTAGTCTTAAGTGGTGGGCTGAAGATTGAATCCCACTGTAACAAAACTGGTCAAATAAACTTGACTGTTGATCTAATAAACCAATGCTGCTGAAAAGAAGCTCTTATTTTGGGATAAACAATCAGAGCACCACCACAGTATATTAACTCTCATTGAAATATTAATATATTGCATAAGGATGGATCCCTGACACTACGTATTTACATTTTACTTTTAAAATAGCCGCCAAACTTGAATGGTAGCAGTGCCGATGTCTCGAGAATAACCGACTCTTTCTATAAACAAAATAACATCAATTTGGGGGGGGGGGGGGTCGTCTTATACACAGGGTCATCCTATTTCGAGTAAATATGGTAGAAGCAAATCAATAACAGTCACATCATGTTCTCCGAACAATGTAAGTTTAAAATTCAACAAAATGTTGTTTTTTCTCAGAGGTATACATGTTTGTGTTTGCAGTCATTTTTGATTTCTTAAAGTAAAAATGTCATTATAAGTGCATTATCTAATGTAAATAAAAGTGTGTTTTCTCAGATATATGTGTCAGATATTGTTTTTAATCAATTAAAATTCTTCTCAGAGACCTCTGAATATGCATCATATTCTCTAAAACCGAAGTTCACCATTGATTTAGAAAACTGAAAAATAAAATCACAAAAGTCCCACTTCCTGGCCATATGGTGCCCATCACAGAGTGTTCCTGGCCATATGGTGCCCATCACAGAGTGTTCCTGGCCATATGGTGCCCATCACAGTGTGTTCCTGGCCACATGGTGCCCATCACAGTGTGTTCCTGGCCATATGGTGCCCATCACAGAGTGTTTCTGGCCATATGGTGTCCATCACAGAGTGTTCCTGGCCATATGGTGCCCATCACAGAGTGTTCCTGGCCACATGGTGCCCATCACAGAGTGTTCCTGGCCATATGGTGCCCATCACAGAGTGTTCCTGGCCATATGGTGCCCATCACAGAGTGTTCCTGGCCATATATGGTGTCCATCACAGAGTGTTCCTGGCCATATGGTGCCCATCACAGAGTGTTCCTGGCCATATGGTGCCCATCACAGAGTGTTCCTGGCCATATGGTGTCCATCACAGTGTTCCTGGCCATATGGTGCCCATCACAGAGTGTTCCTGGCCATATGGTGCCCATCACAGAGTGTTCCTGGCCATATGGTGCCCATCACAGTGTTCCTGGCCATATGGTGCCCATCACAGAATGTTCCTGGCCATATGGTGCCCATCACAATGTGTTCCTGGCCATATGGTGCCCATCACAGAGTGTTCCTGGCCATATGGTGCCCATCACAGAGTGTTCCTGGCCATATGGTGCCCATCAGAGTGTTCCTGGCCACATGGTGCCCATCACAGAGTGTTCCTGGCCATATGGTGCCCATCACAGAGTGTTCCTGGCCATATGGTGCCCATCACAGAGTGTTCCTGGCCATATGGTGCCCATCACAGAGTGTTCCTGGCCATATGGTGCCCATCACAGAGTGTTCCTGGCCACATGGTGCCCATCACAGAGTGTTCCTGGCCATATGGTGCCCATCACAGAGTGTTCCTGGCCACATGGTGCCCATCACAGAGTGTTCCTGGCCATATGGTGCCCATCACAGAGTGTTCCTTGCCATATGGTGCCCATCACAGAGTGTTCCTGGCCATATGGTGCCCATCACAGTGTGTTCCTGGCCATATGGTGCCCATCAGAGTGTTCCTGGCCACATGGTGCCCATCACAGAGTGTTCCTGGCCATATGGTGCCCATCACAGAGTGTTCCTGGCCATATGGTGCCCATCACAGAGTGTTCCTGGCCATATGGTGCCCATCACAGAGTGTTCCTGGCCATATGGTGCCCATCACAGAGTGTTCCTGGCCATATGGTGCCCATCACAGAGTGTTCCTGGCCACATGGTGCCCATCACAGAGTGTTCCTGGCCATATGGTGCCCATCACAGAGTGTTCCTTGCCATATGGTGCCCATCACAGAGTGTTCCTGGCCATATGGTGCCCATCACAGAGTGTTCCTGGCCATATGGTGCCCATCACAGAGTGTTCCTTGCCATATGGTGTCCATCACAGAGTGTTCCTGGCCATATGGTGCCCATCACAGAGTGTTCCTGGCCATATGGTGCCCATCACAGAGTGTTCCTGGCCATATGGTGTCCATCACAGTGTTCCTGGCCATATGGTGCCCATCACAGAGTGTTCCTGGCCATATGGTGCCCATCACAGAGTGTTCCTGGCCATATGGTGCCCATCACAGTGTTCCTGGCCATATGGTGCCCATCACAGAATGTTCCTGGCCATATGGTGCCCATCACAATGTGTTCCTGGCCATATGGTGCCCATCACAGAGTGTTCCTGGCCATATGGTGCCCATCACAGAGTGTTCCTGGCCATATGGTGCCCATCAGAGTGTTCCTGGCCACATGGTGCCCATCACAGAGTGTTCCTGGCCATATGGTGCCCATCACAGAGTGTTCCTGGCCATATGGTGCCCATCACAGAGTGTTCCTGGCCATATGGTGCCCATCACAGAGTGTTCCTGGCCATATGGTGCCCATCACAGAGTGTTCCTGGCCACATGGTGCCCATCACAGAGTGTTCCTGGCCATATGGTGCCCATCACAGAGTGTTCCTGGCCACATGGTGCCCATCACAGAGTGTTCCTGGCCATATGGTGCCCATCACAGAGTGTTCCTTGCCATATGGTGCCCATCACAGAGTGTTCCTGGCCATATGGTGCCCATCACAGTGTGTTCCTGGCCATATGGTGCCCATCAGAGTGTTCCTGGCCACATGGTGCCCATCACAGAGTGTTCCTGGCCATATGGTGCCCATCACAGAGTGTTCCTGGCCATATGGTGCCCATCACAGAGTGTTCCTGGCCATATGGTGCCCATCACAGAGTGTTCCTGGCCATATGGTGCCCATCACAGAGTGTTCCTGGCCATATGGTGCCCATCACAGAGTGTTCCTGGCCACATGGTGCCCATCACAGAGTGTTCCTGGCCATATGGTGCCCATCACAGAGTGTTCCTTGCCATATGGTGCCCATCACAGAGTGTTCCTGGCCATATGGTGCCCATCACAGAGTGTTCCTGGCCATATGGTGCCCATCACAGAGTGTTCCTTGCCATATGGTGCCCATCACAGAGTGTTCCTGGCCATATGGTGCCCATCACAGAGTGTTCCTGGCCACATGGTGCCCATCATAAATTTACATCAAAATTCAGCACGGCATCCAAAAAAAGGGTGAAATTTCAATTCTTTTACATATCCCTGTAAATTAAAGTACATAAAGTTCTGTTTCTTCCCCCCAAATCAAGATGGTGTCAAAATATAAGGGGTCTGAATGTGTGTAGGACAGTCATGGTATTTTTATAATTGGATATGTTTAATTTTTCATATTGTCATAATCTGTCGGCCAGCAACTATGAAAGGATTTTGAATTTTGAAAGAATGTGTTGCCATAATGCCATAGTTCATATGGTGAATCACACTTCCATTTATAATTATTCTAAGGATACATGAATGGTTAAAAGGCAAGCTATATTTTCTGTATTTGCTTTTCAGCTGAAACCTCTAATGTCCTGCCCTAAAGGCAAAACAAACACAAAATGTGAAGATGTGGAATAAATAAAATCACACAGTGCCATCATCATCATCATCATCATCATCATCATGGTAGTTCCCCCCTCTTCACTTAGCCAGTGAGTTTCACCCATTAAAACAAGGCTTGTTACTTGATTGAGTCACCCATCACTGGAAATATGTGGTCATCACTGGAAATGTGTGGTCGTCACTGGAAATGTGTGGTCGTTGTTTGGGGTTTCCCTGTCCTATATTTACTTGAATCCTCCAATAATTAGTGACATTATTCGCATGCTGCACAAACCCATTTCAACAAGAGGTCATCGATTGTCCTAATATATTTGGACAAGGATTGACTATTGTGGGCCTGGTTTAGTGCTGACATATGGTGGTCAAATCAGGAAAATCATGCAGTGCCACCTATTGTTTATAAAACTTCACTCTTCATTGATGGAAAATAACAAAATCCATTTATTTGTGAGGTCAAGGACAAAACTGGAATCCTATAACAAAACATACCGAGTCGGGAAGCTGGGTGAGCGGATTCAGTGAGTTGGTGATTGCGGACGGATACCCTGAGCCGAAGGCGAAGGGTATCCGTCCGCCATCACCAACGAACTGAATCCGCGGTCACAGCTGACCGACGAGTGTATGTTTTGTTTTTATACCTCAGACAACTACTGTATTTTTAAAAAATGAAACATGAAACAAGATATTTACCGTGACAAACATTTGTAAACAAAGCGCACCTCATTTGACCCCGTCACGTGACCCGAAAATGGCGCGTACAGCCATAGACTGGTTGCCGCCATCTGTGTATAAACACGATGTTCTTGACACTCGATGGGGGACCAGTCTAAAGATGGCCGACGCAAACTAATCAATATTTTCGCTCGCGTTTGTTTTGCCTTTAGGGCTAGATGTTCGAGGTTTCAAGATGGTTAAGCTGTAAGTCAATGGAGCCTACCCCGATTATCGGTCCATGGCGGCCATGTTTTGGCCAAATAATTCTGATTACACCGTCAGATGTCGCTTTTGTTTGAGAAGTGATATGTGAGTGCGTAGTAGAGTAAGAAGATTTAGTCTTGGGGTTTTTTTTCGCTTGGGATTTTGGAAACTTACGCGAGCTTGATTTTTTAAAATCAACACTTGTTACAAATAATCGGCATGCGCGTATTCATTCGAAATCGCATCAATACGCGCATCACTGAGGTATAATATACAGTTCACTGATCTTGCACCTATTATCGCTCAAAGACAAGAGAGCTCCCTCTTTTCACCACTTCCGGGAGTAATGTTTGGGCAGTCAATTAAACATATTTTCGCCCATGTAAACAAAGCCTTTTAACTGTTTTTTCAAGGAATATAATCATCAAGAGATATTAATAATACATGCAAACTGTGAATAATAGTTTGTTTTCTCAACGGGACACACAAAAATGTTTTAATGTTAAGTATTTCTCTATTAAATGTGCATCTGAAATATTCTCTGTTTTGTTCAACGACTTAAATTCAATATGGCGGCCAGTAAGCAGGAAGTTCATGTTCTGCACATGCTCAGTTCAAAGATCAGCAGAAGGGTTGTGAACTGTATAACTGAGGCTGAAGTTGACGTTTGACAGCCAAGATCATAAATCAGGTCTATTAAAGTCAAATTAAATTTTTAAAAAGTTGGACCCTTCCTTCAACCATACGAGAAACACATCAAATCAGAGTTTTGGGGGAACAAGAAATTTCTGACTTGAAAGCAGAGTCGGACATGTGAGCTTGGCGTACAGTACAAATACTGGTGACATCACAAAATGCAAGAATTTGATGGTTGTGAAGCCATTGATACTGTAAGTAGTCTCAAGGAACATGAATATTACCAAGGAGCTATGCCTATCAAAACAGAAACAGAACGAACTGATGACAGCAATGTACTTGGTACTTTGGAAATACCTGTCAAAACAGATCCAGAAGAAACCAATTTTCTAACTGCTATGGAGGAACCCATAAAAAATGAACCAGAAGAAATCAATGTTTTTGCTTCAATAGAAGTAGATATTAAAACAGAACCAGAAGAAACCAATTTTGATGGTTATCGGAATATACCAATTAAATTAGAGAGAGATGATGAAGGGAATGTTGCGTCATATGATTGTGATGTTGAGCGGGAATCTTCTAGAGGCCATAACACTAATATATCTCAATACGCAATCAAGACACAGAAAAATGTAAAAAGTCCTACACCTGAACAGGAGATGCCTCAGGTGTTTACTTATTTACTATGTAAACCTGGAGATCTACCAAATGGAGCCATAAACCAAACTGGGCAAAGTGTTAACAAAACTAGTTCTCTGCATCCCAGGATGACACAGAATGCAAATAAACAGGAAACATTTGTTTGTCCTTTATGTGAGAAATCCTTCACAACTGAGGATGATTTAGTGAGACACAGAGATGATCACAAAAAGAAACCATACAGTTGTGACTGTGGCAAAAGCTACGTTTCACTGAAGGCTTTAGCGAATCATCGTACATTACATACTGGAGAGAGACCATTTAGTTGTGACCAGTGTGGTAAATCATATCGTTCAGAAAAAGGTTTGAAAGATCATAATAGGAATCAACATATGGAGAAGCGGTTTGACTGTGGTCAATGTGGCAAAAGCTTCTCTCAGCCAAGCCTTTTACAATACCATGAAAGAACACATACTGGAGAAAGGCCATACAGATGCGATGTGTGCACTAAATCATTTTTTGCATCTTGTGCATTATTAACTCACTGGAAATCGCATTTTAGAGACATATATCCAAAGCGGGAGAAAAGATTCATTTGTGAGCAGTGTGGCAAAAATATATGATTCACCAAGCCATTTGAAAGATCATCAGAGAACGCACAGTGGAATCAAATCCTTCTGTTGTGACCAGTGTCCAAAAAAGTTCTTCACATCTAAATCACTAAGAGAACATATAAAAAAGCATGTAGATGGAAAGCCATTTAAATGTGACCAGTGTGGGAATGCGTATCGTTCCATAAAAGCCTTCAGAAATCATAAGAGACTACATGGCGATGGTACACTATATTCTTGTAATGAGTGTGGCAAAAAGTTTCAATATGAAAAATCCCTGACCGAGCACATGAAAAAACATACAGGAGAGATCCAAAAGAGGCCATTCACTTGTGATTTATGTGAAAAATCATTTATTCAAAACAATCATTTGATTCGACATATGATGATACATACAGGAGAAAAACCATTTTGTTGTTCCTTGTGTAACAAAAAGTTTCGAACAACTCCTGCCTTGAATTATCACATCAGCACACATACTGGAGAGAAACCATCCACAAAACATACGGGAGAGAAACCATTCCGCTGTGATCTGTGTGGCAAAACTCTCTGTACATCAATTGGATTGACAATTCACAAGAGAACTCATATAGGAAAAAAACCATTTGGTTGTGATCAGTGTGGTAAATATTTTTCTACATCTTGGAACTTGACATCTCATAAGAAAACACACACAAGAGAGTGGTGTCACATTTGTGACAAGTGTGGGAAAGGATTCAATCACGCCGGAACAATGAAAAGACACATGAAAATTCACACTGGTGAAAAGTCATTTTCTTGTGAGCAGTGTGGCAAACGATTCAGGCAAGCAGGAACACTGAAAGCACACAGGAGAACTCACACCAGTGAAATGCCATTCTCTTGTGAAAACGTTTCAGTAAATCAGTTACTGTGAAAGCACACATGAGAACTCACACAGGAGAGAAGCCCCATATCTGTGATCTGTGTGGTCAGCAGTTCAGTAAACCTAGTGAACTGATAAAACACTTCCTGTCACACACATACAGGACAACACATAGAGTTGTGATGAACTATGTAGTAAAATATTCCTTTCATCAGATGAGCTGAAATATCATAAAAACACATTCACCAATAAAAACATGAGACATATGAGAAAGATTTTTTTGTGCAAAAATATATGGTTGGTTTCTTAGTAAATATAATTGTATATGATTCATAAAAGTGGTTGAAAGGTTGTGATTCTCTACTCCAAATGTAGACGATTCTGTAACGTTTTAGAAACGTCCATGTCAGCGATTTCCACACCACCCACCCATACTACAAAGAGCTCAATACAAATGCATTGATTTACCTGACATATCACACAATTCTGTCTACTAGCACAACATTCACACTTAGTTTACATTATCAACACATCCATTGGCAGGTCTATACAATGTCTTTCTTTTGATATTATTTTCAAATCTGTCAATGTATGCGTCCATTCCATTCACATAGCATTTGCCCACCAAGCTGATTTCACATTTATGTAACATTTTTGCCAACACAATTTTGATATTCTAACAAAAAAGCTTCTTGTTTTTGTTAAAAACAAGCAATTTTCTAAAATATATTATCTATACTGTGAAAACCTCACTCTTCTATATCTATAGAAAATTTTCATATGGACTTTGTGGTTGCTGAAACTCTTCTTTGTACGTGTGAACTTCACAGAATTGCAGGAAATTAACCATTAAATTAAAATTATCCGAAATTACACCAAAAGAAAACCAAAATAGTCTTTATTGGATTAAAGTCTAAATATTTCAAATATAGCTCCCTTTATTAGCGATAACACTCATTGCCTCAAACGGAAACTATATATCCCATTGTTCCAAACAATGGGATGCTATGGCGTCATGTGCACAATCTACGATGTTGCAACTCCATTCATTATACTCCAAGGTACCAACAATGACTTTTTAAATTCATTTTGGTGTTGGCTAGCTTGACCTGGATTTTTTTAGACATTTGAGGTGTATGATGGTGGCCTTTAAACAAATTTTGGAAAAAAAAAATTTTTACTCCCTTTTATGGTGATCTACTTTTTCTTTCCTTTTTTCAGGATTGGATTTTCGAGAGTTTTTTGTACATTTCCAGTATGCTGTTTTCAATGGGGCATGATGGCAACCTACAATCTGCCTTTTCAGTTTTTTCAGTTTTTTTCCTATCTTCCTTGTGATCCTTAGTTTATTTATTTTTTTAAATCTTTATTTATCTACAAAATACCTTTCATTTTCCCTGATACCTTTCTGTTAAAGTACATCATAAATTTTCACCAAAATTCAAGATGGCCATCTCTTCTGCAAACTTTCTGAAAAAAAATTGTTCATGGCAATTCCCCAGACCAATCCCTTGAAACTGAGTGGCTACATTATAAAACTTCTCCAAAATTAAAGATGGCTGCCAAATTTGGAATCCGAATTGTCAAATATCATTTTTCCTGCCAAAATTTTCCTTTTCAAAATTAGGTACATCATGAATTCAAGTTAGCTACGATGTTTGGAATGATCTGAAAAAAAATGGAATTGTCAAAATGAATTTATCCTCCTGTCAAATCCCTTCAAAATAAAGAACATTTTGACTTTTCCAAGTACACTACACTTTACAGATATATATAATGTCAGATGGACAGAACCAATGTTGGTTGTGGACATCTGAAAATGAAGAATCTCCATGGGTCTGGTTCAGTGCTGACACCAGAAACAAGTGTTGATTCAAAAGAAAAAACAAGCTCACGTAACTTTGCAAAATCCCAAGGCAAAATCCAAGAAAATCTTCTTATTCTACGACGCACTCGCAAATCACTTCTTATACAAAAGCGCTATCTGATGGTGTAAGCAAAATCATTGTGTGAAACATGGCCACCATGGACCGATGATAGGTGTATGCTCGATAGACTTAACAGCTTAATCATGTCAATACCTCGAACGCATTCAGACCTAAGCCTAAGCGAAAATCATGCAGTGCCACCTGTTGTTTATAAAACTTCACTCTTCATTGATGGAAAGTAACAAAATCAATTTCTTTGTGAGGTCAAGGATGAACCTTGGATCATAAATCAGCAACGAAGTTGTCAGTGCAGAAGGTGATAATTAGATAGGGTAGCTTTTCATCAGTGTAGGGGCCTGCACCGGGCGGTCAGCACGAGTGCTACTCACAGATTGGAGATAGTGCGTATTGGATCTCCCCTCTAGCTGGGTAGCCACGCTGCGTAGGCTCTGAGTGCCCACGAGACAAAAGTGGAGCGGCCAACATATCAAATCAATCAAATCAAAATCAAATGAGTCTGAAAGGTTGAGAAAAGCCTTCTTCATAAATCAGAACAGTTCAAGTGAAATCAAATCAAACAAGTGTTGATCTTAAAAAAATCAAAATCTGAGAAAATCTTCTTACTCTACTACGCACTCACAAATCACTTCTGAAACAAAAGCGCTATCTGACAGCGAAAGCAGGAAAAACGTTCCAAAAACATGGCTGCCATGGACCGATAATCGGTTATGCTCCATAGACTTACAGCTTAACCATGTTGAAACCTAAAACATTCAGCCCTAAAGTCAAAACAAATGCGAGGGAATCAATACTTTACTCTTCCTTCATTGACATCAACTGAACGAGAAACATCAAAGCTATTACAGAGTTTTGAGGACAACAAGAAATTTGTGTTTCTTTGATCTGAAATACAGGGGACAAAGTAAAATGCAAGCGACAAAGTAAAATGCAAGAATTTGATGGCTATGACGCCATTGATACTGTAAGTCGTCTCAAGGAACATGAATATTACCAAGGAGCTATGCCTATCAAAACAGAAACAGAACGAACTGGTGACAGCAATGTGCTTGGTACTTTGGAAATACCTGTCAAAACAGATCCGGAAGAAACCAATTTTCTAACTGCTATGGCGGAACCCATAAAAACAGATCCAGAAGAAACCAATTATGGTGATTATGGGAATATACTAATTAAATTAGACAGAGATGAAGAAGGAAATATTGCACCATATGATTGTACATGTGATGCTAAAGGGGAATCTTCTGGAGGCGATAATGTTAATCTATGTCAATATGCAATCAAAACACAGAAATATGTAAAAAGTCCTACACTTGTACAGGAGATATCTCCGGTGTTGACTTATTCATTGTGTAAACCTGGAGATCTACCAGATGGAGCCATAAACCAAACTGGGCAAAGTGTTAACAAAACTAGATCTCTGCATCCCAGGATGACACAGAATGCAAATAAACAGGAAACATTTGTTTGTCCTTTATGTGAGAAATCCTTCACAACTGAGGATGATTTAGTGAGACACAGAGATCACAAAAAGAAACCATACAGTTGTGACTGTGGCAAAAGCTACGTTTCACTGAAGGCTTTGGCGAATCATCGTACATTACATACTGGAGAGAGACCATTTAGTTGTGACGAGTGTGGTAAATCATATCGTTCAGAAAAAGTTCTGAAAATTCATAAGAGGAATCAACATATGGAGAAACGGTTTGGCTGTGATTTATGTGGCAAAACTTTCTCTCAACCAAGCATTTTGAAAGAACATCAAAGAACACACAGTGGAGTGAAATCCTTCTGTTGTGACCAGTGTCCCAAAAAATTCTTCAAATCTCAGTCACTAAAAATACATATAAAAAAACATGTAGAGGGAAAACTATTCACATGTGACAAGTGTGGCAATGCATATTGTTCGATAAAAGCCTTAAGAAATCACAAGAGAATACATGGAGATGTAGCACTGTTAACTTGTAATGAGTGTGGCAAAAAGTTTCAATACGAGGATTCCTTGACCAAGCACAGGAAAAAACATACAGGAGAGATCCAAAAGAGGCCATTCACTTGTGATTTATGTGGGAAATCATATATTCAAAACAATCATTTGATTCGACATTCGATGATACATTCAGGAGAAAAACCATTTTGCTGTTCCTTGTGTAACAAAAGGTTTCGAACAACTCCTGCCTTGAATTATCACATCAGCACACATACTGGAGAGAAACCGTCCACAAAACATACGGGAGAGAAACCATTCCGTTGTGATCTGTGTGGCAAAACTCTCTGTACATCAGTTGGATTGACAATTCACAAGAGAACTCATACCGGAGAAAAGCCGTTCAGATGTGATCAGTGTGGTAAATGTTTTTCTTCATTGTGGAACTTGTCATCTCATAAGAAAATACACACAGGGGAGTGGTGTCACATTTGTGACAAGTGTGGGAAAGGATTCAATCACACAGGAACAATGAAACTGCACATGAAAATTCACACTGGTGAAAAGTCATTTTCTTGTGAGCAGTGTGACAAACGATTCAGACAAGCAAGTAATCTGAAAGTACACATGAGAACTCACACTGGTGAAAAGCCATTCTGTTGTGAGCAGTGTGGGAAAAGATTTGCAGAAAAAAGCGCAATTGATAAGCACATGCGGACACACACAGGAGAAAAACCATTTGCTTGTGATCAGTGTGGCAAAAAGTTTGCACAGAAAAGTTCATTGAAGAAGCACAAGATGACACACACAGGAGACAAGCCATTTAAAATACACTCTGGTGAGTGGAGTCATATTTGCGACAAGTGTGGAAAAGGTTTCAGTCGAGCAGGTTCACTGAAAGAACATATGAAAACTCACACTGGGGAAAAACCATTCTCCTGTGAGCAGTGTGGAAGACATTTTAGGAAGTCAGGAACTCTGAAAGGGCACATAAGAACTCACACTGGAGAAAAGCCTTATTGTTGTGAGCAGTGTGATAAATGCTTCAGGCAAGCAGGTGCACTGAAAACACACATGACAACTCACACCAGTGAAAAGCTATTCTCTTGTGAAAACAGTGAAAACATTTCAGTAAAGCAGTGACTTTGAAAGCACACATAAGAACTCACACTGGAGAAAAGCCTTATTGTTGTGAGAAGTGTGGCAAACACTTCAGACAAGTAGGAACACTGAAAACACACATGACAACTCATCCTAAAAGAAAGCCCACAGACAGAGGAGGAAACCTCTGAATCAAGGATTGTTGGTGATTAATTCTGGGAATGTAGTGTGCTGGTAAAACATTTACAGGGCAACTGACAGGCTCCAGATTGCTTGACAAAATGTGGAGATATGTTGTAAAGCTATTGTCCACAGTTTGAAAGAATATAGCAAAATCTGTAATGAAACATACACCTTTAGGAGACAAGTGGTCATGCCCTTTAACCTCAATCATAAATCTCTCCATTGCCAATCTGTGGGCCCCAACCCTAATCCATGACCTGCGAGATATTCTGGGATCCCTAATCTTTGACCCCGCCCCTGATTTGTGTTTTTTCCTTTAAGCGCTATGAGCAGACATAGTCTGAAATGACACTATATAAATGTTTATTATTAGTATAAACCTAAATATTTGATTTAAAAACTCAATTACAAAGGAGTTGTGGATTGGTAGTAACATCACACCTGAATAATCATACCTTGCCTGAATACTAACCTAAATAATCATACCTTGCCTGAATACTAACCTAAATAATCACACCTTGCCTGAATACCAACCTGAATAATCATACCTTGCCTGAATACTAACCTAAATAATCATACCTTGCCTGAATACTAACCTAAATAAAATCACACCCTGTCTGAATGCCAACCTGAATAATCACACCTTGCCTGAATACCAACCTGAATAATCACACCCTGTCTGAATACCAACCTAAACATTCACACCTTGCCTGAATACCAACCTGAATAATCATACCTTGCCTGAATACTAAACTAAATAATCACACCTTGCCTGAATACCAACCTAAACATTCACACCTTGCCTGAATACCAACCTGAATAATCATACCTTGCCTGTATACTAACCTGAATAATCACACCTTGCCTGAATACCAACCTGAATAATCATACCTTGCCTGAATACCAACCTGAATAATCACACCCTGTCTGAATACCAACCTGTATAATCATACCTTGCCTGAATACCAACCTGAATAATAATCATACCTTGCCTGAATACCAACCTGTATAATCATACCTTGCCTGAATACCAACCTGAATAATAATCATACCTTGCCTGAATACCAACCTGAATAATCACACCTTGCCTGAATACCAACCTGAATAATCACACCTTGCCTGAATACCAACCTGAATAATCATACCTTGCCTGAATACCAACGTGAATAATCACACCCTGTCTGAATACCAACGTGAATAATCATACCTTGCCTGAATACCAACCTGAATAATCATACCTCGCCTGAATACCAACCTGAATAATCACATCTTGCCTGAATACCAACCTGAATAATCACACCTTGCCTGAATACCAACCTGAATAATCACACCTTGCCTGAATACGAACCTGAATAATCATACCTTGCCTGAATACTAACCTAAATAATCACACCCTGTCTGAATGCCAACCTGAATAATAATCATACCTTGCCTGAATACCAACCTGAATAATCACACCTTGCCTGAATACCAACCTGAATAATCATACCTCGCCTGAATACCAACCTGAATAATCACATCTTGCCTGAATACCAACGTGAATAATCATACCTTGCCTGAATACCAACCTGAATAATCACACCTTGCCTGAATACGAACCTGAATAATCATACCTTGCCTGAATACGAACCTAAATAATCATACCTTGCCTGAATACCAACCTGAATAATAATCATACCTTGCCTGAATACCAACCTGAATAATCACACCTTGCCTGAATACCAACCTGAATAATCACACCTTGCCTGAATACCAACCTGAATAATCACACCTTGCCTGAATACCAACCTGAATAATCACACCTTGCCTGAATACCAACCTGAATAATCACACCTTGCCTGAATACGAACCTGAATAATCATACCTTGCCTGAATACTAACCTAAATAATCACACCCTGTCTGAATGCCAACCTGAATAATAATCACACCTTGCCTGAATACCAACCTGAATAATCATACCTTGCCTGAATACCAACGTGAATAATCACACCTTGCCTGAATACCAACCTGAATAATCACACCTTGCCTGAATACCAACCTCAATAATCATACCTCGCCTGAATACCAACCTGAATAATCACATCTTGCCTGAATACCAACCTGAATAATCATACCTTGCCTGAATACCAACCTGAATAATCACACCTTGCCTGAATACCAACGTGAATAATCACACCCTGTCTGAATACCAACCTGAATAATCACACCTTGCCTGAATACCAACCTCAATAATCATACCTCGCCTGAATACCAACCTGAATAATCACATCTTGCCTGAATACCAACCTGAATAATCATACCTCGCCTGAATACCAACCTGAATAATCACATCTTGCCTGAATACCAACCTGAATAATCATACCTTGCCTGAATACCAACCTGAATAATCATACCTTGCCTGAATACCAACGTGAATAATCACACCCTGTCTGAATACCAACGTGAATAATCATACCTTGCCTGAATACCAACCTGAATAATCATACCTCGCCTGAATACCAACCTGAATAATCACATCTTGCCTGAATACCAACCTGAATAATCACACCTTGCCTGAATACCAACCTGAATAATCACACCTTGCCTGAATACCAACCTGAATAATCATACCTTGCCTGAATACTAACCTAAATAATCACACCCTGTCTGAATACCAACCTGAATAATCACATCTTGCCTGAATACCAACCTGAATAATCACACCTTGCCTGAATACCAACCTGAATAATCACACCTTGCCTGAATACCAACCTGAATAATCACACCTTGCCTGAATACTAACCTGAATAATCACACCCTGTCTGAATACTAACCTGAATAATCATACCTTGCCTGAATACCAACCTGAATAATCATACCTTGCCTGAATACTAACCTAAATAATCACACCCTGTCTGAATGCCAACCTGAATAATCACACGATGTCTGAATGCCAACCTGAATAATCACACCTTGCCTGAATGCCAACCTGAATAATCACACCTTGCCTGAATACTAACCTGAATAATCACACCCTGTCTGAATGCCAACCTGAATAATCACACCCTGTCTGAATACCAACCTGAATAATCACACCCTGTCTGAATACCAACCTGAATAATCATACCTTGCCTGAATACCAACCTGAATAATCATACCTTGCCTGAATACCAACCTGAAAAATCATACCTTGCCTGAATGCCAACCTGAATAATCACACCTTGCCTGAATACTAACCTAAATAATCACACCCTGTCTGAATGCCAACCTGAATAATCACACCCTGTCTGAATACCAACCTGAATAATCACACCCTGTCTGAATACTAACCTAAATAATCACACCCTGTCTGAATGCCAACCTGAATAATCACCCTGTCTGAATGCCACCCTGAATAATCACACCCTGTCTGAATGCCAACCTGAATAATCACCCTGTCTGAATGCCAACCTGAATAATCACACCCTGTCTGAATACTAACACCTTGCCTAGCCTCAATAATCACAAATAAACTGTATATCCAGGCAAAATAGTGTGAAAAGACTATTTTCCAAATGACAAAATAAAATATTTATTCACAAGATGTGCTTTTGTTTGCAATAGATAATTCAAATAAAATATTCTATATAGTTGATATGTTTTCTATCATTGTTTTGTCAATTAAAGAGAGAGTTAAATAACTTTTGCTGAACATTTTGACATCTGTATTGCAGCACACATGTGCACCATCTCCAGGTCCAGACAAGTTGTGGTCACTTCGAGTAAATTTGCCACAAAAGGCAAACCTTGGACATGCTGAAAGTATGACGGCCGCAAGTTTAATAGACGAAAAAAAACTTCAAAATCTGCTAAGGGCCTGACATGTTATTTGACTCATGCTCAAATTGATGATCATTTAGATTTGTCTGGGTATGGTGCAAAGCATAATGCTGTTATCCACAAGTCCTACGATTCAATTTCTCTATCAGTGCGGTAAATGGTTCGGGTCAATGATGCTCGGGTCAATGATGCTCCGTCACTTGAAGACCCATGACCCTTCTACCCCTCGAGCTCTGTCATATCATCAACGACCATGTCCCGTCAGCTACATCCACAGTTGTGAGCAGTGTGGACAAAGGTTTACCGTATTTACTCGTGTATAAGACGACTCGTGTATAAGACGACTCGTGTATAAGACGACTCGTGTATAAGACGACTCGTGTATAAGACGACTCGTGTATAAGACGAGTCGTGTATAAGACGATGGTCTTATACTCGAGTTATTACGGTAAAACATAAATATGATGTTCATATTTTTTAAATAACGAATATCGGACGGGTCGATTTTAATTGCATTGATATATAAAGGTACTTACCCAATATTATCACAAATTATGCTTCTCAGGTCGAGAACTTTTCCACAAAGTAAAACATAATACCATGTACGTGACATCGCAGTAATTCACGTCCGCAACACGAGGAGAAGCCAGGGATCCATCATTGCGCAATATATTAATATTTCAATGCGAGTTGGTACATTCCAATTGTTTTCGCGCCAAAAATAAGAGCTTGTCCCCGTCACTCCCGCTGCTCCCGCTTTTTAAAATGACAAGCCTTGTATTGCGTAATGCATGTCAAATGGATGGATTAATTTGTGATAATATTGGGTAAATAACTTTATTTATCATTTAAAATGCAATTAAAATCGATCTGCTACGTCGAAATGCTTTGTTTTTCACTGATTCCAATTATCAGCGTTCACAGTTTTGCATTTCGTCATTGTTTCTACTGCTTTGAGTCGTGTCTTCCTTTATTGACAGAAATGCTTTCACATGCAGATCGATTTTAATTGTGTTTTAAATGATAAATAAAGGTATTTACCCAATATTATCACAAATTATGCTTTGCAGGTCGAGAACAGAACAAACCATCCATCCATTGAACATGCATTACGCAATACGAGGTCATTTTGAAAAGCATCAAAACAAAACATAAAGAATATCAGACGTAGCGGATTGATTTTAATTGCGTTTTAAATGATAAATAAAGGTATTTACCCAATATTATCACAAATTGTTCAAGTACAGAACAAAACCATCAATCCATTTAAAACGCAATTAAAATCGATCCACGTGTGAAAGCATTTCTGTCAAAAAGGGAAGACACGACTCAAAGCAGTGGAAACGAATGCAGCAAAACTGTGAAAGCTGATAATTGGTATCAGTGAAATTTTCACACCACTGAAGTGGAAGACATCAAAGGCAGAATTGAATTGTAATATAATTAAATAATAATTTTAATAGACATAGAAGTAAAAGTAAAACGTAAATACGATGTCCGTGACGTAGCGGATCGATTGGCCATGTGACTCAAGTCATGTGATCATTGACTTTGCAGATTTGCTAGAGAATTGCGTTTTAAATGATAAATAAATGTATATATGCAATATAAACACAAAATACGCTTTGCAGGTCGAGAACAGAACAAAACCATCCATCCATTTAACATGCATTACGCAATACTAGCATGAAAGCGAATATCGGACAGGCGGACTACTGTCTACACGTGGTTGAATATTTCTTTGTGTATTATAAGCCAAAGATATTAATCATATTGCTTTTAATTATTATCATTTTTAATATTGGGTAAATACCTTTATTTATCATTTAAAACGCAATTAAAATCGATCCACGTGTGAAAGCATTTCTGTCAAAAAGGGAAGACACAACTCAAAGCAGTGGAGACAATGACGAAACGCAAAACTGTGAACGCTGATAATTGGAATCAGTGAGAACAAAGTCAAAACAAAGCGTTTCGAAATAATAGACCAATAATATTGGGTAAATACCTTTATTTATCATTTAAAACGCAATTAAAATCAATCTGCTACGTGTGATATTCGTTATTTCGAAAATATGAACATATAACGTAAATACTCGAGTATAAGATTGTTAAATCGATCCGCTATGGCCGATATTCGTTATTTCGAAAATAAGAATGTTCGTAATGAAAACTCGTAGTGCCATAATTTTTGGGCGTAAATCCTCGTCCACAGGTTGCTCTTGTGTATAAGACGACCCCCCAAACATTAACTAAGGATTTGTGGACAAAAACCTCGACTTATACACGAGTATATACGGTAGTACTTAGACTTACAGATCATAAAAAAATCCATGCCGGAGAGAAACTCTACAGCTGTGAACAGTGTGAGAAAAAGTACTGTCATGCAAGTGTTCT
Organism: Amphiduros pacificus; assembly: GCA_949316495.1. Classification (NCBI taxonomy): domain Eukaryota; kingdom Metazoa; phylum Annelida; class Polychaeta; order Phyllodocida; family Hesionidae; genus Amphiduros; species Amphiduros pacificus. The sequence continues at coordinate 16,137,681 of OX439010.1, forward strand.
TGAATATCACATGAAAGTACATTCCAAAGTGAAACTGCTCAGTTGAATATCACACAAAAGTACATTCCAGAGGGAAACTAGTTGTGCGATCTACTTTTTCTTAATTTTTTTCATAATGGGGTTTGAATAGTGTTTTTGTGCACTTTCAATATGTTGTTTTCAATGAGGCAAGATGGCAACTTGTAATCTGCCTTTTCAGGGTTTTTTTCAAGTTTTATCTGCCTTGTGATCCCTAATTTATTTTTTTAAACTGCTCAGTTGAATACACATTCTAGAGATGAACTGCTATTCAAACTCCATAAAATATCAGACTGAAATGCATTCACGCACTTTAACAATTTCAGCAAATCAAAAACTGCTCAAAGATGTTGATTTTTTTCTATTTTGTAATATTTTATCTTCAGTATATTTCACTGACTCGACTGGACAAAAAATTTGAAAGTTTAAATCTATACCAGCAGAACAAAACAAAAGGGGTAATTCCAGCACATTTTGGTATGTTTAGCAACTTGTTTTCGCAAAAGGTCATTTTAATAATCAAACATTGATAAAAATTATTACATTTGACAATCTTTTGAGTTGTTTACAAACACAGATATTATTATCCACATACACGCACACACACACATACGCACACACACACACATACACAGAAATGGATCCAGAAATGGATCTTCTCATTCTATGGTTTTGCATAAGATTTGTGAACACGAATACACAAGAAAAGTGGTAAACACAGAAAAGAGACCGGTATGTGCCCCATTTTGATAAATGTAAAATCCTGGACCTGCCACTGATGACTTTCACGCAATGCCCTTGTGTGACGTCAAACTCACAGGCCACTCTGTGTTGAACGTGCCAATTAAGTGGCAAACACGTCACGTACCGAATACAACAAGCCCAATAATTGTAGTTTAATAGCTTCGGGTGTACATTTCACACAACAATAGTCTTCAAAACAATATGATGATGTAAGCATAATTTTTCTGTTATATCTATATTCTTTTTTTGCATTTATCTTTGTAAGAATATGATGAAATTAAATAAAGACCCATAACCATTATAAATGGGCTTTTATCGTTAAATAAAAGTGAATGTGAAACTTCCAAGAAAGATATATGTAAAGCGATATATGATAGATCAAATCAGATTTTACTTATGAAATCAGTACCGAAATAATCAAAGGCAAAATTGTAATTTGAAAGCTATAAGAGAAAAAATACTAACTTGAAATAGGAACATTTGATTTTTTTTATTTAGCATATTATTTTGGTCATTAATATATTTTGGTCATTAATTCTCATTGATTGAGTGGGCCATAATGCCACCTGGTGTCAAAATCTGTCACTTAAGGTGGAACTTTGGAACATCCAAGCATGTGATTTCATTTTATTTCAATCAGTTTAGTACATTCACTGTCTTTCTACTCTTGTCGATAATTGATAATTTTTTTCTCTGTACATGCATTTGTTACGAAAATATTAATGTTTACCCTTCAAAGTATATAGAATGGTAGTCATCATATCAGCTGTCATGTCAACAACCTATCCCAGCATGCATTGCACATGACACAAGAGACACCTGGTGGATCACAGAATGATGAAGCAGTGCTGCAGTGTACATTGTGTACAAGAAACTGGCCTGAGGTTCAACCAGCATTACAATTATTTTCTTTCACATGGTTAGGACACGTCGTAGAAACGTCAAAGTCTGAAAGGGTAAATAAATTTGGGATGCTTTTAATTAAAAAACGAAGTGAATAATTGCCAATTTTTTTTTTACACCAATTATTTAATTTCAAATATATGATACCAGGTGAAGCTTATATGACAGTCTTAGTCACAGGGTCACAGGTACGGGAACACTTGCACTCGGCATTTTTTTTTTCAAGGTGTCCATTTCTACTTAAATATTGTTATGCACACAATTTTTTTATGAAATTATGGTGATATTTTGTTTTGAAGAGGACATTTTATGATATGAATGGAAAAAAACATTTTTTAAGTGAAATATTAATCAAATTATTTAGAAAATACCAGAATTTGGTGTCAAAATCAACAACATCTCTGTTAGTTCTGAGCTACTTGACTGATCCCTCTTGTCAAAAAATCTTCTTACCCTTCCAAATAAAAAAAGTGTTGATTTTTTAAAATCAAGCTCGCGTAAGTTTGCGAAATCCCTTGGTAAAATCAAAGGCAAAAACCATGGAAACCTTCTTACTCTACTACACACTCACAAATCACTTCTGAAACAAAAGCGCCATCTGACAGTGGAAGCAGAAAAAACGTGCCAAAACATGGCCGCCATGGACCGATAATCGGGGTATGTTCCATAGACTTATGGCTTAATCATCTTGAAACCTCGAACATCTAGCCCCAAAGGCAAAACAAACGCAAGCGAAAAATGGCAGTTGTCATGGAATTCAATTGCATTTGCATCACAAGTTATACAAATCACCATTAACTTATTTAATTCTGATTTTCAACAATTCTCCAAGTCCACACAGAGCTGGAGGAGAAAACCTACTGGAAGGCATATTGTACTTCAGTGGTGACACCTAGCGGTTCAATGGGGGTACTCACACAGTGCCACCTGTTGTTCACCATTTTTCACTCTTCAGTGGTGTTGGGTAAAGAAACCTATAAAAATGTAAATGAGGTCAAGGACAAACAAAATGTGTCCCACATTCTCTTGGCTTTTTTAAATTGAAATTTGTGCTCTGGTTTTTTAACTAATATAGTTTCAAACACAAACTTGGAGCAAAAGTTCATGGATTTAAAGCAGCATATATTGAAATTAACAAATCGACCTTTGCAAAGTAAGAATTGGAGGTAATCTTGGAGTTGCAGTCCAGGACAGGAAGCCAGTGCTGTCCCTGGTGCCAAGGTGAACACACTCACCCTATATCATGGCTACACATTCGAATGCAGCATTTGTTCCAGAGTGCGACCTTGATCTTACCACGGAACCGATCAAGTCCGAGACACATGAGACTGACAGTCAGGACTCCATGTCGCCAGAGCATGGTGAAGTCCAAGAGAACATGCGCCAAAGTCTACCAGGAAATAAACTCCATGAGACCATTGATTATCTTCGTCTTAAAGCCTCTATCAAAACAGAAGACAGCGCAGATGACTCGCACATGAGCAATGAAGACTTTACCAGTGACAGTCATCAGAAACATTTTGATCTTGAAGAAACCACTGCTGATCAGAATTCACCAGAAATGGGACTTATCAAAGCAGAGACGCATGAAATCTATGAAAAAGAGACAGATGAAATGTGCTCTGATGAGATGAATTCTGAAAATAGTTTCTCAAACGATGAAGAGAACGGAGATATGGATGAAAATGAGTCTACAGTTAACGGGTCCAGTCAATCAAAACCCTCGACTAAAAAGAAAAGCGATTTGCAGGACTTGAGTGAGTATAACCCAGGTATCCATGGAAACGATAAATCCTCCTTCAGTTGTGTGGAATGTGGGCAGGAGTTGCGTTCATCACGGGAGCTTACCCGTCACATGAGAACCCATACTCCGGGAGGGAAACCATTCAGCTGTGAGCAGTGCGGAAAGGCCTTCCGTTCCCTCGACAGACTGACTGGACACAAGAGGACACACACTGGTGAAAAGCCTTTCAAATGTGAACACTGCCACAAGGAATTCTGTTTGTCCGGTTCACTTAAACGTCACATGAGAATCCATACTGGGGAGAATGCACATAGTTGTGATGAGTGTGGCATGATGTTTTGTTCACTAAGCTCATACACGACTCACATGAGAATACACACGGGGGAGAGACCGTACAGCTGTGTGGAGTGTGGCAAAAAGTTCCGTACATCTAGTGCAGTGACGGACCATATGAGAACTCACACAGACGAGAGACCTTTTAGTTGTGACCAGTGCGAGAGAAAGTTTTTCACTGCAAAAGAGTTGACTTGTCATTTGAGGGTTCACACTGGGGAGAGGCCTTTTAGTTGTCATTTGTGTGGAAAAACATATCGCTCCTCAAGGGATCTGACCCGCCATATAAGAACACACACCAGAATTAAACGCTTCAGATGCGATCGGTGTGAAGAAACCTGTACATCAAAAGCCAATTTAATCATTCATATAAGGACCCACACCAAAGAGAAGCCCTTTGGTTGTGAACAGTGTGGCAAAAGATTCTGCTCATCAAGTCAACTGAAACGTCATATACGGATACATACAGGGGACACACCATTCAAATGTGAAGAGTGTGGAAAAAAGTTCCGGTCACAAGATCGTCTTCGAGGTCACATGGGGACCCACACCGGCAAGAAGCAGTTCAGCTGTGGTCAGTGTCTGAAACAATTCTGTTTGCCCGGTTCTTTGATGCGACATATGAGAATACACACCGGAGAGAAGACTCACAGCTGTGAGGAGTGTGGCATGACATTCTGTTCCTACAGTTCGATGACCCGACACATGAGGACACACACTGGAGAGAAGCCATTCAGTTGTGACTTGTGTGACAAAATGTTCCGTTCAGCAAGCGCAGTGACCTGTCACAAGAGAACCCACACAGGAGAGAAACCTTTCAGTTGTGAACATTGTGGAAGAAATTTCCGATCTCCGAGTGCAGTGGCATATCATATGATGATACATACTGGAGAGAAACCCTTCAGCTGTAATCTATGTGGCAAAAAGTTCCGTTCTACAAGTGTAGTGACAAGTCACATGAGGATCCATACTGGAGAGAAACCATTCAGCTGTGAAGAGTGCGGCAAAAAGTTCCGTACATCCGGAGCACTAAGATATCACATGAGAACGCATTCAAAAGACAAACCGGGTCGTTCTGATATGATAAATGATATATCCACAAGTGATATCCAAGATGAATACTCTGAACCGGATGAACCAGATGAACCGGAAGAATCAGACCAGGCCAATCTGCCACCAAATTCATTTTCAGTTGAAATAAAATCTGAGTTAGAAGAAAGTGATGTCAAGGAGGAAATGGGCACCCCTTCTCCATACAGTGATCTACAGAATGATGCGATGAATAACAATGATCAGAAAGCTGGGCCTGAATCTTCAAGTAAGAACGCTGATGAGAGCAAGCAAGATAAAGGACCGTATGCTTGTAATTTATGTGACAAAACATTCCGGCAGTACAACCATTTAGCTGGACACATAAATTCTCATAAAGAGAGAAAATATCATGTTTGTAATGTCTGTGGCAAAAAGTGCACCTCAAATGCCAATCTCATGTGTCATGTAAGGACACATACAGGAGAGAAACCATTCAGGTGTGATGAGTGTGGCAAAAATCTATCTTCCATTAGTGCATTGGTAGTTCATAAGAAAATACATACAGGAGAGAAACCTTTCAGCTGTGAACTGTGTGGAAAAAGATTTAGTCAGTCTGGCGCATTGACCTATCATATGAGAATTCACACAGGAGAGAAACCATTCAAATGTGATTTTGATCAGTGTGATAAAAATTTCCGCTCAATGGACGCATTGGCCATTCATAAGAAGATTCATACAGGGGAGAAAGCGTTTAGCTGCGAGGTATGCGATAAAAGATTCAGAGCAGCTAGTGCGTTATTTCGTCATAAAAAAACACACACAAAACAAAAATCTTTTAGTTGTGACCAGTGTGACAAAAAGTTCCGTTCTTCGGCGGCAGTGGCAAGTCACGTGAGAATCCATGCTGAAGTGAAGCCATACAGTTGTGCCCAGTGCGGCAAAGAGTACCGTTTATCAAGTGCGCTGACACGACATATGAAAACACACCTCGAGGAAAACATGATGCAGACATATACAGACAATGAGTTGTCTACCACAAGTGATATAAATGAAGACTACTCCGCCAAAGATGAAACCATTCCAAAGTTTGTCCCTCTGTGTTCTCCAACGCTTCTTATAGCCCCGATCAAAACCGAGACCGACGACACTCAGAGCCAGTCCTCGATGGAGAGTGAGTCAACGCCACCTGGTGTCTATCAGGTGAATGAAGCAGGCGTGAAGACGGAGGAGGAATATGATATGCCGAATGTTGTATATGTGAAGGAGGAATACACAGATTCATACTGTGACCCTGAGATGAGTGAGGGTTAAATATGCGCAGAGAATTTACAGATATCGTGGTTTAGAAACTGTAGAAAAAAATAGAAATCATAGAAGAAATATTTGTATGACTTATAAGTGACTCTTTTAAACATGTACCATGTGACTATAAAATGTTTATAATGTGGTCTGGAAAAATAAGGTGTCAGAGTCACATATTCATGAATATAACAAATTTATAGTCCTAGGTATTTGAGTTCCTGTTCTGTTGTAAAGTGATCATGTTTGATAAAATCAAGCTAGAATCATAGCAAACTATTGTGTCATAAAAACAAACTAACCATTTTGTAGAGTTGTTACTTACCATAACTTGTGAGATATATTTGAAGGAGTATTACATTTATGTGAATGAATGAGTTCTATATATAGTGTAATACATTGAATCGAAATACACAAAACCTAAATTAAAAATTTTGTTAATGTGCACATTATTTTTTATCATTCCAGCTTGGAACATGTTAGTAAAGTAATAATTAGTTTTGGTATTTGATTCATTGCTGAGTTAGAGCCACCATTATTTTGGTCATGTGCAGACGTAAACTTGTTTCTGGCATTGTTATACTTATGGAATGTGTGACCAAATAGCGAGGTGACAGTAAATTGTCTACAAATAGGTAATGGACTAATATAGTTAAACCAAGTACGCCATGGACTGTTATATTCTGATACATTATATGCAGATCAACCAGATATCTGGTCTCAACCGCTGATTTTTTTCAGGATAATTTCTATGTGATAGAGAGATGGTACCAGTACTTGATAATCTGATACTGGTCGTCCAGCCATGTCTGTCTATTTAATTTATGCGTTATCAAATTGTAAAACCCAGTCAATTTTGATGTTTTTTTTATTTGATCTCTTGGATTATGATTTTTCAAGATTAGATAACGGGGAACCCATTTCTATATCTGTAAATATTCTCATTGTAATGTAACCAGAAGGTGTGATAGTTTTTGGCTAAATGAGAAAAATCAGATTCGCTAATAAAAACATATGTTTCTGATAATGTGGACATTTTTTTTACTTTTTGTGGCAATTATTCATAAATAATCGCTATACTATATCCTCTTTAGTTGTCAAATCTACCATGAGAAATGCTGTGACCCAGCAATAACTATGTCAATAGGTAATTCACATTTCACCCAATAATCAAACTTAATGTATTTGGCTTTCTAATCATTTGCATCCACAAAGAACAATGTAGCAATATTTCAGATGTAATATTTTTTTCATAAATAAAATCATGAGAATAATTCAGTTTTATCTTCTCATTCTTATACCACCTGTAAAGTGAGTTGTTAAGCTCCTGTTATTTTTTACTCAATTAACCTTACAAACAATGGGATTGATGCTTTTAATTCCTTGAATGGAGAGTAAAACTCTTTTAACTCAATGGCAAAACATGTCAACGTGGACCTGATGTTCCGGCTTAGTTATTTCTTTCACATACTTAGGCTATTTTACCAGCTATTCTAGAACACAGGACACACAGAGGGCAGCACAGGTTAAACCACTCAAATATGTCAGTGTACAGACAGACCAATCAACTATGACCTGGCATCTCTTGTAAATTTCTAAAATTAGAGTTATATTTTCTTCACCACGACTAGAGTGAATATACAGAAAATTTGTGTACTTGGACATCTTTAATGTGATGAATACTTTGGCACTATATGTAAGCCCTACAAGCCATTTTTCATTAAGGTATGCCGCACCTTGGTTTACAACCAAAAGGAATACTGTAACTCAGTGGTGAAGAACTGATGTACATGTAGGTACATTAGTGCCCTCTATATTCTAAATACTCTTACTCTTTTGTATTGAAGGTAGAATATAACCAGAACATTTTAAGGTTGACTCAAGTTAAATTAAACTGGCTGGGTTTGGCCTTTGGGCTTGCTTGTTTTTTTCATCTTTTAGAAAGTACACCAAAAAAAATCAACCAATGTACCGTATTTACTCGAGTATAAGTCGAGGTTTTTTTCCAAAAACTCTTATTTAATGTTTAGGGGGTCGACTTATACACGAGAGCAACCTGTGGACGAGGATTTACGCCAAAAAATTACGACACTATGAGTTTTCATTACGAACATTCTTATTTTCGAAATAACGAATATCGGACATAGCGGGTCGGTTTAACAGTCTTATACTCGAGTAATTACGGTAAAACGTAAATACGATCTTCATATTTTCGAAATAACGAATATCAGTCGCAACAGATTGATTTTAATTGCGTTTTAAATGATAAAGAAAGGTATTTACCCAATATTACTGGTCTATTATTCGAAACGCTTTGTTTTGACTTTGTTCTCACTGATTCCAATTATCAGCGTTCACAGTTTTGCAATACGTCTTTGTTTCCACTGCTTTGAGTCGTGTCTTCCCGCTTGGAAAGAAATGCTTTCACACGTGGATCGATTTTAATTGCGTTTTAAATGATAAATAAAGGTATTAACCCAAATTGTTCGAGAACAGAACAAAACCATCAATCCATTTAAAACGCAATTAAAATCGATCCCCGGGTGAAGGCATTTCTGTCAATTTCTTAAGATCGTCAACACGTGGTCGCAACACGTGGTTGCAATTTAGAAAGGCGGAAGTGACGGGAAGAGGCACTTGTTTTTAGCGCGAAAACGAGTTTGATATTTTAATTGCATTTTAAATGATAAATAAAGGTATTTACCCAATATTATCACAAATTATGCTTCGCAGGTCGAGAATTTATCCATGAAGTAAAACGTAAATATCATGTACGTGACGTCACGTTAATTCACGTCCGCAACACGAGGAGAAGCCAGGGATCCATCATTGCACAATATATTAATATTTCAATGCGTGTTAAGTAGGCTCTGATCGTTTTCGCGCCAAAAATAAGAGCTTGTCCCCGTCACTCCCGCTTTTTAAAATGACGACCTCGTATTGCGTAATGCATGTTAAATGGATGAATGGTTTTGTTCTGTTCTCGTCCTGCAAAGCGTATTTTGTGTTTATATTGGGTATATACTTTTATTTATCATTTAAAACGCAATCTGCTACGGATATGAAAGTTCAATTTGACATGTTGGCCGCTCTACTTTTGTCTCGTGGGCACCCAGACACTAAGATCAAGGACGTCACGTACATCGTATTACGTTTTACTTCGTGGAGAAATTCTCGACCTGCAAAGCATAATTTGTGATAATATTGGGTAAATACCTTTATTTATCATTTAAAACACAATTAAAATCAATCTGCTACGTCTGATGTCTATAATTTCGAAACACTTTGTTTTGACTTTGTTCTCGCTGATTTCAATTATCAGCGTTCACAGTTTTGCATCTCGTCATTGTTTCCACTGCTTTGAGTCGTGTCTTCCCTTGTTGACAGAAATGCCACACGTGGATCGATTTTAATTGCGTTTTAAACGGATTGATGGTTTTGTTCTGTTCTCGGACAATTTGTGATAATATTGGGTAAATACCTTTATTTATCATTTAAAACGCAATTAAAATCGACCCGCTACGTCTGATATCCGTTATTTCGAAAATATGAACATCGTATTTACGTTTTACCGTATTTACTCGTGTATAAGACTGCTAAGATCTTATATCGTAAGCATATTTAAGTTTCACTTTTAAAATGACCGCCAAGCTTCAGCTGAAGCTTGAATGGTAGCAGAGCCGATATGTCAAGAAAAACCAACTCGACTTATATTCGGAAATTGTTTTTTTTCAAGAAAAATAACCTCAATTTTGGGGGGTCGACTTATACACGAGTCGACTTATACACGAGTAAATACGGTATATATTTGTTTCAACTTGGTACTGATATGAAAAAGCATGATAATTTTTAAGTAGAAAGCAGGTAAATAACGAGATAATTCTACATGCAACAAGAATGAAAAGACAAATTGAATACACATCTCTGGGCCAACATGTGGAGAAAAAGAAAACCAGGAGAACAAAAGTGACAAAGTTCCTCAAATGTTTCAATCAGAGGAGGTAAAACCTGTCATGGAGTGTGCACAAGCAGTGGTAATAGAACCAATATATTGCAAGACAAACGATACAGATTGCAAGACAAACGATACGGATTGCAAGACAAACGATACAGATTGCAAAACAAATGATACGGAGGATCAGTCCTCTCTCAAGACTCGGGTCAAAGGGGAAAATGAGCTTCTGTCTAAAAGAACTGTAAACAAAATGGTGATTCAAAATCACTCTGACATTATAACTCCTATTGGAGGAGAGAAATATCAAAATAATCATCAGACACACCCGGGCAGACACATCAGGGTGGTATCTGGTATTCACAAGGGATATCCCGAACCAGGAACAACTGCACCAATAACGGTCAATCATAGTAACAGTCAGTGCTCTGGAGAAAATAAACTCTTTACCACCAGTAAATATACAAGCATAATTGAGCAGCTCAATAAAATATTAAATCCATCTTCTGCTGGCAATACGCACAGATATTCTAACTTAGTTGAGCAGCTGAACAAAGTTCAAGATCAATGTTCTGGAGATAACAAGCGCATTAAACATTCAAGCATTGTAGAGCAGCTAAACAAACAACCAGCTGTATGTCCCGTAATAACTGCTCCAATCAATGATGCCTCAGATGCTAAACTTAAATTAAATGAGAAGAAAATACACAAGGATATATGTACAGTTATCGCTCCTTGCAGTAAAGATGGTGGAAAAGTCAATGACGACTCTAAATTTCATTGTGATGTATGTCACAGGAACTTTCAACCTTATGCTAATTATCAAGCTCACGTAGGAACACACAAAGGAGATAAATCATATAAGTGTGATGTTTGCCAGAAAGGCTTTCGCACTCCCACAAATGTGAAGCTTCACCATCGTGTCCATACTGGGGAGAAGCCACACAAGTGTGAGGAGTGTGGCCGTCAGTTCAGCTGCACCAGTAACCATGGTAACCTGAAGGTTCACTATCGGGTCCATACTGGAGAGAAGCCACACAAGTGTGAGGAGTGTGGCCGTCAGTTCAGCTGCACCAGTAACCATGGTAACCTGAAGGTTCACTATCGGGTCCATACTGGAGAGAAGCCACACAAGTGTGAGGAGTGTGGCCGTCAGTTCAGCTGCACCAGTAACCATGGTAACCTGAAGCTGCACCAGTAACCTGAATCTTCACATGAGGAGACATCGGGGAGATCGGCCGTTCATATGTGAGAAATGTGAGCAAACATACACCACATTAGGTGATGCCAAAAGACATGTACATGTACAGATACACAGAAATGTCCCACTTATTCTGAATTCATCTTAGTTTTCACATGTAAGAACAATAAAAATGAAAAAATACAAAGATGAAAAAAAAAACATCTCTGTAGATAGGTATGTAATTTATTGTGTCAATAAAATGTGGAATAATCTCAGCAACACTGTTTTATATATCAAGACATATATGTACTGATGTATATAGAGGATTAGGATTCCCAGTCTGGATTGGCATTAATACAGATCTTATATTTCTATATTTGCTTATCTAAAACCCCACAGTCTTATTCTTGTAAAATAAACCATCCCTTAATTCTGTCCCTGCCCTGTAATCCTGCACATGACTTTATTCAATGATTATCTACTGGTTGGGTTTCTGTCTGTCTATGGAAAATAAAAATCTGATAAATTCAAACAATGATATATAGTTTGTTCAGTCTAATCACAGTTATTCATAGAGTGATATGAATATAACATTAGTTGAAAGTTTGAAGTTATATGACCTCTGTGACCTTCATATGACCTCTTTGACCCCTATTCTCAAATTACCATTCTTTCAAACTTATTTTATCATTCCTGTCCCCTTTCATGATAAACCTTGATTTTGTGTGTTCTTGTGATTGATAAGAAATCCAACTCATTTGAAGCATATGATATAGTTAAAAGAAAAAATGAAAAAACATTTCTCCAATAAATTTTGAACCCTAGATATAATACATCACAATTAATAATTACATTTGTAATTAAAAAGTTTATTTGATGTCATTTCACGATTTCAGTCACACGAGTTAAAGTTTTCTATTCCTGCTCCCAAGAATGAAGAGGATCCTGTCTTTTTGCCTGAAAATCCCACTTTTGTCATTTTATGTGATCAAATATCTCCAAACTGTCAATTCCTGAAATAAAGATGTTCATCTTAACCAATGTACTCTCCTCTGTCAGTCATAGCATATAATCCCCACCACATTCTCTGAGCAGTATTACTGTATCTAGAATCAACTTTGATGTTAACTGTCTGGGATTTGAAGTTGACTAAGATTGTTTATAAACAAATATGTACCTGTGGTTATTATTTTTGTACTCTTTTTATTTCACTGATTTCTCTTGGATCATGAAAACCCCACAATAAAAGATATGATTCTTTCTATAATACTGATTCCACCTGGAACACGAAAACTAACTCATCTAAAATTAACTCATAAAATTCTTTCTTTTCCTTTCTTTCCACCTTGAGAGCATAAATACCTGACACTCAATTATTTCTATAATATCAATTCCACCTGAAATGTGTTTATATGAGGCTAAATTCTTAAATAATTTCTATAATATTGATTCCAACTGGAAAATGATAAACTGAGACCAGATGTACGTCTGCTAAGACAAATCAATTCAATTATTTTTGTAATAATGGTTCCACCTGAAACATGATTATGACAGACTAAACCATTTGATATGAGACATCATAAAATCCTGGCTATTCCCTGTTTCCATATTAACAGAATACGTTTGTACTCACATCAGTAGCGGGAAAATCCTTGGCTATTTTCTCAGCCATCAACACAGCATTTCCTCCCATGTTCCACTGTTAAGAGACATCATTTAGAATTATTTAACTTATTAAATTTTTAAAATTAGAATCATTGTTAATGAATTAATTTTACTTTATAATTTCTATGCACAGTATAACCATTGCAGATTTTGTCAGATATCTTCTGACCCTATTTTTTCAAAAAGTTTTAAAACATGATAAAAACTACTGATAAAAAAAAGAGAAAATTTAATGCTATTTCTCAGGATATCTCCAAACAGATTCTTTTTCATAACTTGTCTGAAAAAAATGTTGTTGAAAAAAAAAAATTGTTGAAAAAAATGTTGAAAAAAAATGTTGGTATCATTTATTCTCAAAATCGTCTTTGATACAATAATTTGCTATGCAGAATTAAATTCCCAAACACGATAGATAATATCACAGTTTCTAGGAGTCTGAACTCTGTCATACCTGGGGTTAAGGTCTATCTGAATAATCCCAGGTCATACTTATGATCTTAGGAAAGTATTACATCTCTAAAGAACTATACAAGGTGATCATATGCAAATATAGACATGTATACAAGGTGATCATGTGAAAATATAGATATGTAATACAAGGTGATCATGTGCAAATATAGATATGTTATACAAGGTGATCATGTGCAAATATAGAAATGTAATACATGTACATGTCACTTTCATCCAGTCAGCTTTGAATCACGTATTGAATTATTTTGATTATTCACAATAGCCTGGAAAAGTTAAATGACCAACTCATCATTGTGATCAAGAATGAAAAGAGGGCAGCACGATGAATGTCGCAACTCAATCAGGATCGATACCAACCTCACAGATACTACTTCAATTTCTCTAACAACATTTAAAAAATTTTAAAAATTTAAAAAAAAAAAATTCTAAATAGAAAATTTGAAATTAATTTTTGACAAAAAAATAAATAAAAATAAATTCTCTGATAATGCAAGAAGAGGAGATTTTAGGCACAAAAAAGGTCACATAATTTTTTAACAGAATCATATTTCTGAATGTTGGTCAATTCTTGGTATCTAAAAAAATTAATTTAAAGGCAAATAATCTTACGTCAGCTCTTTCTAGTTCGTTTGCTGCATTGACAATATTCACGAAGCCCTCTGGATCAATAAACGTTCTCTCGGCAGCTGCACCTCTGCCAAAGTGAAAGTGGAAGGATTCCTGAAGCTGATGCAGAGAATCTAACCGGTGATGATCAATCCTATCACCAGGTGGCACTTTGAGTTGTTTTAGAAGATCCACAGCTCGCACAATTAGGTCAACATTAGCATTAATCCTGAAAGATAGAATGAAGAGAAATATGATTCATTTATCTTAGGTCATTTTGAGGTAATTTAATAGTATATCTGTGATACATTTGTGTCTTCGAAAACAAAATATCGTAATGCATATTACTACACATTATGATAAATGACAATATATATTTCTTTCATGAACTTGTATGGTAAAACTTTATTGCACCTTTAGCTAGTTATTAGGAAAGTCTCTTGTGTACATATTTCATTTAGAAAACATATATTTTTGCCATTCTACTTCTTTATTTTCACACTTTATTTTGGCACTTCTACTTCTCTGTTTCGCCATTCTACTTCTATACTTTCGCACTTCTACTTCTGTGTTACACACTTCTACTTCTGTGTTACACACTTCTACTTCTCTGTTACAAACTTCTACTTCTCTGTTACACACTTCTACTTCTCTGTTACACACTTCTACTTCTCTGTTACACACTTCTACTTCTCTGTTACACACTTCTACTTCTCTGTTACACACTTCTACTTCTCTGTTACACACTTCTATTTCTCTATTTCGTACTTCTACTTCTCTGCTTTGCCATTCTACTTCACTATTTTCGCTTTTCTCCAGAGCTTCATAGTTACTTATAAAGTTTATCATTGAACTGCTAACGGTGAAGGGAGAAGTTACGAAGGCGAAGAGCAAAAATAACAAAGTAGAAGTGCGAAAATATCAAAGTAGAAGTGTGAAAAAAGCAAAGTAGAAGTACGAATATAAAGAAGTAGAAGTACGAATATAAAGAAGTAGAAGTGCGAAAATTGCAAAGGTGAAGGGCGAAGTTCCAAGCATGAATGATACTTCCAGAGCTTCGTATAAAAGCCTCCCTCATCAATACATCTGCTACATTGCTTATAATATCAACTGTGCATGTTATGTGCAAACTGCGACTGACAAGCATCAGGAGGTCATTCTGGTGTCATGACAATATTTACAGTTATTTTTGTCTTTAAAGGTATTAAGCACCAATCCTGTTTTCTTGGTTTTGCAACAGTATATATACATATAAACACCATGACGTATTAAAGTCTGACATCAAGCAACAAGAAAAATTACTACAAGACATAGAAGTTGCACAGTCTGTATAAGATTTTCTCAGCCTATGGCTGCACGTGACGGGTAAACACGGGTAGCGTGAACTTTATTTGACCTCAATTGAGGCTCAAAGTAGGGTAGCACTGTTTGACGTCATTTTGGTGCTATTCAAAAGACAATACATTTCATGACGTCATATGCATATTGCCATGCTGTTATGACGTCATTTTACCTTTCAGTGCCTCTATGATGACACTCCACATAAAAATGACGCCAAGAAAGGAGTGTGCTTTCATCAGGGGCCTATATATTAGGTTCATGTTCAAATAGGTTTTACAGACAATGATGGGGATGCATTTTTCAAAAAGTTTATAGACATGAAAGACAAATACTTTTATCACCAATATGTGAATTTTAAACGTTTTTTTCAAAATCGGTGCTTAATCCCTTTAATATCTTTTGTTTTAATTTAAGAGAATCAAATTTGGTAAAAAAAAAAAAACCATATCACAATCAGTTCTGATCAAAAGAAAGTTTGTAGTCAACTGAACCATTTTAATCTTATCATCTAAAGAAATGTTGATTGATGATGAAGTTGACAATGAAGCTATGCCAAAATCTCTTGGTCTTCCAGAGAGAGGTAACCTTTCAGGTTAAAGTCATAAAGCATATTTTTCGACTGACTGCAATTATTCATATTAACACAAATATTGTTCAAACTGACACAAAATCTCTCTTGACTTGGGCATTTTCCTCTCACAACTTTCAAAGTGTGTGCACACTGCAAGGATTTATCAACACCAGACAACAGCAGGGCAGATATACCAATACATGAAATTAACATCTAATATTGACATCACATGTTGCAATTCCGATCCCAGTACACATCAGCACATGTTTTAGAACAATTTTTTATTTTTCTGACAGCTGTCAAATCACAAATTCCTCAATTATCGCTCAGATGCTTACCCGACTGTCACTCGGGTATATTTCAACGCTGGTTGTCTGACTACCACTTTCCATCCACTGAGAACTTTCTTTATACCATCATCTACTTCTTCTTGTATATATTGAGAACTTTTCATGTACATATATGCTGATATCAGTGCTATAACAGCACTCAATAATCTGTAGGAAATCATGTTGACAACTGAGGCAGACGTCTCTTTCCACGATTTAAGAACAAAATTAATTGTGCCGTCTGCTCAAGCGTTTATGATGCTTTGATCTGCATGAAAAGTATTTTTGATTCAACAGATCAATTTTGGTATCAAAATCAATAGTAATTCTATTATATCTAAAATTTGACAGTTTTTGTTTTCAATTGTGAGTTATATTGCTAAAATGATAAGTACATCTTTCTATTTACTTAATACTTCTTATGCAATTTGGCCTCCTAACATGTTGTTTTGGGGTTTGTCAAAAAAGTGCCCTTTCCAACTGGGATGCAGAACAAATTTAGCTGTTTTATTCAAAATATCACTATTATAGGAATTACCAATACATAAACTTTATAATCCATATAATTTATCTGTTAACAAGAAAAATATGAACTTATAAATCATATTTTTGAGAAACAATTTTCATTAAAATGTCAGGAGTTTTCATAGGCAATACTGTCAAAGAATCTTATTCATTTATAGTACCACAACAATAATATCCACACAAAATGTACATTCATATTATCAATATTTAGCTTATAAGCTTAGATAAGGGATAGTTAGAAACCATGGCTCTCACTCAATAATTTAACCCATAATAAATTAATTAATCAATTCATAATAAATCTCCACAGCACACAATGAATCTCACCTATTCTGTGAAGGATCACACTCAACTCGTGATGGATCTCTCTCAATAATTCAAACCCCGATGGAACTCATTCAACCTTTGATAGATCTTTTCAATCTGTGATTGATCTCCCCAATCTGTGATGGATCTCACTCAAACTATGATCAGCCTTTGATCAGCCTGATGAATTGCACCCACTAAACCTGCAGAACCTGTGATAGATCTCAACCAACCCATCAATATATGATGGAATTCAAAATACAACAAATACAAATACAAATACAAAATTGTATTCTCGTAGAGACCTCTAGTGAGGTATGGGAGAAAGGCCTGGTGGCAATAGGATAGTTACACTCTATCCACCAGATAATCATACAATGAATTATGAAAAGTCTAATAGTGTAACTAACAATACAAACACATTATAACAGGTTGATTCAGACCACGATTTGCAGTACATAATATGAATAATGTGTAAGTGAAATGATATAACAATATATTTCCTACCGGTAAATAATACGCATGGCAAGTGCTTACAAATACTGCATGGATTTGATACAGTTTAAATGGCACTAGTGTAAACGGTAATATCAATATTCATTTGCAGATTAGGGTACACAAATAAATAGATATAGCCACCCTAAACACTGTGGGCCTGGGATGAGCACCACCAGATGGACATAAATTGGCTAAAATGAATGTCATCAGTGTTTGAAATGTTTATAAATAATAACTACGAATTTTGATAAATTGACTAATTCTTGTATATCCATGCTATTGAGGAGATGCCTCATGTTGGATATGTTAGGGTTCACCCAGTATATTTGGTCAATTAGCCTGTCCCGGTCTGATTTGAAATGATTACATACCAGAAGATAGTGGTGCTCATCCCCAACCAAATCACTGTTAAATAATGTGCATAGTCTCCTCTCTCTAGGTACATTGCTGTAATTCACCCAACTTGAGATTGGTCCTACACATTCCATGATTATTCACGCTCAAAAGTGATAAAACAAATGGAAATCCACCCACATAATACAACCTTATAAAATTATAGATGATTGGCCTTTCTGGTAGGTCTACAACATATTACATCTTTTGAAAATACACCGGTTGTCAAGTTCTGATTTTAGGACACCTGAGTCGAGTCTTAAATGCAAAAATTAATATTCCTAATAAAAGCTCGTTTCTTTTAGTGTTGCCACGACGTTAATAACTGGCTTCCAATGATATCCACAAATATTCTAAAACTATTCACTTAGTGCAAGGGCCAAATCGAGTAAAATATTTTTTTTTCTTATATCCTGACCTCTTCACAAACTTGGTTGACATATCCCTCCCTTTTTTGGAACTATAAAAAGTGTAAACTGTGTAATCTATAACTTTTGATATGTATTATGGTAGAATATATCATATTCAATATAAATACATACAATCATACAAGAATTGGTTTTCTACATGGGTTGACATCGTCTACATGTATAATGTTATATTCATGAGTGTGCGCATGAATCTTGACCCAGTTGTGATACATTTTGGTCTTCTGCTCGAGAGAAATGGCGACAAGTGGTATGGAGCTTGACATTTGGAGTGGTGATTGGGGTCTGCCCTCGATAGATCACAATTGTTTGGCTGTCATGGTAAGTAAAAAGAAACATAAATGTTCTAAGACGTTGCTGAAATCGATTAGACATGGCTGTGCATGTTTTTTCGTCGTGAAACCTTGATTGTTTTGAACCGGCATGTGATTTTGCCATCTTTTCAGACACCACATTGATAGGGATTCACTGACACTGACACTACTTCAGTACTGTATAGTGACATGAGTGATTTGCTTTATGAGCAACAAGTGTCTGCTAGATCATGGTGAATTGTGCCTTGAACTCCCTGTCGCTGAAACATTCATCAAGTGTTAGGGGGGAGGGGTTGTCCTTATGCACTGAAGTGTGTCTCATCTATATTTCCAGTATAAGTTTAAGTCATACACGTACAGCTGACGACAACAGAGTGCGGACGACAACAGAGCTGCAGTTTCATTTTCAAAGTCTTTTAAGTGCATCTGCATTGTTGAAAATATTCACACCAAGTTGTTTTCTGACACTTACATGTACAAATAAAGTTGAATGGTGTGATAAACATCGGTAATCTATTGATAAATTGAACCACAGCTCTGTTGTCGTCAGCTATAACTTGTAAGATGTCAGATGACACAGCATGCACCAAGTGCCTCTGAGTTTGAAACCAAAATTTAAGTTCATTGCCCGAAGGACCTCCTACTTCCAAAGACGCCAGAAAAATGAACTTGAGACTCATATTTTTCTCAGTGTATTTAGATTGATATGCCCAAAATTAGTTTTAAACTGATTAAACTCAACCTGCGGGGATTAAACTGTAGGATTAATAAATTATGTCACCATCTTTCCCAGTCATAATGTCTTCAAATATACAGCCCTGTGTTATCTGTAGCATCCTTTCTTCTGTTTTTCACCCAACAATACACTTAGCAACTATTGATGTCACATTTGCATTGATATAGGAATGGGTGAAAATTGAATTGTAGGGTGTGACTGAGCACATAGTTGGCCAGGTCTTTGAAAATTTCAGATTTGTCTTGCAAGATTTTGTCAAACCTCTGTAATTATTATATTAATTTGATTATTATATTAATTTGCTTTTCATTTTCTTTTGGTTACATATCATATTGATTTGTGAATCCTAGGCAAGCTTGATTTTTTGAAATCACAACTTGTTAAACATAAAATAATTATGGCACTGGAGTTGGAGATAAGAATGGAAGAGTTTTATAACAAAATGATGAACATATGTTTAAATCTTGCATGTCCAGCAGATGCTGTACACCACTGAACAACCACTTTATTCTTTGAGTTTGGTACAAAAAAAGCATTTTTCTTTATCTTAGATTTCACAGACATTAACCATTAAGTTTTGGAATTTTATATTAAATTGAAGAGAAAAGTAAATAATTCAAATATATTTATGTCAATGTCTGGCAATGATATGGAACACTAAACACTTTAGATGATCATGCTTCTTTGTAAGTTCTTAATTTGTTTGGCCAGGTGTGGAATATAACAGCATATAAGATAAAATATGTGTATAATGTTTTTTTGTTGTTTAGTATCATTGCCAAAGTTATAGGGAAAAAAATTATATAAATTTTCATAAAGGTATGGATTTCTGTGGAATAATGGCAAAGATCCTGAAGATGAACTGGACAGCGATTGCCTTCCCTGTTATGGATTTCTCTATTTGTGATGAATATCTTTATGTACAAACAAAATATTTTTTCCTGAATTTATTGTAAAAATTCAACCCATAACACAACAATATCAAGTGAAAAGGGTCTCAGTAAACATCCATTCCATACAAGGTTAAAGTTAGTGGTCAATCTGCATGATGCAATAGTTGTCTAAAGTGTCATGTAAACCTCATGTAAAAGGATTGGTCTCTCTGCAGCTTTCAGTCCACAACAAACACAGCCAAAAGAACACCTTTCAGTTGGTAGAAAAGATTGAAATTCTGAGTAATTCTATTGTCTAAAATATAAATTTAGGTAAAAGAAGCTATAAGATGTTTTCGGTGAAGGAAAGCCCTGTGAAGTTTTTGGTGAAGTTTTTGGTGAAGACATTGACAGCTTTTGATACTATTTGCAGTATTTCTTGTTTGAAAAACAATCAACCTATTGGTGAGTTTTTTTTCCTAAATTCATGACAACATTTCTATATTTATCTTCTCGGGAAATCTTGTGTCAATCAAAAATATAAAATAGACAAGATATATGTGGATTTTAGGTATGAAAGAGAGAAATAACAATGTTGCCAGTCCCTAGTTTATTATGCCATGCGC
This sequence comes from Amphiduros pacificus, assembly GCA_949316495.1. Classification (NCBI taxonomy): domain Eukaryota; kingdom Metazoa; phylum Annelida; class Polychaeta; order Phyllodocida; family Hesionidae; genus Amphiduros; species Amphiduros pacificus. The sequence goes on from OX439010.1 coordinate 16,158,570, forward strand.
AGACTTGGGGTAGCAATAAGGTACAATGTTGCCATCTTCCTATCCCTGCGATGTACCAAACATGGTGAAGGGATTTTATGATATGAGCATGTATCATATTGAGTCAGGTAACTTTGTTGGATAGCTTTAGTGGTAATAGCTTTAGTGGTAATTTCAGTGGCGCTTCTGAATTCAATGGCTACATGGTTTTATCTGATTTTGCATTCTCATCCCCATCTTTACAAGGCTAAACAGAGATCTATAGTCAGTTATAGACAGCTATAGAATACAAAGGAATTGAGGCACAGGAAGAAAATATATGCTACTTGTATAAAATCATCCTGGTATGTTTTGGGACTGGAATCAATTAAATCAATAACAGCAATAAGATATGCGTTCTATGGGTACACGTTTGGAAGCTGGCCCTGGGTGCTGTTCTGGGAAAGTTGTATTTGATGTGGACAGAATCTCATGCAACGTGGAACCTTTGATGTGTGCTTCATCTTCTTAAACTCAGCAGTTGAGTTATACAGTCAGGCCAAACATCTCTGTAGTCAAGCATGGATGTTACATGAAAACATTGATGCCCTATTTGATTTTATTTTGCCTGATTTATTTGTGATTGAATTAAAGTTTGGTGTTGCAAGACCTAACTGCCATATTGAGGAGAATTTGATGTTGGATATGTGGCCACATAGCGTTATGTCAGGTGTCACACAAAATAAAGTCATACTTGAAATAACAGAAGCCAGGAAAATATACATTGCATTGTAAATGTTGAACAACAGATATTCCTCTGTATTTGATTTACAAAAAAACACTCAAATATGTTCATGCCAAATCATAATTTGAATTAGTTATTGCAATAATAATAGTTGATAGCATAAGATTAAATGTGAATTTTGCATTTCAGGCCTACTGCAAGTTCTCAAGTGTTCCCATCAAGGTAGAGAAAGCAAACAACCCCTGGAGATCACCCTCAGGTCAGTATATCAATAAAAACCCCTGGAGATCACCCTCAGGTCAGTATATCTATGACAACCCCTGGAGATCACCCTCAGATCAGTATATCTATGACAACCCCTGGAGATCACCCTCAGGTCAATATATCAATAACAACCCCTGGAGATCACCCTCAGGTCAGTATATCTATGACAACCCCTGGAGATCACCCTCAGGTCAGTATATCTAGGACAACCCCTGGAGATCACCCTCAGGTCAGTATATCTATGACAACCCCTGGAGATCACCCTCAGGTCAGTATATCATTAACAACCCCTGGAGATCACCCTCAGGTCTGTATATCTAGGACAACCCCTGGAGATCACCCTCAAGTCAGTATATCTAGGACAACCCCTGGAGATCACCCTCAGGTCAGTATATCTAGGACAACCCCTGGAGATCACCCTCAGGTCAGTATATCTAGGACAACCCCTGGAGATCACCCTCAGGTCAGTATATCTAGGACAACCCCTGGAGATCACCCTTAGTATTTCTTAGTATTTCAAGAAGATATATTATCCTCATCTGAATTACGTGTTAACACATTCCAACACCTTTTTCATGTAAGAAAGATTTGTTCTGTAGTTTACAACATCATTTTGAAATTTAGTGAAAGAGGTTTCTGATCCAATTATCAGGAAAAATTGAATTAGCTGCTTTTAATGGAGACAGTCCCGCAGAAAACCACTTGGCAGGGAGGCTCTGTGAATATTGTATGAGGGAGTTAAGCTTGGCCTCAGATAGAGCACGGTATAACATGCTGTCACTTCTGCTACAGGAATCTGCAGCAATTTTACAGGTCTGAGAACACTGGCTTTTCTCAGTTGCAGGCATCAATAATGCACATAGGCACAGACTTCTCAACCACGCCTGTATGGCTTGCAAAATCTAGAAATAACTGTAAATATGCTATGAAGGATGATTAATTAACATGTTCAGTTTATTTTAAGATTTTTCGCGAACCCAGAGGCAAAGTTGAAGTTCTGAAAATTATAGTATGAGAAAAAACATTCATAATGTGAAAATGAGACATATTTCATTTGCATGCAATGTGAAAGGAGTCTCTAGAATGGTGAAAAACTTTAACATTGACTTCTCTCTTTCTATCAGGGTAAGGCCCTTCATATTTGCTAAAGACATAGTAATGTGTTTTAACAATCAACAATGTCAAGCTTGACTGAACATGTCACACATCATTTGTTATGAAGCTTAGGCTCTTCAGACTGGGCATGGAGACTCAAACATGGAATATTAACACTTCATGGAACATGTCACCCATGAATGAGCCTGCAAGGAAAAAAATTGCACATATTTTCAATGCATGATTTGACATTGCCAGTGAGTCCTGTGGGCCAGTGGCCAGCCTCCTGCTGGGTCGTGATGTTGACTCAGATTTGGATCACACAGTATTTGTTACCTATGTTCTTGAAAGACTGAGTTTTTAATGTTATCTCGGTGATCCTTTTCCAATGCTAAATTCTTTAAGTGAAGTTTTATTTTCTTGATTGATAATAAGCCACACAAAAAGTGTTGTATAATAAATATTTGACAGGAAGTCAGAATAGATAGAGATTGACAGACAGCCAGATCAGATTGACAGGCAGATAGAATAGATTGACAGTTAGATTAGTTTGACAGGCAGATAGAATAGATTGACAGTTAGATCAGATTGACAGGCAGATAGAATAGATTGACAGACAGTTCTAGTTTGACAGAGTTAGGTGAGATTGATAGACAGGCATATATATTAGATTGACAGACAGTTAGATTAGATTGACAACAATAGATTAGATTGACAGTTAGATTGAATTAACAGGTAGAGTAGTCATAGTAGATTGACAGGTAGATAGTGTAAGGGAGAGTGATGTTTAAGGTAGATGCTGAGAACTAAAACAATTTGCAATAAAAGGTGCATGCTATTGCATTGTGAACTATCTGTGTTCCCCCACACAAGATACACACAACAAATCACTAAATATTGAACCGTTCAGTAAACTTGCATGAGGTGCAGTACACGCTGCCAGGGACCTTGTGTTACTGCTGAATTAATAACAAAGGGTGAGCAATAACAGGCTCCAGATTGGTATGCAAGAAGCCCCCCTGGCTCTGACATGCCCAGGTGCACAGTCTCCACCAGACTACTCTCAGGTCACACACAGTCTCAGCCAGACTACTCTCAGGTCATGCACAGACTCAGCCAGACTACTCTCAGGTCACGCACAGTCTCGGCCAGACTACTCTCAGGTCACGCACAGTCTCAGCCAGACTACTCTCAAGTCACGCACAGTTTCAGCCAGACTACTCTCAGGTCATGCACAGTCTCGGCCAGACTACTCTCAAGTCACGCACAGTTTCAGCCAGACTATCAGGTCACGCACAGTCTCAGCCAGACTACTCTCAGGTCATGCACAGTCTCTGCCAGACTACTCTCAGGTCACACACAGTCTCAGCCAGACTACTCCCAGGTCACACACAGTCCCAACCAGACTACTCTCAGGTCACACACAGACTCAGCCAGACTACTCTTAGGTCATGCACAGTCTCAGCCAGACTACTCTCAGGTCACACACTGTCTCGGCCAGACTACTCTCAAGTCATGCAGGACCCACTCCTTGCTTCTTTCCGTTTAAACCTTCATCTTTCTAAAAAGGCTTACCCAAACATAACATACCGTACTTACTTGTATATAAGACGAGGTTTTCGTACCCAAACCCTTAGTTAATGTTTAGTGGGCCGTCTTATACACAAGGGCAACCTGTGGACGGTGATTTACCGCAAGAATGATATGCTAACGCAACACGAGATTGCCATTTTGAAAAGCGGAAGTGACGGGTGGAGGCTCCTGTTGTATCGTACATCGTATTAACATTTTACTTCATGGAGAAATTCTCGACCTGCGAAGCGTATTTTGTGATAATATTGGATAAATACCTTTATTTATCATTTAAAACACAAATAAAATCGATCAGAAATGGATATGAAAGTTCGTAATGAAAACGCTTTGTTATGACGCTACGGACATCGTATTTATGTTTTACTTTTATTTCTATGTCTATTAAAAATGATTATTTGATTATAACGCACAATTCAATTCTATACAGCCTTTGATGTCTTCCCATTCAGTGGTGTGAAAATTGGTAAAATGTCACTGAAACCAATTATCAGCATTCACAGTATTGCATTTCATCATTGTTTCCACTGCTTTGATTCGTGTTTTCCCTTTTTGACAGAAATGCTTTCACACGCGGATCGATTTAAATTGCGTTTTAAATGATAAATAAAGGTATTTACCCAATATTATCAGGGTGATTTACGGCCAATCGAGTGCTATAAATGATAATAATTAAAAGCGATATAATTAATATCTTTGGCTTATATTACACAAAGAAATATTCTACCACGTGTAGACGCTAAGATCAAGGACGTCACATACATCATATTACGTTTTACTTCGTGGAGAAATTCTCGACCTGCGAAGCATAATTTGTGATAATATTGGGTAAATACCTTCATTTATCATTTAAAACGCAATTAAAATCGATCCGCTATGTCTGATATCTGTTATTGCAAAAACACGAACATCGTATTTACTTTTTACCGTAAGTACTCGTGTTTAAGACCGTTAAGATCTTGTTGCGTAGGCATATTTACGTTTCACTTTTAAAATGGCCACCAAGCTTGAATGTTAGCAGTGCCGATATCTCGAGAAAAACTGACTCATCTTATATTCGGAAATTGGTCTTTTCAAGCAAAATAACATCAATTTCGGGGGGTTGTCTTATACACGAGTCATCTTATACACGAGTTAATACGGTACTTATTTTATTTTGTCATTTAAAGTTAAATTACCTCAGGTGTGTAGATTGACATAATTAAGATTTGGTGTAAAACATGCATTAGCTCATTTACAAGAACTTAATATTTCTGTTCTGTATATATCACTAACAAAACTCATGTTTAATGGTTTGCAAAAAATTAATTATGATAAAATGATGCCACAGATATGTTTTACATATGCTCATGTTTATTGCTGGAAGTAGTAGGCAGATATACAGAGTTCAGAAAGGTAGTGATGATCACTGTTTGATAAGGGGATGTTTATTGTTACCTTCAGGTGACCTCCCAATTCTACACCAGGATGATACAGTGCTGGCCAAAGTTCCTGAGATTCTCAGTTTCCTAAGAGGACAGGTGAGTAATTGAAGTTTTTATTGACAAATTAAAACCAAGACAACATCATCGGAACAGTGGTCAATTTGTTTTATTGGCAGGGTGGTAATTGGGGTGCTATGTGATATGGATGCTATGGAATAATATGTGGCCCCAAACGCCAGACATTAAACCACAGTATTTTGCAATATATTTTAATTGGACATCTTTTTACAACAAATACATCCATCAACACCCTCCACAGTTTGTAAGAGTGGTATTTAGTCATGATGAATTCATGGCTTGATTGGCAGTGTGTCCCTCTTTGTATTATCAAATCAAGAAGGCCACACTGCCTGGATGCCCTCACCACCACCAGGATACCCTCACCACCACCAGGATGCCCTCACCACCAGGATACCCTCGCCACCACCAAGATATCCTCACCACCACCAGGATACCCTCACCACCAGGATACCCTCACCACCACCAGGATACCCTCACCACCACCAGGATCACCACCACCAGGATGCCCTCACCACCACCAGGATACCCTCGCCACCACCAGGATACCCTCACCACCACCAGGATACCATCACCACCACCAGGATGCCCTCACCACCACCAGGATACCCTCTCCACCACCAGGATGCCCTCACCACCAGGATACCCTCACCACCACCAGGATGCCCTCAACACCACCAGGATACCCTCACCACCACAAGGATACCCTCACCACCAGGATGCCCTCACCACCAGGATGCCCTCACCACCACCAGGATGCCCTCACCACCACCAGGATGCCATCATCACCAGGATACCCTCACCATCAGGATACCCTCACCACCAGGATGCCCTCACCACCACCAGGATGCCCTCACCACCACCAGGATGCCCTCACCACCACCAGGATGCCCTCACCAACACCAGGATACCCTCACCACCAGGATACCTCCACCACCACCAGGATACCCTCACCACCACCAGGATGCCCTCACCACCACCAGGATACCCTCACCACCAGGATACCCTCACCACCAGGATGCCCTCACCACCACCAGGATACCATCACCACCACCAGGATGCCATCATCACCAGGATACCCTCACCACCACCAGGATGCCCTCACCACCACCAGGATGCCCTCACCACCACCAGGATGCCCTCACCACCACCAGGATACCCTCACCACCAGGATACCTCCACCACCACCAGGATGCCATCATCACCAGGATACCCTCACCATCAGGATACCCTCACCACCAGGATGCCCTCACCACCACCAGGATACCCTCACCACCAGGATACCCTCACCACCACCAGGATACCCTCACCACCACCAGGATACCCTCACCACCAGGATACCCTCACCACCAGGATACCCTCACCACCACCAGGATACCCTCACCACCACCAGGATACCCTCACCCGGACATATATGTACAGCAAGGATACATCTGCCTCTCCATTGTCAACCAGACAAAGCCATATCACATGGAACAACTTCCCAGGACATTTAGAATGCACAAGCTACCTCCTTGCAAATAAAGCACTCAAGGCTGAGTGAAAGTTTTGCGGGACCTACTTTATACAAAATTGCTGCACTTGATAGCAACTTTCCCTAATAATAAAACAGGAGAAGAATTCCATAATATTTAGTCAGTTGAGTCTTGGCATCTACAGAGTCCCATTTAAATGTTACATTTTATAAATGATTTGGAAGTAATCAAGTCACAAATTATGTCCCAACATGCCACCAGAACTCTATATATTATCAGGTGATGAGGCTTCATATGGTGAATCAATGGGGACCCATTCACACAGTAAGAGACACCAGAGTCAATCCTATCATTTTATGTAGATATTTCTAGGAGTCTGTGAGATGCCTAATGGCTTTGTCAGGTCATGCCATAGATGTAGATGTATGTGTGTCTTGACTGGACTGTTCAGGCGCCCATCAGCCTCCAACACAAGTATTATGCTGGACCAGTTTGCTTTGAAATGCAAACCAATATGCATGCCGCCACTAAAACCTTTAATCCACCGCCCCATACCAGGCTTTTAAATCTGGTGACAAGTGCCGGTGTAATCAGAACATTCTGTTTGAAGAGTGCTGCCTCTGTGTTGGCTTCCATATAAGTAGTCTGCTCCTACATACTTGCAGATATAAGCAAAAAGAAAAAAATCAACTGAATCGGCCGCGGTATGACCATATATTTTGACTGTTTGACATATATGATCCAATATAAAATATAGCTACATTCTGTCATTTGATCATATTGGAATGTCACATGGTCTTTTTGAACTATGACATAACTATATGACTATCAGATAAGCAGTCTGGACTGCCAATTAATCATATTGGACTATTCTATAATTCCCTGCTAGGTCTTCCTTGGAAACAACTGTATTTGACAATAGCATGACAATTTCTGACATGACATGGCCATATTGGTTCATTGCATGGCCATATTGATTCATTGCATGACCATATTAGTTCATTGCTTCGCCATATTAGTTCATTGCTTCGCCATATTGGTCCATTGCATGGCTTTATGGGCTAATTCTGAGGATATTATTGGCTGATGATAGCAGCTCCACGTGTCTGGTTAGATGTGTGTTCTTACTGATGATCAGCCTCAGAAGTTGATAGCATTAAGTATGAGCATTACCTTTCAGAACCCTTGCCGCGTTCAGACATGAACTGATATTCATTTTTATATTCATTTTGGTAATGAAAAAAAATGGACTTATCTGTAATATTTTAAATAATGTAGTCCAAATATATATGAATTCAGATATAAACTTCTAAAGGCTAGTTTATGACAATTTCATTCAGTTAATATTGACTCTTTTAAAGTCTCACAAGGTGCTTCTGCCTGTGCCCTGCGGAATAGTATATGTGTGATCACCACAAAAACTACCTCATTGAGATGAGAGCATGGCTGATACTGTATACAGAGAAAAATTTGCGCCTAGTTATTTTCGCGCCATCGCCGTTTTCGACAGGTTCGCGCCGTTTTATTTTCACAAATTTTGGATTTCTAGTACATAATATTATCACAAATTACGCTTTGCAGGTGGAGAACAGAACAAAACCATCCATTATTGCGCAACATATTAATATTTCAATGTGAGTTAATAACAATCATTTTTGCGCTAAAAACTTCCGCCTTTCAAAATTGCTACCACGTGTTGCGTTGAGTTGTGTCTTCCCTTTTTGACAGAAATGCCTTCACACGTGGATCGATTTTAATTGCGTTTTTTATGATAAATAAAGGTATTTACCCAATATTATTGGTCTATTATTTCGAAACGCTTTGTTTAAACTTTGTTCTCATTGATTCCAATTATCAGCATTCACAGTTTTTTGCATTTCGTCATTGTTTCCACTGCTTTGAGTCGTGTCTTCCCTTTATAACAAATGCTTTCACACGTGCATCGATTTTAATTGCGTTTTAAATGGATTGATGGTTTTGTTCTGTTCTTGAACAATTTGTGATAATATTGGGTAAATACCTTTATTTATCTGTTATTTCATCGTTTTAAAGTAAAACGTAAATTTGATGTGCGGAACACAGTAAATTCGATGTGCGGAACATGAAGAGAAGCCAGGGATCCATCATTGCACAATATATTAATATTTCAATGCGTGTTGATAGACTCCAATTGTTTTCGTGCCAAAAATAAGAGCTTTTCCCCGTCACTCCCGCTTTTTAACATGACGACCTCGTATTGCGTAATGCATGTTAAATGGATGAATGGATTTGTTCTGTTCTCGGCCTGCAAAGCATATATGGTGTTAATATGGTCATGCTTGGTATCAAAATGACTGGGAGTCCCCTCTTCAATTTCGCGTCCATTAAATTTCGTGAATGACGTCCTGGCGCGAAGTAACACGAAAATAAAAAGGTCGCGAAAATTTGTCTGTATACAGTAAATAGGTTTGTATTGTTGTTTGGAACGGTTATGTTTGTGACTTCCTGAAACCACCAACTATCAACTTCTCAGGCATGTTTCATGAGGCAATGTGTATTTATGAAGGGTGGCTTCCTCTACATTACGCATCATCTTCTTGTGAGGGGTGGCTTCACAACTAGACTAAAGAGCAATGAAGGGTGTGTCAACCACAGTCTCCTCAATGGGGATTTATTCCACATTAGTGTTGACACTATCAGTGGATTAGAACCAAAATCTCACAGGTTTAACAATATGAATGTTTATTTAAGAGGATTGGCTTCCTAAAGTCTAATCTCCTTGTGGGGTGTGGCTTCATGATAAGATTCAAGCCTACTGTAAAGTGGTTGTATCTTAAAAGGGGTTATATAAAGGGGCAACTTCACTGCTCTGAGGATTGGCTTCATAACAAGATTAGAACCAACCTCCCAAGGATGTGTTTGTTTGTTTGTGTGTTTGTTTGTGTGTTTGTGTGTTTGTTTGTTTGTGTGTTTGCCTTCACCATATATCTTGTTATTTTAATGACGCATTAAATCTGGTTCATTTAGTTATGACATAAAAATATTCACGTATATATAAATAAAAGGTTTTATTGGTAAAATCTAACTGAAGTGGTGAGAGATCCTAAATTTCCAAACAGAGCTTGAGAAGTAGAGCAACAAATCTGTTCTTGCCTGTGGACCAGCTTTGGTGTTTTGGTTTGTTGAGGTCATAATAGATTTTGACAGGCGGTGCAGAGTTGCGGAGATTTCTGATTCCAGGCCGGCTGTTTAGTGGGCAAATGTCAAAGACATGACCGGGATCTTGATGCTGTCTTGTCTCCCAGGAACAAAGTGCCACAAAAGTTCAGGCAAAACTTCTATTTGGTCATACTAGTCCTTGCATGACCATGTTAGAGGAGCCATGTTAGCTTATAGAAATAAATGGTGTGACAAGGAAAGCAACACAATAGATTAATATTACACTTAAATGCACTGCAATAAATTCTTTATTTTAAATAGTGGAAAACTGTAATAACATGTTATATTCAGAGTGGACTTCTTTGCCTGTCCAAGTGAAATCATTACGGTCCAAACAGTGACATGTTCTGTTAACCATTTTTACTGACAGAGAATCTCAAACTGTCGTGACTACATTGATGTCTGGACCAGACTGGTCAAGGTGACAAGGAAGATGGTAGGAAAGGTGATTAAATCTAAGCCTATTTGATGAGAAAAATAGATAGAAAAGGTTATTTAAACAAAGCCTGCTTGATGAGAAAAATAGACAGGAAAGGTGATTTAAACAAAGCCTGCTTGATGAGAAAAAATATATAGAAAAGGTGATTAAAACAAAGCCTGCTTGATGAGAAAAATATATAGAAAAGGTGATTAAAACAAAGCCATGTTGACAGGTGACCTTATTGTGTGTTAGAGGAGCTCCAGGGATTGGATAATGTGTGTTCACCAACAGTGGTAACAGGAAAATGTCGAGCATAGAATAGAGAAAAACTTTTCTGTGATTTGTAGAAGTTTCTATTTCTGTTTTCTTTAGTAGTCAAGGTGTCTTGCAGTAATCAGTATGTCTGTCTGTTCATCCATCACACTGGTAAATAGCACTGTGCAAGTCGTTCAATCTTCGCACTACCTCTGCCATCATTGCCCACGATTGAAATTTGGAACTCCATGTCCAGTCATGCAAATGTGTCACGTACACCAAAATATCATACAATCAGAATTGATCAGCCTCTGGTCACGATTTGTAATCATTTGGCTGAATGAGACGCTAACCACTCAGTACAAAGCAAAATCTGTATGGAACACCATTTATTCTTTAACCAATCAGTTCACAGTGAGATTTACATGAATGGTCATGTCTTGTGGCTGATTTTGTTTGTACCTTTATATTTTTTATGGCAGGGAATGATATGAAAGAGGCCTTTTTTTGGAGGCTACCACTTTCATAAAAATGCACCAAAATGGCACTTAATCAAAAATGTGCCAAAATGCATTTGCACAAAATGGAACAGACAAAAATGCATTTTGGAATTTATAAAGTACACACAACACATAAAAAGAGTTGGCAAGATAGGTCTGGCCAGATGTTACCAGTCAGCAAGATAGGTCTGGCCAGATGTTACCAGTCAGTAAGATCGGTCTGGCCAGATGTTACCAGCCAGCAAGATAGGTGTGGCCAGATGTTACCAGCCAGCAAGATAGGTCCGACCAGATGTTACCAGTCAGTAAGATAGGTCTGGCCAGATGTTACCAGTCTGTAAGATAGGTCTGGCCAGATGTTACCAGTCAACAAGATAGGTCTGGCCAATGTAACCAGCCAGCAAGATAGGTCTGACCAAATGTTACCAGTCAGCAAGATAGGTCTGACCAGATGTTACCAGTTGGCAAGATAGGTCTGACCAGATGTTACCAGTTGGCAAGATAGGTCTGACCAGATGTTACCAGTTGGCAAGATAGGTCTGACCAGATGTTACCAGTTGGCAAGATAGGTCTGACCAAATTTTACCAGCCAGCAAGATTGGTCTGGCCAAATGTTACCAGTTGGCAAGATAGGTCTGTTTCTGTGGCAGTCTCGGCTTTGATATTAACGACATTTATCATATGTAGACAGGCCACCTTTTCTGAGGCGACCCTCAAATTATATCTGTGACATGCATCTATCAAAGCAGTTCCCAACAATGCTCTTCACAATGGTTCATAATATTCTATGACTGCCACCATGAAGTGCCCTGATTGCATTTCAGTCATACAGGGAGAGGATGAACACACAAGGTCTGATGGCATCTGAATAGGATGTCGATTTTTAATCATGAGAGAGCCAGGGATGAAATATTCTGGGTCTACCAGACCAGAAATCAAACAATCATTCCATTACCAGATACCAGGAAAAAGTTGGGTTTTTTTCTGCAGTTTGAAACCGCCTGCACAGTGAGATACACTATACATTCATATTATGGCATTGCGTTGGGTGGAGTGGCTGTGTGGAGTGAGTTATTGGAGGAGAATTTTTGTAGTGGGAACATGCAGGGCCTCTCACCGACCACCAGGGTTGGGTTTCTTCCGGAAGAAACCTGTTTCTTCCGGGACAGCGGAAGAAACGTGGAAGAAACCTATTTCGTCCGGTTTCTTCCACTTTCTTCCGGAAGAAACTGGAAGAAACTGGAAGAAACTTGGATGAAACATGGATGAAACATGGAAGAAAGTGGATAAACATTGTTAATTTGTTAAATTTATTTTGTTTGTTGTGGAGTATACATGATACATAAGTATGTTTCAGGCAGGTTTGGGTTTCTTCCAGAAGAAACCTGTTTCTTCCAGGACAGGAGAACAAACTTGGAAGAAATGATTTGTGTATATGGTTACCTTTTTGCCCATATGACTTGTAGTATTGTGTATTAATGATTTAGGATGGGCACACAAAGACAACAACAGGCATACAAAGAATATAAAGCAATGATTTATACTTAAAACAATCTATAGTATAATACACCTTAAAAGTAAACCAGTTTTAAAAAGCAGTGATAAGTTTCTTCTGTAAGTTCTGTAAGATATTAGTTTCTTCCATCCATAGCTAGCATGCCTAAACATTCATGCCCCCACCCCCCATGAGTAACAATTTGAATATGTTTCATGTATGTATAGTATTCCATTTATATAATTAAGTCATTCCTTAGCATTCTAAACCAATTCTACAATCATTTTATGAAATATTTCCACTTTCTTCCATTTATTTCCAGTTTCTTCCGGGAGGATAAGTTTCTTCCATCCAGTAAGCCTGCATATACATTCATACCCCCAACCCCCCCATGTGTGACCATTTGAATAAAGTTGTTCCTTAGCATTCTAAACCCATTTTACAGTCATTTTAGTAAATATTTCAACTTTAATCCAATTATTTCTAGTTTCTTCCAGTTTCTTCCAGTTTCTTCCGCTTTAAGCGGAAGAAACCTGTTTCTTCCGGGACGGTTTTTTCCGCCCTTTCGTCCGGTTTTTTCCGCCTAGCGGAAGAAACGTGCCAACCCTGCCGACCACACTGTATGAATCTCTAGTCATTCATGACTAAACTGAGTCACGCACTTGGTCAGTGTGACCGAATATTGTCCTTCTCCTTACTTGACTTGTGTTTGGTCCACCTGTGTTTGGTCCACCTGTCTTTGACCAAATTGTGTTTGATCAACCTGTGTTTGACCAAATTGTGTTTGATCCACCTGTGTTTTGTCAACCTGTGTTTGATCCACCTGTGTTTGGTCCATCCATATTTGGCCCAACAATGTTTGGTCCACCCGGGTTTTGTTAACCTATGGCTCATCTGCATTTGCTCTAACTGTGTTTGGTTCTGAATATGTTTAACAATGTAGGAATCTCATTCAGAATTTCTCAGGCCTGTAATAAAAAGTATTTTTTTCTGTTTTCCTACCTACCAAAGGTCAAAACCAGCAGCCTAAAGATTTTATGGACTTTCAATCAAAGGTCATTCTCAGAAACAATTTCAAGTAAATTTTATGTACATGTATATAACTCAATTCTCAGTATATTTAATCATGTTAAAATTTTAAAAATGGAAAAATATCTACCCCCTACCCTATTTGATGGGGACATGTTATTGGAATCAAAGTTATTTATTTCTCGGCCTCGTAGGCTCTTAGCTGTGCAGTATAGTATAGATGTGTCACCCAGACTGTAAATACATCTGGTTGAGAATTCGGTGGAGAATATGCACACAGGGAACGAGCATATGGCGTGGCATACAGCTATCTGCTCTGCTAATGTAATGTACCTTTACACTCTAAGTCTTTGTCAGCAGGCTTTTAACCCTCATTTTGCCACAGTTGCAATTGATCCTGTCTTTCCCATTGCGACAGTCTTCTGTCACTGTTATCGTGACAGTTATCCCTCGTATTATGGTAACATTTGTCCCTCATTGTGTCATGGTGACAGTCATTCCTCATTTTGTCATGGTGACAGTCATCTCTCATTGTGTCATGGTGACGGTCGTCCCTCATTGTGTCATGGTGACAGTCATTCCTCATTGTGTCATGGTGACGGTCGTCCCTCGTTGTCTCATGGTGACAGTCATCTCTCATTGTGTCATGGTGACGGTCATCCCTCATTGTGTCATGGTGACAGTCATCCCTCATTGTGTCATGGTGACAGTCATCTCTCATTGTGTCATGGTGACGGTCGTCCCTCATTGTGTCATGGTGACATCCCTCATTGCGTCATGGTGACAGTCATCTCTCATTGTGTCATGGTGACAGTAATCCCTCATTGTGTCATGGTGACGGTCATCCCTCATTGTCTCATGGTGACAGTAATCTCTCATTGTGTCATGGTGACAGTCATCCCTCATTGTGTCATGGTGACAGTCATCCCTCATTGTCTCATGGTGACAGTCATCTCTCATTGTGTCATGGTGACGGTCATCCCTCATTGTGTCATGGTGACGGTCATCCCTCATTGTGTCATGGTGACAGTCATCCCTCATTGTCTCATGGTGACAGTCATCTCTCATTGTGTCATGGTGACGGTCATCCCTCATTGTCTCATGGTGACGGTCATCCCTCATTGTGTCATGGTGACAGTCATCCCTCATTGTGTCATGGTGACAGTAATCCCTCATTGTGTCATGGTGACAGTCGACCCTCATTGTGTCATGGTGACAGCTGTCCTTATCCATTCTGTCAGCAATAATCTTCCATATTTGTGTTGAATTCTATGATGTAAATCTCTTCACATAATGCCTGAATCATGCATTTATTCTCACAGTTATAAGCGGAACAACTATTTCTGAAAATTGTCCAGATGGTTAGAATATTTGCACACATATCAAACTGGGCATCAGCTTCCATATTCTTCTTCAATCAAATAGAACCAAACATATTTTGTCATGCATAAATATGACCAAATAATGTTGTACATTACATCATATTGTCATGCATAGCTATTGCATGGCACTATATGGTTAGGCATTCGTCGTGAATGATGCAATATGGTCATCCAATAGTTATGCGTGACCTTATTTGGTCGGATAGTACATGACCAAATAGATGTTTGACCCCAATTGTTAATATGAAGATGCTTTAAATATAAACTTTCATTTTGCAAGGTCAGCACTTTGTGTGTACTGCTGTTGTTCCTATATATGTGTGTATATATAGAGGTAGTCTTGTTACTGTGTTTGCATAAATGTGACCAGTTAACTCGGAAAGAATTAAATAGGGTCAGATGACTGCATGACTCAATGGAATCATATAATGGCCCTGCGTGACATGATCTACTCATCTTGAAGTAGGACTATATAGAAATAAGGCACAGCTGTGTATACAGATATTAGTATAAGCTGCCGGTAGACTTCAAGGAATGAGACATTAATATCATCAGTCAGTTGTGCCTAACATGCAAACCATATGGCATATTTATAGCTGACTAGTAGACAGACATGATGAGGAAAGCAACACAAGGTGAGGTCCTTACCTCACATGATGAGGAAAGCGACACAAGGTGGGGTCCCTACCTCACATGATGAGGAAAGCGACACAAGGTGGGGTCCCTACCTCACATGATGAGGAAAGCAACACAAGGTGGAGTCCCTACCTCACATGATGAGGAAAGCGACACAAGGTGGGGTCCCTACCTCACATGATGAGGAAAGCAACACAAGGTGGAGTCCCTACCTCACATGATGAGGAAAGCGACACAAGGTGGGGGTCCCTACCTCACATGATGAGGAAAGCGACACAAGGTGGGGTCCCTACCTCACATGATGAGGAAAGCGACACAAGGTGGGGTCCCTACCTCACATGATGAGGAAAGCGACACAAGGTGGGGTCCTTACCTCACATGATGAGGAAAGCGACACAAGGTGGGGTCCCTACCTCACATGATGAGGAAAGCAACACAAGGTGGGGTCCCTACCTCACATGATGAGGAAAGCAACACAAGGTGGGGTCCCTACCTCACATGATAAGGAAAGCGACACAAGGTGGGGTCCCTACCTCACATGATGAGGAAAGCGACACAAGGTGGGGTCCCTACCTCACATGATGAGGAAAGCGACACAAGGTGGGGTCCCTACCTCACATGATGAGGAAAGCGACACAAGGTGGGGTCACTACCTCACATGATGAGGAAAGCGACACAAGGTGGGGTCCCTACCTCACATGATGAGGAAAGCGACACAAGGTGGGGGTCCCTACCTCACATGATGAGGAAAGCAACACAAGGTGGGGTCCCTACCTCACATGATGAGGAAAGCGACACAAGGTGGGGTCCCTACCTCACATGATGAGGGAAGCAACACAAGGTGGGGTCCCTACCTCACATGATGAGGAAAGCAACACAAGGTGGGGTCTCTACCTCGCATGATGAGGAAAGCGACACAAGGTGGGGTCCCTACCTCACATGATGAGGAAAGCGACACAAGGTGGGGTCCCTACCTCACATGATGAGGAAAGCAACACAAGGTGGGGTCCCTACCTCACATGATGAGGAAAGCGACACAAGGTGGGGTCCCTACCTCACATGATGAGGAAAGCGACACAAGGTGGGGTCCCTACCTCACATGATGAGGAAAGCAACACAAGGTGGGGTCCCTACCTCACATGATGAGGAAAGCGACACAAGGTGGGGTCCCTACCTCACAAGATGAGGAAAGCGACACAAGGTGGGGTCCCTACCTCACATGATGAGGAAAGCGACACAAGGTGGGGTCCCTACCTCACATGATGAGGAAAGTGACACAAGGTGCTTAATTTGTGCACAAATTAAGCAATCAACAAGGTGATTATCTCCCAGGCACTTTCCCTTCCTAATCTTTGATTCAAATGCTAATCTCTTAATGAAATGTTGATCACTTAACACAGATTCACTGGTCACAGATTCACCAGTCACAGATTCATTAGTCAGATTCACTGGTCACAGATTCACTGGTCACAGATTCACTGGTCACAGATTCACTGGTCACAGATTCACTGGTCACAGATTCACTGGTCACAGATTCACCAGTCACAGATTCATTAGTCAGATTCACTGGTCACAGATTTGCTGGTCACAGATTCGCTGGTCACAGATTCGCTGGTCACAGATTCGCTGGTCACAGATTCACTGGTCACAGATTCACTGATCACAGATTCACTGGTCACAGATTCATTAGTCAGATTCACTGGTCACAGATTCACTGGTCACAGATTCACTAGTCACAGATTCACTGGTCACAGATTCACTGGTCACAGATTCATTAGTCAGATTCACTGGTCACAGATTCACTGGTCACAGATTCACTGGTCACAGATTCACTGGTCACAGATTCACTGGTCACAGATTCACTGGTCACATATAATTTAAGGCATAGATTAGTGGTAATTGTCACAAATAAGGGTGGGATTTGACTGAGTTATAGCCCCTCACAGCACAGAAAAGGTTCAGAAGGGATGGTAAGAGTTAAGGATGGGAAGTGGATTTGATAAAATTAAACGCTTTACAAATAAATGTTCATTTTGATGTGAAGTAAAGCAGTTTAAAAGAATATTGTTGTGTTGAAAGCAACACAGCTTTAATTACTGGAGTCATGTTAAGTAGTATGCAAATTTCTCAGCAATATGCTAATTCCTCGATAATGAAGCCAGATGTAAAATTTTATTATGGAAAACAAGTTAAATTGTTTTCCAAAAGTGGTAAACAAGATTCAAAGCAAGATATTACTCCACCAGAAGCCCTGCTTACAGATCTGCGTTTGCTTTTTGACTGATGGTAGTTTATAGTCCCCATTAATGGTGCTGTGGTGCTCCCTGGGGCCCAGTCCCACACACTGACCTTCTGGACATATAGTAGCAGTCATAAAACATGTTAAAAAAAACAAAGTAATTTACTACCAAATGAGAAATTTTGAAAGGAAATGTGGAGAGTAACCACCAGAATGGGCCAGGTATTGCCTCAGGTATTAAGCCTTTATTAGATATATTCCATTCTGTAACTCACAGTGGTTGCTACTTACATGTTCAGATGTGTGGAAAGAATCTGGTATTTTATTTGATAATTGCCCATTTTGTGTGATATGTTACTGGCCTTTTTCGCGTGATACTCTACTTGTCCATTTCCTGTGGTGATAGGCTATTTGCTGCAAAAATATCATTAAAGTTAATTATGAGGACTATGTGCATTTAAGATAATTTATTCCTCATCAATTGCATTTTATGTTTTAACATACTTAGATTAAAATGATATTATATTTAATGTGAATAATTGACAATCTCTGATCTCACACTGCTTAGTAATTTAATTCTATAAATGATGGTCGATGTTTCTTGTATATTTTCAGAACCTGGGAACCGACTATGACCTCAGCACCAAGCAGAGTGCTGATATCGTAGCCTTCAATGCCATGTTAGAAGAAAAACTTCTCCCGGCACTGGTAAGTCACTCAAACTTCTCATAACATTCTCCTTGTGCTTTATTGCAATACATTCATAAAGATTAGATTAATAAAGATGTGGAGATGAAATAATAGGACATGAAGGATTTTGGTTACTTGTACAAAAGGCCTAAAACATGGAAACGATTCACTAAGAGTTCGCCAGTAGAATTCTAAAATCACTTGCCAAACTGAAAAAAGGTTAAAAATGTTTCGGGCCAGTGTTTGAAGTCAATGTGAAGGTAGAGATGCTACAGTGATAACATAACAGATGGGCTCTCTAGACCTAGAGCAAAGTAGATATTGCCAATATTAGTACTGTTACATTGATAACATAACAGATGGGCTCTCTAGACATAGAGCAAAGTAGATATTGCCAATATTAGTACTGTGACAGTGATAACATAACAGATGGGCTCTCTAGACATATAGCAATGTAGATATTGTAAATATTAGTACTGTTACAGTGATAACATAACAGATGGGCTCTCTAGACATAGAGCAAAGTAGATATTGCCAATATTAGTACTGTTACAGTGATAACATAACAGATGGGCTCTCTAGACATAGAGCAAAGTAGATATTGCCAATATTAGTACTGTTACAGTGATAACATAACAGATGGGCTCTCTAGACATAGAGCAAAGTAGATATTGTCAATATTAGTACTGTTACAGGGATAACATAACAGATGGGCTCTCTAGACATAGAGCAAAGTAGATATTGCCAATATTAGTACTGTTACAGTGATAACATAACAGATGGGCTCTCTAGACATAGAGCAAAGTAGATATTGTAAATATTAGTACTGTTACAGTGATAACATAACAGATGGGCTCTCTAGACATAGAACAAAGTAGATATTGCAAATATTAGTACTGTTACAGTGATAACATAACAGATGGGCTCTCTAGACATAGAGCAAAGTAGATATTACCAATATTAGTACTGTTACAGTGATAACATAACAGATGGGCTCTCTTGACATAGAGCAAAGTAGATATTGCCAATATTAGTACTGTTACAGTGATAACATAACAGATGGGCTCTCTAGACATAGAGCAAAGTAGATATTGCCAATATTAGTACTGTTACAGTGATAACATAACAGATGGGCTCTCTAGACATAGAGCAAAGTAGATATTGCCAATATTAGTACTGTTACAGTGATAACATAACAGATGGGCTCTCTAGACATAGAGCAAAGTAGATATTGCCAATATTAGTACTGTTACAGTGATAACATAACAGATGGGCTCTCTAGACATAGAGCAAAGTAGATATTGCAAATATTAGTACTGTTACAGTGATAACATAACAGATGGGCTCTCTAGACATAGAGCAAAGTAGATATTGCCAATATTTGTACTGTTACAGTGATAACATAACAGATGGGCTCTCTAGACATAGAGCAAAGTAGATATTGTAAATATTAGTACTGTTACAGGGATAACATAACAGATGGGCTCTCTAGACATAGAGCAAAGTAGATATTGCCAATATTAGTACTGTTACAGTGATAACATAACAGATGGGCTCTCTAGACATAGAGCAAAGTAGATATTGCAAATATTAGTACTGTTACAGTGATAACATAACAGATGGGCTCTCTAGACATAGAGCAAAGTAGATATTGCAAATATTAGTACTGTTACAGTGATAACATAACAGATGGGCTCTCTAGACATAGAGCAAAGTAGATATTGCAAATATTAGTACTGTTACAGTGATAACATAACAGATGGGCTCTCTAGACATAGAGCAAAGTAGATATTGTAAATATTAGTACTGTTACAGTGATAACATAACAGATGGGCTCTCTAGACATAGAGCAAAGTAGATATTGCAAATATTAGTACTGTTACAGTGATAACATAACAGATGGGCTCTCTAGACATAGAGCAAAGTAGATATTGTAAATATTAGTACTGTTACAGGGATAACATAACAGATGGGCTCTCTAGACATAGAGCAAAGTAGATATTGCCAATATTAGTACTGTTACAGTGATAACATAACAGATGGGCTCTCTAGACATAGAGCAAAGTAGATATTGTCAATATTAGTACTGTTACAGGGATAACATAACAGATGGGCTCTCTAGACATAGAGCAAAGTAGATATTGCCAATATTAGTACTGTTACAGTGATAACATAACAGATGGGCTCTCTAGACATAGAGCAAAGTAGATATTGTAAATATTAGTACTGTTACAGTGATAACATAACAGATGGGCTCTCTAGACATAGAACAAAGTAGATATTGCAAATATTAGTACTGTTACAGTGATAACATAACAGATGGGCTCTCTAGACATAGAGCAAAGTAGATATTACCAATATTAGTACTGTTACAGTGATAACATAACAGATGGGCTCTCTTGACATAGAGCAAAGTAGATATTGCCAATATTAGTACTGTTACAGTGATAACATAACAGATGGGCTCTCTAGACATAGAGCAAAGTAGATATTGCCAATATTAGTACTGTTACAGTGATAACATAACAGATGGGCTCTCTAGACATAGAGCAAAGTAGATATTGCCAATATTAGTACTGTTACAGTGATAACATAACAGATGGGCTCTCTAGACATAGAGCAAAGTAGATATTGCCAATATTAGTACTGTTACAGTGATAACATAACAGATGGGCTCTCTAGACATAGAGCAAAGTAGATATTGCAAATATTAGTACTGTTACAGTGATAACATAACAGATGGGCTCTCTAGACATAGAGCAAAGTAGATATTGCCAATATTTGTACTGTTACAGTGATAACATAACAGATGGGCTCTCTAGACATAGAGCAAAGTAGATATTGTAAATATTAGTACTGTTACAGGGATAACATAACAGATGGGCTCTCTAGACATAGAGCAAAGTAGATATTGCCAATATTAGTACTGTTACAGTGATAACATAACAGATGGGCTCTCTAGACATAGAGCAAAGTAGATATTGCAAATATTAGTACTGTTACAGTGATAACATAACAGATGGGCTCTCTAGACATAGAGCAAAGTAGATATTGCAAATATTAGTACTGTTACAGTGATAACATAACAGATGGGCTCTCTAGACATAGAGCAAAGTAGATATTGCAAATATTAGTACTGTTACAGTGATAACATAACAGATGGGCTCTCTAGACATAGAGCAAAGTAGATATTGTAAATATTAGTACTGTTACAGTGATAACATAACAGATGGGCTCTCTAGACATAGAGCAAAGTAGATATTGCAAATATTAGTACTGTTACAGTGATAACATAACAGATGGGCTCTCTAGACATAGAGCAAAGTAGATATTGTAAATATTAGTACTGTTACAGGGATAACATAACAGATGGGCTCTCTAGACATAGAGCAAAGTAGATATTGCCAATATTAGTACTGTTACAGTGATAACATAACAGATGGGCTCTCTAGACATAGAGCAAAGTAGATATTGCAAATATTAGTACTGTTACAGTGATAACATAACAGATGGGCTCTCTAGACATAGAGCAAAGTAGATATTGCCAATATTAGTACTGTTACAGATGGGCTCTCTAGACATAGAGCAAAGTAGATATTGCAAATATTAGTACTGTTACAGTGATAACATAACAGATGGGCTCTCTAGACATAGAGCAAAGTAGATATTGCAAATATTTGTACTGTTACAGTGATAACATAACAGATGGGCTCTCTAGACATAGAGCAAAGTAGATATTGTAAATATTTGTACTGTTACAGTGATAACATAACAGATGGGCTCTCTAGACATAGAGCAAAGTAGATATTGCAAATATTTGTACTGTTACAGTGATAACATAACAGATGGGCTCTCTAGACATAGAGCAAAGTAGATATTGCCAATATTAGTACTGTTACAGTGATAACATAACAGATGGGCTCTCTAGACCTAGAGCAAAGTAGATATTACCAATATTAGCACTGTTACAGTGATAACATAACAGATGGGCTCTCTAGACATAGAGCAAAGTAGATATTGCCAATATTAGTACTGTTACAGTGATAACATAACAGATGGGCTCTCTAGACATAGAGCAAAGTAGATATTGTAAATATTAGTACTGTGACAGTAATAACATAACAGATGGACTCTCTAGACATAGAGCAAAGTAGATATTGTAAATATTAGTACTGTTACAGTGATAACATAACAGATGGGCTCTCTAGACATAGAGCAAAGTAGATATTGCCAATATTAGTACTGTTACAGTGATAACATAACAGATGGGCTCTCTAGACATAGAGCAAAGTAGATATTGTAAATATTAGTACTGTGACAGTGATAACATAACAGATGGACTCTCTAGACATAGAGCAAAGTAGATATTGTAAATATTAGTACTGTTACAGTGATAACATAACAGATGGGCTCTCTAGACATAGAGCAAAGTAGATATTGCCAATATTAGTACTGTTACAGTGATAACATAACAGATGGGCTCTCTAGACATAGAGCAAAGTAGATATTGCCAATATTAGTACTGTTACAGTGATAACATAACAGATGGGCTCTCTAGACATAGAGCAAAGTAGATATTGCAAATATTAGTACTGTTACAGTGATAACATAACAGATGGGCTCTCTAGACATAGAGCAAAGTAGATATTGCCAATATTAGTACTGTGACAGTGATAACATAACAGATGGGCTCTCTAGACATAGAGCAAAGTAGATATTGCAAATATTAGTACTGTTACAGTGATACCATAACAGATGGGCTCTCTAGACATAGAGCAAAGTAGATATTGCCAATATTAGTACTGTGACAGTGATAACATAACAGATGGGCTCTCTAGACATAGAGCAAAGTAGATATTGCCAATATTAGTACTGTTACAGTGATAACATAACAGATGGGCTCTCTAGACATAGAGCAAAGTAGATATTGTAAATATTAGTACTGTTACAGTGATAACATAACAGATGGGCTCTCTAGACATAGAGCAAAGTAGATATTGCCAATATTAGTACTGTTACAGTGATAACATAACAGATGGACTCTCTAGACATAGAGCAAAGTAGATATTGTAAATATTAGTACTGTTACAGTGATAACATAACAGATGGGCTCTCTAGACATAGAGCAAAGTAGATATTGTAAATATTAGTACTGTTACAGTGATAACATAACAGATGGGCTCTCTAGATACAGAGCAAAGTAGATATTGCAAATATTAGTACTGTTACAGTGATAACATAACAGATGGGCTCTCTAGACATAGAGCAAAGTAGATATTGCCAATATTAGTACTGTTACAGTGATAACATAACAGATGGGCTCTCTAGACATAGAGCAAAGTAGATATTGCCAATATAGTACTGTTACAGTGATAACATAACAGATGGGCTCTCTAGACATAGAGCAAAGTAGATATTGCAAATATTAGTACTGTTACAGTGATAACATAACAGATGGGCTCTCTAGATATAGAGCAAAGTAGATATTGCCAATATTAGTACTGTTACAGTGATAACATAACAGATGGGCTCTCTAGACATAGAGCAAAGTAGATATTGTAAATATTAGTACTGTTACAGTGATAACATAACAGATGGGCTCTCTAGATATAGAGCAAAGTAGATATTGCAAATATTAGTACTGTTACAGTGATAACATAACAGATGGGCTCTCTAGACATAGAGCAAAGTAGATATTGCAAATATTAGTACTGTTACAGTGATAAAATAACAGATGGGCTCTCTAGACATAGAGCAAAGTAGATATTGCAAATATTAGTACTGTTACAGTGATAACATAAGAGATGGACTCTCTAGACATAGAGCAAAGTAGATATTGCAAATATTAGTACTGTTACAGTGATAACATAACAGATGGGCTCTTCTCTAGACATAGAGCAAAGTAGATATTGCCAATATTAGTACTGTTACAGTGATAACATAACAGATGGGCTCTCTAGACATAGAGCAAAGTAGATATTGCCAATATTAGTACTGTTACAGTGATAACATAACAGATGGGCTCTCTAGACATAGAGCAAAGTAGATATTGCAAATATTAGTACTGTTACAGTGATAACATAACAGATGGGCTCTCTAGACATAGAGCAAAGTAGATATTGCAAATATTAGTACTGTGACAGTGATACGAGTTGGTGAACATGAAGCCTGCAATATCTGAAATGTTTGCAAAATTGGAATATTTGATAAAGACAGGATGTAAGGTTTTGGAGAGAAGTGTTTTGAGGAGAGTTCTACAAGGCCCAGCGTGCAGTACCCTGGCCGCCGATGGGATATTGTATAAAGCACCAGACGCAGACTGCATCAGCTGGTCTCTCTTTGATGTGCTGATTCTATACAAACATTAAACACAACTTGTCCACTATCATTGTGCTACAGAACACAGTCGTAGTGAATTAGATTTCCAGAATTCCGGAACGCCTTGTCGTTTAGCATACCAATTCTTTTGATCTGGCAAAGTGTTGGGGTATTAAAGCTAATGTAGTCTTGCAAAATAGAAAAAAACATCACCTGCTGCAAATTCTTTTTGATGCATCTAATGTGACATCCATCTGTTTGTAACTTATTGCTTTGGAATTTCTTTCCGAGGTTCTCTTTTGATATGATATAAAGTGCAACATATGTTATAGTACTCTAATTTTATTTTCCCTTTTTTCATTTGCATTGTTTTCTGTCCTTAATGCCAAAGAGTGATTTCAAAGTGATGTTTGTCTGGGAACATTTATTTATAAGCAGGCAAATTTGATACTGTGTGTGTGAGTGTGTGTGTGAGTATGTGTGTGTGTGTGGCCCAGACAGTTTATTCACTGAATAACATCATTATGTATGGGAACTTTTCAATAAGACTGTTATCTTTCCCATGTGGCTTTATTGTAATCTGATCTTGCATAATAAGGATTACATTAATCTGTCCTATTTTGGGATAATTTTCAATTTTCGTATTTCCTTAAATAGAATTAACGATAGACCAAATGAAAAGAAGTTTACACAGTCTTCTATTGCCATAGCAACCAATGTTTTGATGATGTAAATGTAATCTTTGCATTAGACCTAAATGTGGTGTCATCATGTAGGAATTCTACAGTCTGAGTGCAGTGATATCTCCCTCTGCCATATGGTGATGCTCACAGCCTGCCTCTCTCAGATAACAGACCACATTCGCAATAGTACGCATTGGCTGGCTACTCATTCTTTATCAAGTTTTTTTTTTTCAAAATTCTTCAATCATTATTCCCTTTCTTATTAAAGCTTGAGTTGAGTTGTGTATATCTCATCCAATTCTGTTTTGGTACAATTCATTGGGTAAAATCAGTGGAGATGAAGGTGAACATTTTGTGCATTAAATATCAGCCTCTTTTCTGAACCATCAGCTTTCCAGATAGTCCTCATTGGATTGCGTAAAACTGGTCAACAAGTTTCATATTCAATTGATATTTTTATCAGAACAGAAATGTCTTCTTACAAATGATGTTATTTATATCTTGTAGACTGAAGCAGATATAAATCAGATTCTGAATTGAGTGAGCAGACCCAGCTTATGAATAAATAATGTTCATATATAGAAAAAAGATAATCTTGTAATTTCCTTGTCAGATAACTCATAATTCGTTTCCTAATAAATGAACTATAAATAGCAGGGAAAATTCAGTGGAAATGGCTTGACAAGGAGAAGGAGAGGCGGACATATTGTCAGATCTACTGTGATTCCCAGAGCAGGATTGATGCTCTGAATAAGATCAATCATCCCTCTCTCTGATTTGTAAACCCTCAAGATTCTGCACGACTCAATAGTGTTACAAGATGGTCATCTTAATGACTGTGTGGGACTTGTTGATTACTTTTATATGAGATTAAACAGGTGTTTGGTCCTCGCTATTTACCGCATTCACTATCAGTGGAGGAAATAGTCTCAGATTGAAGCCTACTTCTGACATCCTCTCCAATGTAAGAAGCATTGATGAGCTTTAATTCTGAGCCTGATCCTCAACGGTTAGGAATCTGATGAGCTGGCAAGTTTCCTGTTTGCAGCACAATCTTACACCCCAAGTTGCCACCTTTGAGGTCATCAATTCAAGCTAGATATATCAGTTTAGGTTTTATGAGCTGGTCTCAGTGACCATGCAGCCTGCCATATATATATATATATAATGTAGGGAGGGCTAAACAAGGCCATGCTGGTGTAAGGGGGGGGGGGGCTCTCAGAGCCTCATGGTGGTTCCCAGGGGGGACACTCACTTCCTCCAGGATTAGCAACACCTGATTCATCTTGTGAGGGGATCCCAGCCAGAGACACTCCCAGACTTACACATAATCCCAACTATACGAGCAAGGAATAGTCTGGGCTGAAAGCAGGTTTGAGCACAATAAGTTTTGTGTTATTGACCTTTGACCTTTTTAGCACAATTAGAGCTATATCAAGTGAGATAGAAGCCAGTCACTGGGACTTAATGACATACTCATTTCACTGAGTCACTATGGACCTTTCTCTTGCATTATCCCATTTATATGATAACTCAGAGTAAAGATCTTGATCAGTTATTGAGTTCTGGTTGGAGAAGCAGCTCTGGATCAGATATCTGCCTTTCTCAATCATGTAACAAGACCAAAGCACTTTTCCCAACCCGGAATCAAACCCCAGACCTTCAATCAATTTATTTGAAAATGCTCTATTTTTACAAAAATAGTAATTCCCGTTGACTGATATTTCTCGCCAGATGGCACCATCAGCATGACACATAAAGATCCTCAAGTCAGAACTTCAAATGTTTTTGTACTTGTACAATTTAGTTAACATTATAAAGTTATTTCTGTTATATTCTATTTTATCATAACAGAATTTTTGGCAGAAGTAGGAAAATACTAGAACTAAAAGTAGGTTTATAGCAGTATTTATGTTAAAGAAGGCAAATACTTGTTCTCCTGTCAGAATTAACTATAAAATAAAACTCATGTCACAAATAGCTAAATAACAGAACTCACTGTTCTGTGTAGAACTCTGTGGCTGTCTTTATTACAAGCAGATATAGAGGTGGGTGTGGCAACCTCTTGGCTATTCCACCTCAGTGCTCCCCCAGGGCAGGTGAGAGCTCAGCGGAGAGAGAGGCATACAAGATGGTGGCAACCACAGCTGACACAGGAAGTCTCCACTGAGATATGCTAACAGGACACAGAGCAGGCATACAAGATGGTGACAACCACAGCTGACACAGGAAGTCTCCATTGAGATATGCTAACAGGACACAGAGCAGGCATACAAGATGGTGGCAACCACAGCTGACACAGGAAGTCTCCACTGAGATATGCTAACAGGACACAGAGCAGGCATACAAGATGGTGGCAACCACAGCTGACACAGGAAGTCTCCACTGAGATATGCTAACAGGACACAGAGCAGGCATACAAGATGGTGGCAACCACAGCTGACACAGGAATTCTCCACTGAGATATGCTAACAGGAAACAGAGCAGGCATACAAGATGGTGGCAACCACAGCTGACACAGGAAGTCTCCACTGAGATATGCTAACAGGACACATAGCAGGCATACAAGATGGTGGCTACCACAGCTGACACAGGAAGTCTCCACTGAGATATGCTAACAGGAAACAGAGCAGGCATACAAGACGGTGTCAACCACAGCTGACACAGGAAGTCTCCACTTAGATATGCTAACAGGACACAGAGCAGGATAAAGGCTCTTAAAGTTGTGTTATATTGTGTCACTCATAATCCAGATTAGATGAAACACTAAGGGTTATGGCACTACCACATTTTGTTGTAGTCAATGTATACAAACACATTTATATGACACATTTATCATGTAAATTTAATGTAAGACAATACAGTCATAAAAACTGTCCAATGTATGGTTTGCACATAGAAGGAGCATATGAGTGTATGGACATTTCTGATATATAATTCAGATTCTCATCACATGGTAAATAATGCAGTGAGAACCATCCCGGGATGCTGAGAGATACAGAGAAACACAATCAGTTTGAGCACATTGTGTTGATTCTGGTTCCCCGCTCTTAATCAAATATTGATTAGTTCTTTAAATACTGAGAGATGGGCATTGATAAAAGTTCACATATGAGAATGAAAAATTAACAAAGGCATATTGTGTTAGTCATTAATGATATCAGTGCTCAGGAAAATGAATTTTTGGACATACTTGGCATCATAATCAATACCCTGGCCAAGGGAATTTAGCCACCAGGTGGCACTTTGAAGAGCATTGTAGATTTGGGAAGAGATTTTCTCAGGATTCTGGATCTCTGTAATGGGTGAAATTTGTGCCACCAGGGTATGAAGATGCTTTCTGTTTTGCTAAAAAATTGATTGTGATTCTGAACCAGAAACTTGAAAGGTAATGAGAACAGACTGATACCTTTATGGTCTGTCTACCTAATGTCTTTACAAATCATAATCACAGTCCTGGGCTGGTGACTGTGAAAATGCTGCCAACAGGAGGCGCTGTGACTATACTATACTAACACCACTAAAAACGTATCAGGCCATTGTTAATATATTAATAGATTTTAAGTGATTGATATTAATATGAATAGATATAAAATGTTTTATAATTTAACATTGGTTGTAAAAAGATTAAAATGAAAAAAAAAATTGTATGGCAGTGTAGTTTATAATGAAATAAAATGCTACATGACACATAAAACACAAACCAAAATTGGTAGAAAAAGACAAAGAAATTTTGATATAAGTGAAACTCCAATGTGTCATGTTTTAAATTAGATTACGTATATGCTATTATTATAATTTTAAGTTAAGAGTGGAGTGTTTTGTATGTTTAGAGTATAGTGTTATATGTTGAGAGTGTAGTGTGTTGTATGTTTAAAGGGCAGTGTGTGGTGAGTACAGTGTATTGTATGTTTAGAGTGTAGTTTATTGTATGTTTATAGCGTAGTGTCCTGTATGTTTAATGTACGTGTTGTATGTTTAAAGGGCAGTGTGTTGTATGTTTAGAGTGTAGTATATTGTATGTTTAGAGTGTAGTTTGTTGTATATTTAGAGTGTAGTATATTGTATGTTTAGAGTTAAGTTCGTTCTATATTTAGAGTGAAGTCTATTGTTTGTTTAGAGTGTAGGATGTTGTATATTTAGAGTGCAGCATGTTATATGTTTAAAGTGTAGTATATTGTATGTTTAGAGTTAAGTTTGTTCTATATTTAGAGTGCAGTCTGTTGTATGTTTAGAGTGTAGTGTGTTTTATGTTTACAGTGTAGTGTTTTGTATGTTTAGTGTATAACGTGTTGTATATTAAGTTCAGTATATTGTATGATTTCAGACACACCTGTGGTGGGTTGACAAGCGTGTATACCCTGAGATGACTCGGCCGTGGTTTGCCCGGCAGCTACCCTTCCCCCACTGCTACTACATACCCCTCAAGAAACACAAGCAATGCCAGAATAACATAACAGACGTCTACGGCGGTGAAGATGTCACTGAAAATGACATAGAAACAAAGGTATTTCACTATTATTCCATCCACTCTGATGTTATGAGGGACATGTTTTCAGCCATTTTATCCTCCAAAGGGAAGGATGGATGTCAACATACACCACCGTTGATGGACAGGAAGGATGTTAAAGTTCCCATTGTTCTACCTTAATGTCAGTCATTTTGTAACATTACATAGGGCTGCAACTTGTTACAATGTAATCATTGTCGGGCCACTTGAATCATGAAATTTTGACTGCAGCACTTAATTGAGCATATGGAATAACCATGGATACAAATTTTATTACCGTAATTTAATATGCAGAAAAAAATGGTTAGTCCTGCCAATCAACAGAATTTAAACAGGCTAATCCATTGGGGTTAACTGATTCATCAAGTTCGTCAGCCATTTATTTTAACTGATTCAATATATTAGCACCATATTTTATAGTTTCACAAAGATTGGCTCATTTTTATGAATATTCAGGATAAAAACCTTTTTTAACTGTTTTCAGTTGTACAAGGAAGCAAAAGAATGCCTCAACTACCTATCAGCTAAACTTGGCGAGAATGATTACTTCTTTGGCTCAACGTAAGTTATGCAAACATGCGCAGATATGATCATCCAACTTTTATCTTCTTTTTTTATATTAGAAACTTAGTTAATGTATTCTTTGTAAATAATAATAACTGTAAATATTCAACAATTTTTTTTCAGACCTTCATCACTTGATGCAGTGGTATTTGGATTTCTGGCCCCACTCCTTAAGGCGCCATTCCCGAACACAACATTACAGAATCACCTGAAGGGATGTGTCAACCTCTGCCAGCACTGTCACCGTATTCTCAACAATTATTTCCCTGTCACCCCAGAAGGTAAGTCCTTCACATCACATGCCTACTCTGCTATCATATCAGCACTTATATCAGCACTTATGTCAGCACTTATATCAAGTTCTATTTACATCAGCACTTTTATCAAGTTCTATTTATATCAGCACTTACATCAGCACTTATATCAAGTTCTATTTTTATCAGTACTTATATCAGGATCTATTTATATCAGCATTTGTATCAGGATCTATTCTTATCAGCACTTATATCAGGATCTATTCTTATCAGCACTTATATCAGGATCTATTTACATCAGTACTTATATCAGGATCTATTTATATCAGCACTTATATCAAGTCCTATTTACATCAGCACTTATATCAGGATCTATTTATATCAGTACTTATATCAGGATCTATTTATATCAGCACTTATATCAAGTCCTATTTACATCAGCACTTATATCAGGATCTATTTATATCAGTACTTATATCAGGATCTATTCTTATCAGCACTTATATCAGGATCTATTCTTATCAGCACTTATATCAGGATCTATTTACATCAGTACTTATATCAGGATCTATTTATATCAGCATTTGTATCAGGATCTATTTATATCAGCACTTGTATCAGGATCTATTCTTATCAGTACTTATATCAGGATCTGTTTATATCAGCACTTATATCAAGTCCTATTTACATCAGCACTTATATCAGAACTTATAGTAGGTTTTACTTATATCAGGATCTATTTATATTAGCACTTATGATAGGTTCTACTTATAACAGAACTTATATCAGGTTCTGCTTGTATCAGCACTTATATCAGCATCTACTGAACAGCAAATTTTCTTTAAAAGATAAAATCTTTCTTGTTGAAATATAATGTGATTTTTACCAATGTTGAATGATATGTTGCAGAAGCAGAGGCTGAGCGTAAGAGAGAAGAAGAGGCACGAGCAAAACGGGCCGACGTCGTCGACTTCCCACACAGACGCAAGAACATGATGGTGTCTGGGATGGTGGCGCTGACCGCCATGGTCGGCTATGCTTTCCTCAGTGGAATGGTAGCTATCCCACAGTCAAATAGAGACAATGGAAACCAGCTGGAAGAACCACAAACCAACACCACTGCTAAGTCTAGCAAAACCCCAAATTTCAATCAGTTTGAAAGACTCTTTGAAGAAACGGCAACTGGGTCAGGTCAAAGGTCATCTGGGCCACAGGAAGGTCAAAGAGATGAGAACGCTAATTAAATAGTCCTATTTAAATGGTTGTTTGTTATGCTTGATATTTGAACCATGAGGGCAGGTTTTTTAGCCCTGTTTCTCATAGTTCGCATAGAAAAACTTGTGTCCATCTGTCCAAAATACAGATGATTACAGGTATTAAATAATTGCTATATAATAGGGAATATGGGGAACATGGTTAATTATCAGAGCTGATCTCTCACAGCAAGAGGACTAAATAGATTGATTCAAGCTCCAGATTATTTAATGCAGACGTATGGTTGCAGTCAGTCCACGGCATCCTGGAGATGACATGGCAGCTGCCAGAGGGAGAACGGTGGGATAAAGAGAAACAGAAAGGATTTAATTATTGCATTGAAGCAAAGTGTTGTATATATCTGCTAGGTGTAAATTTCATCTTTTTAATTGTATATGACAAGTGGGGTTCTCTGTTAAGGTGTTGTGGCCAAAGCTTCAGTGCCCTGTCAGCAGCATTATGTGGACATTGCACAGTCATACCCTGGATGTAGACTTGGACACTCTTAATGCAATATGAATGTCAATGCTGTTAAACCGTTACAAATTTATGTACAGTTTTAACCATAAACCAGGAAAGTAATATATTGTGCTGTTTCAATCTTTGGTGTTTCTTATTGTATAAATATAATGGAAGATAACTCACATTCTTGGCAGAACTTGTATAATTCTCTTATATCTTGAGTTGCCTAAGACATGGAGATCTAATGAGAGATGCTAAAGTTGTAGAGGACAATAATAGGGTCATGTGCTCTACTTCCTTATCTTAATTTTGTACATTTTGATTTCATACATTTTCAGATATTTCAAATACGATATATGCACAAGTAATATATTTTAAGCAAGATATTTCAAATAACATTTCTGTTTTCAAATAAGATTTCTGTCTCATCCTATGCCAAACATGCCCTCACATTTTCTTTGGTAATTCACAGTAATTGATAAATGATAGAATATTTCAGCTAAAAGAAAGAACAAATACCAGAATCAAAGCACAGGAAATGTTTCCTATCCTTATTCTATTATGTGTTAGGCCCTTAAGACATTTTGATGCAATCTTCAACCAACTTTTTTCAATCTCGGTTTTGGTGCTTTCACAGCTTGCCTTCACAAATGATTTCCATGGTAATATAGTACCGGTAAGTGCAAATGCACTCGGCACTCTCTCTCGTGTTCCACTCCTGTTCCTTCATCGGGTATATTCACTTACCGTATGTGTAGATACCAAGGTCTGGAGAAGGCGTGATATGATATTGTGATGGTATTTGTCAGAAAGAATATTGTGACATTGTAAAACAATCTCACCATTTGGAACTTTCATCAGTGAATAAAAAATATAAAAAGAACTAATGTTTGTCTGCCGTTTTAATAGCAACATTAGAAGACAATCCCAAGTGATTAATTGCTTCCAAAAAATAAAGAGGTCAATTTGGAATGAAATTAAACAATACCAGATGATTTAAGGCCAGGGAAGATAATTTTGTTTCTTATCGCCACTATTTTTCTTATGAAACAAAAAAGTTGCAGGTGGTTTCCTAAGTCATGAGGAATAAGAATGATTATGTTTTAGGTTTTAAAACAATGTTAGCTGGATAGTAAATTGAAGGATTTAAGTGCAGGAACTATCAAAATATTGTCGATTCTATAAAACAACCTTATAGTGAGTCTTGCTGAATGTAATGGCACCTCAATACAGTAATATATGTAAACTGTGCACAACAACTAGAAGTGACGCTAAAATTGTCAGAAAAAGATTTGAAAATATGCCAAAATATTACTATAAAATCAATCAGGCTTGCACATTGATTTTATTTTGAACATACTTTGTTTTGTAAAACCTCTGGTGTTATTGAGAATTGCAATTATCAAGGAATATCTGAGCTTACTTTTTCAGCGATCAGCTTGATGTGGTATTTATGATATATTTATTTAGATCGTGCTAAGGGAATAGCATGAATCAAGTACAGCTAAGAGAATTTAGAAAAAGTACAAAATCATTAGTATTTATTGTTGCAACACTTTCTAGTTTACAATTTCTGAGCAAAAGCCATTGGGTCACAAAATACGGATTCTCTGCAATATAGAAATACATCCCTTTTGCTAATAACACCATCTGCAGATATCCAGATCTGAGTTCATTTTGGCTGCCAACCCCTTTCATTAATATGTATCATCCTACCATAAATTATAGCTCCATCAATAATAACTGCTGAATAAAATTCTTGTCAATATTTTCTGTGAAGTGTTCACTGAGGTGTGGCTACTCACTGAAGCATGAACATTTCAACAAACCTCAGTGGAGAACCTCATGAAACACATTTCCACCAAGTTTTAAGATGGGATGTTCATTAAAAGCCAAGATAATAAAACATGCCAATGTTCTTCCTATAAAACGTTGAATTGCTCACTGAAGTATGACTTCCTGGAGGCGTGACTTTCAAATATATATATATATATATATATATATATATATATATATATATATATATATATATATATATATATATATATATATATATATATATATATAGTATATATATATATATATATATATATATATATATATATATATTATATATCTATATATATATATATATATATATATATATATATATATATATATATATATATATATATATATATATATATATATATATATATATATATATATATATATATATATATTGTTTGATATGGTATGTGGAGCGGATAATTTGGTGTTATGTTGGCTCAAGTGATGTTACCCACATGATAATGGTATGCTGGTAATTGCAAGCTTAATTTAAGGTTAACCGGTTATGTGTAACTCGATGAGCCAGTTAAATAAGGGTTCCAAGTATGGTTTGTATTGAGTCTAAACATCTGGTATTTTGCAGAGGAAAGTGTTAGTAATCAGGTTAGCAATATTTTATTGACCAGTAGTATGTGCTTATTAATTGCTAATATAGGCAAGTTATGGTCGATAACCGTTGGGGTTGTTTTACTTAGTGTTTGCTAATGGGTTAATTCAGGCTTTCTTAAACACCAAGTCCAAATAAGAGTGAGGGCTTTGTCTAAGTTAGAAGTTACCTAATTGTGTCATCAAGTCTGAAAATAATGTCATCTATTACATCCTTTTGATATTAGTTACTGCATTCAGGTAAGTGTGTTCATGTAATCTGAAGTTCACGATCACTTGAGATCACTACGTGGGATGGATCAATCTCCATAATGAACTTTTGATGGCTGGAGTGACATGGGATGGGACCATACGAAGGGGTTTTGTGATATTAATGGTGAATTCATATTGGAATATATGATTTACACAATGATGAAGTGATTCTGTTATGTATAATACAATATATGTCTATGTATAATACAATATATGTTAATGTATAATATATTTCATGCGCACTCTATGTGGCAGAACATAATATTTAATGAATGAGGTCTGCTCCTTCATACATATACATTTATATTCTAAGGTCTTTGGGGTAATAGTTCTTTCTGGGCAGTTTCTATTTTTTCACACCACATACCACAGTAGTTATACACAGATCAAAAAGTTCCAGAACACTGATAATGCCTGCGCCAAGAATCAACCCAAGAGCGCCACCTATATCACAGAGAAGGTCCATCAAATTATACAGGGGGCTATGCACAACATGGTTGAGAACGAGGGTGTTGTAGTATATGTTAAGATGAACCAAGTTGTCTCTCCAATACTCCAAGTCTTTGCCATAAACATCGATTGTTTTCTGCAGGTAGTGTTTTGTGAATGTGCCCAGGGAACTGCCATAATTGTAGATGACCTCTTCGCACTCCACTGGGCAGTGACCACAGAGGTCATTCTCAGTGAAGTTCCTTTGAAAATCAGCCACGCAAGAGTCTTGGACTTCTGGAGAGCATACACCAACGCCATCTACTGGCATGTGTAAAAGGCGGCATTTACAAGCTTGAATGAGTGCATCAATTAAACACTCAAAGGTGCA
Organism: Amphiduros pacificus; assembly: GCA_949316495.1. Lineage (NCBI taxonomy): Eukaryota > Metazoa > Annelida > Polychaeta > Phyllodocida > Hesionidae > Amphiduros > Amphiduros pacificus. The sequence continues at coordinate 16,194,597 of OX439010.1, forward strand.
AGAGCCCCGACTATATTCAGCAAAATACTTCAGATCTTTTGTGTTGCACTGCTCATAGGGAGGACTAAGATTGTTTATCTGAAAGTAAAAAGATTGTTTCAAATGTAGTTTTATCTTTTTTGATTGACATTGTGTCTGCAGCTTAATAACAACTGTTCTTGCATTTATTCTGATTGAACTAAGTACATGGTTTTGGAAAGTAAATTGTCAATCCTGGTTTGTGTGATTATTAGTAGATGTATTAGTCCTTTTCTACCTGAGTGCGCTCTATTCCAATAAAAGTCTTGTATCCTGTTGGCACCGAGAATCCGTATTTTCCTGCTAGAGGGGGATCAATATGATGACTCAGCAAAATCTGAAGAAAAAAATAGATAAATAGATAGTTTTTTAGTATTTCTTCAGATATAGATGAATTTGTTTAAATAGAGATATTGTTTTCAAATAATAAATTGCGTAGAAAGTGTGTTTATCGTGCACTATCAAAGGTCATTTTAATTTGACAGTTACCTTATGCTTTGAACTCTGGATTGGCCTTGAATCTAGTTACCTGAGTTTTTTAAGACTAACCATAAGAGGCTGTTTACATAAAGTACAGTATAGAATTTTAGAGTTGTGTGGAAACCCCGCAAAGCATATCTATTTTGTTAAAAGAATATAATCAGGAGAGATAAATTAGTATGATAATTGTTCACAAAAGTGGTATTTTGAAGGATTTTAGACAGCCCAATAGCAAAATAGAAGTCGTTCTATAAAAGAAAACAACTAGTTTATTCAATATTTTATGGTCATCGTCAAAAATAACGGGACCGAAAACTAACAAGATGGAAAGAAATTGTTTATTATGTAATATGTGTTTCTCAAAAACATACATTCCGACATGGCACACGTGTCGGTCTACATACGGGTTATTGTCCAGGAGCTGGAACTAGAAATAAGGTGACTTTCAATATTATATCTAACACATTATACCAAATAATTAGTTTGAATATTTCCAAACCATCTGCGTAACGTCACAATGAAAGGTATATGTGCCTGGTAAAAACGAGAAATGCAGGAGACCCCATATTGTGCATTCTCCACCAAATACCCTCAAGCTGCAGTCAGGTCACGGGCACCTCCACTCATTTTCTTTTCATTTTATCAGTCAAACTAATAATACCTTCCCAGATATGACGAAGAAATGGCAAATGACAATTATCTCTTCGAAGGTCATTTTAGCCCTGGAGAAGGGTAAAAGCACCACCAGAGATGCACAAAAGGCTCTCCTATCCTTATTGATTTGCTTGTTTGTTTGTTTGTTTGTTTGTGGTTTTACATCACTTTCAACATTATTTCAGTCATTTCGTGATGAGACCTACTTGTAGCAGATATAGTGCTGCCTCACTGAATTGTCATGTCGCAGGTCCTTGACATGACAACCCACCCGGTCACAGATTTACAAGGACAACGGGTCCTTAACCCTTTGGCACAGACCTCAGCTCATGTGTGAAATTGTATCATGATTTCAATCTCGACACGGCTGGGGATCAAATCCACGGCCTTTGCCTATCCTGATTGAGAAAGAGCTAAAAGCATGGCGAGACCAAATTTGCTCTTGGTCAGGACTGCACCCAGCATTGCTTGGCCTTCTTTCCATCATTATTGGTGTTATGATTATTATCCCTATGCTGAGGAGGGTACAGGGACTGTCAATCGTCAAAAAAAGATTTAAGGAGATCTTTACTTTGTTTTGGGTCTATAAATCAACTCTATTGATATGAATTACAACCATTCTAATTAAATGAATATTGTATTTTTTATCAAGTTTTACCTGGAATCCTTGTATATCACTTGTTGAGAGATATTCGTCAGTTTGAACATGAAGTTTGAGGTCAAGGCCACCTTCCGTAGATGTGAACCTTGTGGAAATATTCCCATCTGAAACACACAGTTCAGTTACTGAAAAGTATATATATAAGCCACCTCTCAGTCAAGTTATGAAGGGTGACACCCTCAGGCATTTCGAGTGTGAAGAAGCCACCCCTCAGTTAGATTTGATGTGAAGAAGACATTCCTCTAACTTGGCTTAGGGGTGGCTTCTTTACTCGTAGCCAGATTTGGTGTTAAGAAGCCACTCCTCTAACTTGACTGAGGAGTGGCTTCTTTACTCATAGCCAGATTTGGTGTTAAGAAGCCACTCCTCTAACTTGACTTATGGGTAGCTTCTTCACTCACAGCCAAATTCGGTGTGAAGAAGCCATTCCTCTAACTTGACTGAGGGGTGGCTTCTTCACACTTGACCATGTGTAGTGCTATACTTGACACTTGCAATGGGGAAGAATCTGAATAAAAGGGGCCCTGTGTCTTCCAAGCAATCAGTATTCAGTCAGCATTCCAGATATCAGTATCAAGCATAGTTCCAGTATTTTCAGTTTCTTCAACAAGTGTTCATAAGCCATTGTAAAATGGTTCTCAGTGCTGCAGAGAAGCAGAAGCGCTACAGAGAGCGCAAGAAAGCAGAACTAGGTGAATCTGTTTTTAAGCAGAAAGATTGTTCCAGAAAACGTGTTGTTAGAGAGAGAAACGTTGAGGCTGCTAGGGAGAAGGAAAGAGAGTACCAGAGACGTTACCGGTCTGCCAAGAAAGCTGCCCAGGTGGTGTCACCTGCTGTACAAGATGCTGCAGTGCCCTACACTCCATCACCTTGAAGAAGTATGCCATACAGTTCAACATCTAGTCTCAACAGAGCAGTGAAGCGTGCCCAGTCTGCACTTCCAACATCTCCAAGAAAACGTCAGAAGGTCGTGGCTAGTCTGGCAACATCCTTCATCACTGAAGCCGATGCTAGTGATAGTAAGAAGAGTCCAGTACCACCCGCAAACAAGACTCCAGATAGTGTTCGATCCAGAGTGCAGGAGTTCTACCTTCGTTCTGACATCGCCTGGATGGCCCCCGGTAGAAAGGATTCTGTTACAGTAGTGCGTAATGGCGAGAAGGTCCAGGAGCAGCAGCGTTATCTGCAGATGACTATTGCTGAAGCCTACGCTCTCTACAGTGAAGAGTTCCCAGATGACAAGATCAAGCTGTCCTCTTTCAAGTCCCTGCGTCCTGATGTTGTTTTGTGCAAAAGTGATATGCCTCACAATGTGTGTATGTGTACATATCATGAGAATGTCAATCTTCTGCTCCAGGGTATGAACCATGTTCCCAGTCTGCCAGCAAATCACAAGGATTTATTAGATTACATTACCTGTGATGTGAACAGTGAGGACTGTATGTTTGGTAGATGTGATATCTGCAAACAGCATACATCTGTAGATTATGTGAGTACTCTCGTGGATGAAGCTCAACTCGGTGAAGACGTCAAGTGGTACCAGTGGACTCGTGTGGAGGATGGTACTACCCAGAAAGTTCAGAAGTCAGGAAGCGTGTATGATGCCCTAGTGGCACTCTGTGATAAACTGCCTGCATTCAGAATACATAGCTTTGTGAAGAACACTCAAGCTGTGTATTTCAAGGAGATGTACACTGCCCCACAACCGCATCATGCTGTGCTGCAAATGGACTTCAGTGAAAATGCCTCCATCATAGAGCAAGATGAAGTACAGAGTGGTCATTGGAACCACAAACAAGTGACACTGTATACTGCTGTAGCATGGACTAGTGAAGGGCCATTTTCATTCTGTGTAACTTCTGATTGCCTGTCACATGACAAGTATGCTGCAGCAACATTCACAGACACCGTTATTGACTCTCTGCAGTCCAAGCTGAGTGATGAGCTGACTGACATAGACATTTTCACAGATGGGGCAGCCCAGCATTTCAAGCAGAAGTTCATGTTCATGTACATAACAGACTTACTTGTGAGTAAGGGAATTCGTGTTAACTGGCACTTCTTTGCTACATCCCATGGCAAAGGTGCAGTGGATGGTATTGGTGGTACTGTAAAGAGAGCTGTCTTTGGCATGATAAAAACGCGCAGAGCTGTTATTGACAACGCTAAGGAATATGCTGAGTGTGCTGGCAATGTTGTAAAAGCTACCACTGTGGTGTATGTGGACAATGATACCATAGAGCAGAAGAAGCCAGTGCTGGATGTATTGTGGGCCTCTGTTAAGGCTGTTCCTGGAACACAAGGTGTAAATTGTGTCCGTACACTTGAACCTGGAGTAGTTACTGTGTCCAGCTACTCCCAGAAACGTGGACAGGTTTACCATCTTGTGCCACAAGTTGTTAACATTGTACCTGCTAACCCTGACAATAATAGTCTGAATACTGGTGACAGTGGTGTTTCAGTGAAAGTTCAGGGAGGGAAGTGGTATGGTATATACTGGGAGCCAACAGAATATTGGTACCTGGGACAGGCTCTTAGACAGGATGAGACCGATTGTGCCAAGTGGCACTTTTCATTCCTGCAGCAAACACACCAAGATGTTAACAGGTTTAAGGTTGTGAAGGACTTGGCCTGTGTAAGTAAAGACTGTGTTTTAGTGGAGGTGGAAGCACCAGCTCCCACCAGTTCAACAAGGACTGGGCTCCTGAAGCTAACAGACTTTGATTACAGCAGTGTGGTCCGTGAGTTCACACAGTTGAAATAAAGACTCTAATTTGCACTGAACAGGCCAAAGATGAGTGATCAGCACTAAATTAGCCAAATAAGAACTGTAACATTTAGACATGTCCATTTGATGTGTTTCACAAACATGTACATATTAATATTGTTCTATGATGTAAATAAATCTTGTAAATGGAAATGGTCTTCTTGTTATTTTTAACAGGTATTGGGTATAATTGTTCCCTTTTCCAGGTAATATGTATCAAATGGTTATATTTCATGCACAACATGTTTGAATTAATGGTTTAAAACAATTCTTGGAGATATTCTGACATAAAAATGTGGGGAAAACAAACTCTTTGGATAATGCACAATTCTGTCATTCCGTTACTTTTTCAATATGTCATTCCGTTACCATACTATTTACTCTGCTACAACCAAAGGAAAACTTATTTTGCCACAATTTTTGGCTATATGGTAGTTTAATAGGTTGTTCAAAGGACCATTAACATATGATTAAGGAAATCTTAATGGAACTGCAAAATTATTAAATTTTTATACATACACCTAAAACTGCGGTATATTTCTGTCATTCCGTTACCGAAAATATAATTGCATATTTTCATATGAAAATACAAAATTTCAATTTTTTACAATTTATCATATTGAAATATGCATTAAAACCTTTAAATAACAGTTCCAAATGCTCATTTAAGTTAATTTTGAAAAAAGTTATAGCTAAATGAAGGTTGCTGTACCACCATCTTGTCATTCTGTTACCGCTTGGCCAAGCCCATATATATATATCCTCAGAAAAGTCTTTTATTATTATTATGAATTACATTGTGTGGTCCCAGGCAGATTTACCAATTGAGAAATGTGCCTACATTCTGAAGGAAAGTTTTTCTTCTTGCATTGCCGAACATATCAATGTACTCCCAAGAAGTAGTTAATTGGCAAAATTTGCAACATAAACATTATAAACAATTATCAATTAGGTATTTTGGTTGAAAAACAAACATGTCAGCTCTCGCTGAGATGCCAGAGTGACTCTCTCAGTTCACACCTATACTCTGATGTCACTGTTGATAACACCTACTGGTTAACCCTTGCATGCCAAATTTAGGTCATCTTAGATGCCATTGGACCCCTTACATGGTGCTGACAAAGATATAGTCACAACACAAACGTGTAGAAATATAAAGTATAGAATAACTTAGTAATGGTTTATTGATACTTTATTGATCATAATATGATGTTAACTTGTCGTGTTTGTCAAGTGATAAAAGAAAGGATCGATAATATTGAGTATATCTCATCCAAACCAGCTCACGAGGTTTTCACACTATCCTACCTCCAGACTTGTTTGTGACAATATAAAAAACTGGGTATTTTAATTCTTCAAAAATATTGCATCCAACGTGTTTGTCATGAATATCTTACATTTGTTGAATGAGTAGCAGATGCCCATGTCTGTTAATACAGGAACCAAGTAGTGCTCTGGACATGGCATCCCCTCAAATGAACACTGAAATAAAACAACACACAAAATACATCAGCTATTTTACATTAAAACGTGTTGGCCCTTAAGAGACTTTTTGGCCAACTTACTGCTAGTGCTTTCTTGACTTGAGTATGCCCCATTCAGTTCTTTTTAATCCTCCAGGCTGGTTCCATACCAAATAGTTTCCTCAGGGATCATAAGGGAAAGATACATAAGGATTTATATACCTACATTGTACATCAATACTACATTAGCATTATGATCAAGATAGGGATTAAGGTTTGAGGGTAGAAGTAAATATTGTTAAGCCCCAGAGAAATTTGGAAACATTTGATACATATCAGAACCCCAAAATTCAGCATTTTACCCCCCCCACCCCCCCCCCCCCCCCCCCCACTGGTTCAACGCCAAATTGGACTTCCCTTTCAAAGTATGGTATTTTCTCTGAATGGAGTAAATATCATGCCCTGGGGTGATCTGTTATAGTCACAGTCAAAACAGAGGGAGTGATATTGTATTGAGTTGGAATTATGCTGAATGTTTTGATTGCCCTCTGTCTATAATGAACGCTTCCATCATCTGGACATTGATGATGGAAGGAATAAAGAGGAATGTAGGAACGATAAAGAGGAAAAAGAGAAAGGAAAAAGAAGACAAATAAAAAAGCGGAGAAGGATGGGAAAGATGAGCATGAAGAGGAAGAAATGAGGGGAAAATAGGAAAGATAAGAGTACGATAGGAAACAAGAGGAAGGTTTGATAGGAGGGGAAGGAGGCAAAAAGAAGTGCTCGGTAGGAAAAAAGAGGACGGATTGATAGGAAGGGAAGGAGGCAAAAAGAAGATCATGATAGAAACAAGAGGAAGAATTGATAGGAGGGGAAGAAGGCAAAAAGAAGTGCTCGGTAGGAAACAAGAGGAAGGTTTGATAGGAGGGGGGAGGCAAAAAGAAGAGCATGATAGGAAACAAAAGGAAGAATTGATAGGAGGGGAAGGAGGCAAAAAGAAGAGCTCGGTAGGAAACAAGAGGAAGGTTTGAAAGGAGGGGGAGGCAAAAAGAAGAGCATGATAGGAAACAAAAGGAAGAATTGATAGGAGGGGAAGGAGGCAAAAAGAAGAGCTCGGTAGGAAACAAGAGGAAGGTTTGAAAGGAAGGGAAGGAGGCAAAAAGAAGAGCATGATAGGAAAAAATAGGAAGGTTTGATAGGAGGGGAAGGAGGCAAAAAGAAGAGCACGATAGGAAAAAAGAGGAAGAATTGATAGGAGGGGAAGGAGGCAAAAAGAAGAGCACGATAGGAAAAAAGAGGAAGAATTGATAGGAGGGGAAGGAGGCAAAAAGAAGAGCATGATAAGAAAAAAGGAAGTATTGGTAGGAGGGGAAGGAGGCAAAAAGAAGAGCATGATAAGAAAAAGGAAGTATTGGTAGGAGGGGAAGGAGCAAAAAGTTGACTGCAGAGGTAGTATTTAAATACCTGCAGAGGTAGTATTTAAATACCTGCAGAGTAATTAGTTCCAGCATAGAGAAAGTAGAAGGTATTTTCTCTATGGTTCCAGTACCTACTCGCCCTATATAGTGTATTTATCTACTAAATGTTTTAAATTATCTATTTATACAGAGTTGTCAGAGCTGGAAATATATGAATTCTTTAGACAGAATAAATACGCTAAATGCTCAAGATTGTATGGCCTCTTAAACCATGGACTAAATCATCTCTATTTAGTCCATGTTTTAACCAACTTACTCGCAGTTAATCTTCAAATTGTCAGTTAATTTCTTGATAAATATAAATCTTGAAATCGAGAGCTTTGTATTAATGAAAACTTAACAACTGAAACAGATTCTGTTTTGTTCTGACAGCAGTACTGATTGGTCATTTGTAAGACACCTGGCAGCTGACCTGGTTACAATGTATGGCCTGATGTTGGTCAATTCAGATTTGGCAATATTTTTGTGAACAAGGCAACTTGGGGAATTCCAAATTTAGAATGGTATCCAATATAGGGCAATTACTGCAGAGGTAGTAATTGAATGCTACCTCTGTATTTCAGAGTAGCATATTACTGTCGATGTAATGCAGAGTAATGTGAATATGAATTATTAATAAAATCTCACTTACCTCTAAGATCATATCACTTCTGTTTGGAGCATGTTTGTAATAGGTCTCCAAATCGAAATTGTCCATGAAAGTCTGATTTGCATAAATCGAGTCATTGAGACCGGATCCGGATGTGGATATTTTCACTGAGTTATGATTACAGATGGTTATCATAGGTAAATGCAGCTTTCCCACATAACTGATATTCGTCAAAATCGAAACAGGCCATTCTAAATACACATTGATTTGAATAACAACCTGGTATAAAGCAAAAATGACTCCAAAACACAAGATGCTGCCCCAGAAAACTTTCCTCACTAAAGAATTTGCTGGGTGACACATGTGTGAGAGACCCATGACCTCCACCTGGTCCGGGAGGTCCTCGGAGAAAGCAGTCCAGCGCCTGTGACAAAGGCCCTCCTTCATATTGGTCTCTTGTGTCTTAGGCTCCCACACCGCTGAGGAACCAGGGTCTCCATGTTTCTCTCCAGAAAACTCAGCCATTTTGATCAGAAACCAGAAATAAAAGAGTCAGATCCAAATGTTGTGGGTGCCCTCTTTGTGACCCCTGCACAGGTCTATTGCTCGCTGCTCAGCAGCCGATGTGAAGTCCGTAGTGTGCCGGCACCACACATGAATTAATATTATATGCATTGATGTATATTTCAGCACGTCTATTGTGCACGAATATCATATGTGAAAAATGCAGGGATTAATCCCCAGTGCGCTATCATCCAGCTGTTAATGCGAACAGCAATTGTAAAGTGCGTCCTTTGTCTCCAAAGAGACCATAGAGATAGCAATTAAGCTGGGATGAATGGTTTTCGATTCTATATTAGGGTTTTGTGACCCTTCACCAGGGACCCTCGTAGAATAAACAAGACCATAAAAATACGGTTTGATGCGCACAAAATCATGAAATATAGAACAGGTCAAGTTCATAAGATCGGTCAGGGACTTCAACGAATTTAGCAATTTAAATCATACAGAATAATAATAATAATAATAATAATAATAATAATAATAATAATAATAATAATAATAATAATAATAATAATAATAATAATAATAATAATAATAATAATAATAATAATAATAATAATAATAATAATAATAATAATAATAATAATAATAATAATAATAGTAATAGTAATAGTAATAGTAATAGTAATAGTAATAATAATAATAATAATAATAATAATAATAATAATAATAATAATAATAATAATGACAATGACAATGACAATGATAATAATAATAATAATAATAATAATAATAATAATTATTATTATTATTATTATTATTATTATTATTAATATTATTAATATTATTAATATTATTATTATTATTATTAAATGGCAGAAATCAATTTTATATCGTGTCAGATTAATATCATGGTATCTACTGTTTCTGACATAAAGTCCTGGAGCCTGACATAAAATTAGTCCTAATCTGGTTCACCTGTATTTTTTTCTCCTTTCAAGCATACCAGTATACCTATTCTCGAGTGAAAAAATATAGAAAAAGAATAATATCATTTTTTTTATTTAAGAAATTTAACTTCTTTCATGTCGCAAATTGAAGTGCTAGCTATAAATAAAATATCTGGGAATATCACATCATATTTGTATGTGAATTTTGAACTCGCAGTTATTCTTTAAGCAAATGTTGGGTTTATACCTAGTTCTGCTACTCTCCTTTGCATCGGGTTCAGTATATAGTATTGAAGAGGCCTAGTAAAGCTGGGTAAGTTCTGCCAGCAATGAGTTGAGTCTGGATTGGATGGAATGTAGCAGGATCACCGACAGACAACTGGACAGTTGGTGGACTGTCCATACATGTAATGCCCTACCCTCCAATAAGGTCTTATCTCTCATATCAGTCCCTACCGTCATTGGTCAAAAAGTGCGTCAAGATTGGATGCAAGTCTATTTTAAAAAATCAGGCTAGACAGCTAATCACAGGATAGGACCTGATGTTGGTCAATTCTCATTGCTGATAAATTTGTGGGCAAAACGAGAATTTATGTCTCAGAGAATGAACACCCACCCGTCTCTTTGAAACAAAAACAAAGTTTCCACAACTAATCAGGTGTGTTGTCACGAGCACGAGGTTCTCTTGAATATTGGATATTTGATAATCTGCATGTATGGGAATTAGAAGGGACGAACCATATATTTTTCATAGGTGTGGGGGTGAAAAGTATTGCTAAGTCCCTTTGTCGAGAAACATATAAATTGAGATGAGCCTCGGCCAAGATTGGCTGAGTTTCAGCCCCTGGATGATTGGCTTAGTTTCAGCCCCTGGATCACACTGTCCACCAGAGGCACACGCAAACTATTACCTCTGGCCAACCCAGATTAGTATTCATCCGGTCCTACTTTTACTGGCCATGTGCTCAAGAACTGTCATTGTGTTGTAAATGTGATTGGCATGTTAACATCTCTTAATATCAAATATGAAGTTGCCTTGAGATGCATTAGAGTTCATTTCTTAACATTTGAACATTTTGTGTTGGTTAGTTTAACCAAAAGTATAATAGATTAAAAGAATTCAAATTATAAACAAAGCGGCCATCTTTGTTGTGGTTCCGCCTCATAACACCCCTAGAAAATGGCTCCTCCGATTGAGAAAGTAGTTTCAAGTTTTATTTCACTTAATAGTTGTTTCTATATGCACAAACTTTTGTATTTAGGGTGAAATATATCATATTTTACCAATCTGAGTACAATCTAAGAAATAAAAATAATTAAGATGGACAGTTGCATGAAAATTGGTGGATGTGCTGAGCCAGCACCAAAAGGCACCTTGTACAGAGGTGATAGGTTCACCAAGTCGCCCTCTGGTGGAGTTTGCCCCTGGATGGACCCTCACAGCATAAAAAGGTCCATTCGGGATGGTAACAGACAATGTCCAAACCACAGGGAATCTGAGAAGCTAAGACAGTGGGTGGGCAAAATTCTCACATGTGTGCTATTTCAAATCTCAATATGCTATACATCAACTATAATAAAAGAGACATGACTGATGCGGCTGACGTCAGTGTTATTAACATCATATGAACATTAGGCTTGTAGATAGCTCGTGGTTATGACCAAAACTTGCACAGACAGTATAAGGGAGCAATGCATAATTAAACATTTTTTGGGATTTAGTTGTTTCATATAAAGCTTCATTGTCAATCCCTCTTCGCTCATCATAATACTCCAACAACATTGTGGATTATATCAATATTATATTTTTTAGTATCTTTGTAATTGCTTCATCTTACACGTCCTTCAAGTCGGGAGGATATTCTATATTTGTTGATATTCTCCTGGAAAACATCAAAAAAGGGGGAAAAAGAGAGAAAAAAAAGAATATAGAATATCTTGCCAACTTCACCTCACATCAAATGTGAGATTGGTATGTCACCGCAAGTTTTTATCTTGATAAAACCTCGTTTAGATTTTTTGCACAAGATTATCCGTACAGTGTATTTGCATAGTATGATTGAGGTTCTGTTTTGTTTTTTTTTTCTCCCGATTTACCAGTCGAGTACACACTAAGATAGATGAAGCTCATTATTTCCTGATCACAATGACTTTCAGCTGATTAATTTCGTTTGGAAATGAACGAGACATGTGCATTAAAAAAGTTTGGTCAAAGCCAAATAACTGTTCCTAGTTCCCCACTGGTTCAATGACTCAATTTATGCAAATCAGACTTTCATGGACAATTTCGATTTGGAGACCTGTGATGGTGCCATGGTGCTGAACTGTTTCAAATGAAAGGTCATAATAGACGACAAGTTTCTGATCAGTGCGGATGTGCGTGAAGCTCGTCCCATATTCACTTTCGTCCCACATTCGGTTTGTCAATTTATGGCCCGTATACCCATCAGACTGTAACAGGAAGGTTAAGGTCTTTCTGGTGTTTGGCTTTGTCTTTGTCTTTGCTTAACATTTCAAAGTTACTCTTTGGTAACATATGGTGAATTCCCCACATTGAGGAATACAAAGAAGGGCCCCACCAGTTTGCTCCATTCTTTACTTTTACCTCAGAATACAAAGAAGGGCCCCACCAGTTTGCTCCATTCTTTACTTTTACCTCAGAATACAAAGAAGGGCCCCACCAGTTTGCTCCATTCTTTACTTTGACCTTAGAATACAAAGAAGGGCCCCACCAGTTTGCTCCATTCTTTACTTTTACCTCAGAATACAAAGAAGGGCCCCATCAGTTTGCTCCATTCTTTGTTTTTACCTCAGAATACAAAGAAGGGCCCCATCAGTTTGCTTCATTCTTTGCTTTTACCTTAGAATACAAAGAAGGGCCCCATCAGTTTGCTTCATTCTTTGCTTTTACCTCAGAATACAAAGAAGGGCCCTACCAGTTTGCTTCATTCTTTGCTTTTACTTCAGTATACAAAGAAGGGCCCCATCAGTTTGCTCCATTCTTTGTTTTTCCCTCAGAATACAAAGAAGGGCCCCATCAGTTTGCTCCATTCTTTACTTTTACCTCAGAATACAAAGAAGGGCCCCATCAGTTTGCTCCATTCTTTGTTTTTACCTCAGAATACAAAGAAGGGCCCCATCAGTTTGCTTCATTCTTTGCTTTTACCTTAGAATACAAAGAAGGGCCCCATCAGTTTGCTTCATTCTTTGCTTTTACCTCAGAATACAAAGAAGGGCCCCATCAGTTTGCTCCATTCTTTACTTTTACCTCAGAATACAAAGAAGGGCCCCATCAGTTTGCTCCATTCTTTGCTTTTAACTCAGAATATAAAGAAGGGCCCCATCAGTTTGCTCCATTCTTTGCTTTTAACTCAGAATATAAAGAAGGGCCCCATCAGTTTGCTCCATTCTTTGCTTTTAACTCAGAATATAAAGAAGGGCCCCATCAGTTTACTCCATTCTTTGCTTTTAACTCAGAATATAAAGAAGGGCCCCATCAGTTTGCTCCATTCTTTACTTTTACCTCAGAATACAAAGAAGGGCCCATCAGTTTGCTCCATTCTTTGCTTTTACCTCAGAATACAAATAAGGGCCCCATCAGTTTGCTCCATTCTTTACTTTTACTTCAGTATACAAAGAAGGGCCCCATCAGTTTGCTCCATTCTTTGCTTTTACCTCAGAATACAAAGAAGGGCCCCATCAGTTTGCTTCATTCTTCGCTTTTACCTCAGAATACAAATAAGGGCCCCACCAGTTTGCTCCACTCTTTGCTTTTACCTCAGAATACAAATAAGGGCCCCACCAGTTTGCTCCATTCTTTACTTTTACTTCAGTATACAAAGAAGGGCCCCATCAGTTTGCTTCATTCTTCGCTTTTACCTCAGAATACAAATAAGGGCCCCACCAGTTTGCTCCACTCTTTGCTTTTACCTCAGAATACAAAGAAGGGCCCCATCAGTTTACTCCATTCTTTGCTTTTACCTTAATACAAAGAAGGGCCCCACCAGTTTCCTCCATTCTTTACTTTTACCTCAGAATACAAAGAAGGGCCCCATCAGTTTACTCCATTCTTTGTTTTTACCTCAGAATACAAAGAAGGGCCCCACCAGTTTGTTCCATTCTTTGCTTTTACCTCAGAATATAAAGAAGGGCCCCATCAGTTTGCTTCATTCTTTGCTTTTACCTCAGAATACAAAGAAGGGCCCTATCAGTTTGCTTCATTCTTTGCTTTTACCTCAGAATACAAAGAAGGGCCCCACCAGTTTGCTCCATTCTTTGTTTTTACCTTAGCAAGTAATAACACACATGTAATCATAGCTTTCAGCATGACATGAAGCCCATCACCTCCTATTCTCCACTTACAAGTATACAACCTAGTAAGGCACAGACCCCAGGGCACAGACCTTATCTCCCAGCGGTGTGAGTGGAGACAGTGTGATGTTTACCGGTATATCTTCAGAATTGATGAAGATGAGTTGTCATAACATGTGGCCTCAGTGCAATCAATGTTTATGCTCAAATGTGGATCCAAAGCATTTATAGTGAGCAGTTTTCCCATGAGTAAAGTTAGATGGATATAATAATACCTGTGAGACACAAACTTTCTGAACAAACACTTTAAAATATTGCATTGCACTGGACATGTTAATAATTCATCTCACATTACCTCAATATCATCATTCTATAAGATTAGTAATGTTTTATCAACTGCGTAATCGACAAAATGTACAAAAGTTAGTCCTTCATAGTTTTTATACTTATTTGTGGACACTCTTTCATTGCTTTATCATGGCACAGATATTGTGATTTAACTCTACATTCCTGGCACTGTGTCAATCTTAATTGCTCCTCTAATGTGTATTACTGGTAATATATGCATGTCATTCATTGATGTTCAGAATTCCAAAATGAAGCATGTATAGGTCTATATATGTAATCTACAATGGTTAAACAAAAAAGAACACCATTAAAAATGAACCCCCCTTTTGCTCATCTTGTAGATTTTGCAATGAAAAAAATGATTTTTTCCATATTAGGGTGAAGTTGACTGAAATGATCTGAAATGATTTATGAATAGGCACAGTGCAATGCAAGTCTTTTATCATGAAGCGTGTGTCTCACAGGTCAGAACATATGCATTTAACTTTATGGCAAGATTGCTCACTTGACATTTTGCTTGGTTCCATACTTCTTTCCTCCTTATGGCTAAGTACTCCACCCAGTAGTTCCAGAGATCAAAGTTGACAAGACAGCAACTATGACAGGATTAAGGTATTTTGAATCCATTGCGTTTTACAATGTGTTTCCATGATGCCTTTTCTCATATAACGGACGTCAATTACTCCAAGGTTCTACAATCTACAGAACCCTTTTTCTGGCATTCTTACTTGATAAACTAGATAATTTAGTAGTGATATGACTACAACACCTTTATTTTACAAAAAAGAATATCAAGAATAAAATTTATTTTTATCGTATAGTTAATTATTATTTTCATTACAAATAAAAAGGGACCTATTTTCTGCAGTTTGGCAGCTTTCCTCTACTTTTATGAAAATGTTCAAAAGTGGCAAAAAAGAAAGTAGTTCTTGAACATCTGATACCAGATGACAATCACTACCAACACCCATAAACTGTCTTAATAAGTCGGTTTGGTCACAAATAGGTATTGCAAAATAAATTGGTTAAAAGTTGCTGTTGCTCAAATATGGTCTAAAATAACTAATAGATTGAAAACTATGACTCCTAATGCTCAGTGCTCAGATGGAGTGTG
Organism: Amphiduros pacificus; assembly: GCA_949316495.1. Classification (NCBI taxonomy): domain Eukaryota; kingdom Metazoa; phylum Annelida; class Polychaeta; order Phyllodocida; family Hesionidae; genus Amphiduros; species Amphiduros pacificus. The sequence continues at coordinate 16,209,934 of OX439010.1, forward strand.
TATATATATATATATATGTATATGTATATGTATACGTATATGTATATGTATATCTAGAACCTTGTATTAGTATTAGAGTCGATATTAGTCACCCCAGTAACGTAACAAGCCTTAAATGTCTTAGGGGTGTTTTTATTATTGCACATATGTTTTTCACAGTTATGTCAACATTCTACACAAGAAAAAACAAAACAATACAAATGGATTTAATTTCTTTTATTAACAAAAAGCATACTTTGTGAAATAATACACACTTATTCAAAATATTCAAAAAAACATACATCTTTTCTGTATATTTGTCATATTCTGATAAATCAAAGGAATCTGCAATTTTTATATATCTGAAATTGACGATAAAAATGTTATGAAAGAGTACAGCATCAATGTTCCATCATGTGAAGTTCTCGACATTCTAATTCGATCACAAAGAGTCACTGGCTAGGTCTGGAGAGGACACAGATAGCTTCAAGACCACACATTTGATTTTGTCTGCCAAAGTGTATTCAGCATAAGTGAATAAGTTTTCAGTATCTTAACTTTTGAAATGCAAAGAAATGCAAATATCTCTGGCTGCCAGATTGAAGCTTGGCATAAACCACCTTTTTATTCTGCAAAATGCATCAGCTGTTTGCTGTTTGTCATGGATGAAAATGTTTTATACCATCTTGGACAAGTAAGGACAACTGGATTTTAAAATATACCTGCCCTACAATCAAGTATAACAAACTTCTTTCTTGCTCAAGACATATCAACAATCCTTTTTCATATTGCCAATAATTAAGGGCAACTGGTTCCAAAAATTTATTTGCCCACTGGACAAATGTCAAGGCCTGCTCTGGTAAGCTTGCTGGCTCACACATTTAGTACTCAAAACAATAACATAGTCAGAAATTTTCCCTTTCCTTTAACTAGAAGTAAAATGTAGAAAAATTGCCATATTGTATGATCTTAAAAATAACTGAATCACAGAGTGTTAGAGAAGTTAATGACTGGGACACAAAGTTTCATTCGTTAATACCATGCACATCACATACATAAAAACCTTTCTCATGTTTGAAATAACTTTTAAGACCCTTTAGGAAAGTAATTAATTCTTATTCTAAGTCAAATATTCAATACTGATCTTAGTAAAAGGCAGACTAGTGGACCAGTCCACATTTCCTGAATTTCTGTATGATTTTAATGACTTTCTGTATGAGTCAAAAAAGTTATTTTAATATCAATACTAGATCTATAAATATGATACAGTCAGGTTGGTCAGTAATTAATAACTAACTAGATTTTCTGATATATATATATATATATATATATATATATATATATATATATATATATATATATATATATATATATATATATATATATATATATATATATATATATATGGATTGTATGTTACGGAGCCACGTTATAAAAGTGATAGTTACGGAGCCACATGTTTAAAGTGGATTTATTCAGAAAACTCTCATCTGGCATATATCCTCTTTTGACTGAAACAGTCACAGAAACATATTTTATTTACAACATGAATATGAATTAATTCTGTCCATTAATAAAATATATATACTTTGGTGGCTCCGTAACTCTTGATTTTTTAATATATATGTGGCTCCGTAACTTTTTTCAAGTACAGAGTGATAGTTACGGAGCCACTATCAAAAACAGGTAGTTACGGAGCCACATATATAAATATATATATATATATATATATATATATATATATGTGGCTCCATAACTCTTTACATTTTAATTAATTTTAATGATATTGGTCCGTAACTATCACTTTTCTAATATGAGATGGGTCCGTAACTATCACTTTTCTAATATGAGATGGGTCCGTAACTATCACTTTTCTAATATGAGATGGGTCCGTAACTATCACTTTTCTAATATGAGATGGGTCCGTAACTATCACTTTTCTAATATGAGATGGGTACATAACTATCACTTTTCTAACATGAGATGGGTCCGTAACTATCAATTATAGTTATATATATATATATATATATATGTGTGTGTGTGTGTGGCTCCGTAACTCTTTACATTTTAATATACATTTAGCCAATTGGTTCATTTGGTCAATTGATTCCATTACCTAAATCTTGTTAATGTTCATTAATCCCACTTTTGATGGCCATTTTATTGTCTTACCCATACATATAGGGCCCATTACCCATAAACCTAACACACACACACACACACACATATATATATATCGGCTCCGTAACTATCACTTTTCTAATATGAGATGGGTCCGTAACTATCACTTTTCTAATATGAGATGGGTCCGTAACTATCACTTTTCTAATATGAGATGGGTCCGTACCCATCACTTTTCTAATATGTGATTGGTCCGTAACTATCAATATATATATAAATATATATATATATATATATATCGGCTCCGTAACTATCACTTTTCTAATATGAGATGGGTCCGTAACTATCACTTTTCTAATATGAGATGGGTCCGTAACTATCACTTTTCTAATATGAGATGGGTCCGTAACCATCACTTTTCTAATATGTGATGGGTCCGTAACTATCAATATATATATAAATATATATATATATATATATATATCGGCTCCGTAACTATCACTTTTCTAATATGAGATGGGTCCGTAACTATCACTTTTCTAATATGTGATGGGTCCGTAACTATCAATATATATATAAATATATATATATATATCGGCTCCGTAACTATCACTTTTCTAATATGAGATGGGTCCGTAACTATCACTTTTCTAATATGAGATGGGTCCGTAACTATCACTTTTCTAATATGAGATGGGTCCGTAACCATCACTTTTCTAATATGTGATGGGTCCGTAACTATCAATATATATATAAATATATATATATATATATATCGGCTCCGTAACTATCACTTTTCTAATATGAGATGGGTCCGTAACTATCACTTTTCTAATATGTGATGGGTCCGTAACTATCAATATATATATAAATATATATATATATATATATATCGGCTCCGCAACTATCACTTTTCTAATATGAGATGGGTCCGTAACTATCACTTTTCTAATATGAGATGGGTCCGTAACTATCACTTTTCTAATATGAGATGGGTCCGTAACCATCACTTTTCTAATATGTGATGGGTCCGTAACTATCAATATATATATATATATAAATATATATATATATATATTTATATATATATATAATGTGGCTCCGTAACTCTTTACATTTTAATATACATTTAGCCAATTGGTTCATTTGGTCAATTGATTCCATTACCTAGATCTTGTTAATGTTCATTAATCCCCCACTTTTGATGGCCATTTTATTGTCTTACCCATACATATAGGGCCCATTACCCATAAAACTAACACACACATATATAAATATAAATATATTGGCTCCATAACTACCACTTTTCTAATATGAGATGGGTCCGTAACTATCACTTTTCTTATATGAGATGGGTCCGTAACTATCACTTTTCAAATATGCGATGGGTCCGTAACTATCACTTTTCTAATACGAGATGGGTCCGTAACTATCACTTTTCTAATATGAGATGGGTCCGTAACTATCAATTATAGTTATATATATATATATATATATATATGTGTGTGTGTGTGTGGCTCCGTAACTCTTTACATTTTAATATACATTTAGCCAATTGGTTCATTTGGTCAATTGATTCCACTACCTAAATCTTGTTAATGTTCATTAATCCCACTTTTGATGGCCATTTTATTGTCTTACCCATACATATAGGGCCCATTACCCATAAACCTAACACACACACATATATATATATATCGGCTCCGTAACTATCACTTTTCTAATATGAGATGGGTCCGTAACTATCACTTTTCTAGTATGAGAAGGTATCCGTAACCATTAATTATAGTATGATTAACAAAAAGTAGTCAATGTAAATATAAATATATATGTAAATATAAATAATTTTATTGCTGACTTTTAGAAGTATATACAGATCAAAATTGATGGTAATCAGTTCTCTCTCTTTTTTTTATCATTAATATTTTTATTGTCATTTTTACATGATCTTAACAGTAACAACACATAACTTATACAGGAACAGTTACAGACACCACAAAGTTCATTGTCTTGTGAAGTTCCCAATAACTACATTGGTACATATATAAAGTACAAAAAATAATATTATCCGATGCTTTCCATACATAATTGTCCCCCAACTGTTTTCAAAACTGTTAAGTGAGTTGTTTTGTGTACAAATAAATTTCTCTATATTTAATCTATATTTTACAATGTGTGGAAAATTATTTACATTTTTACATTTTACAAAACTTTTTACATTTTTGCAAGTAGATATATTGTTTTGCCATAACATAATATAGTTTACATTCTTAAAATATTCCAGATCATAAAAGAAGCCAAACAGAATATGTTTTTCTGTTATTTGAATAGTTTGTGAACTGGTTCTGTTCCACCAAAGTTCTAATGAGTTCCTAAATTGTTTAACATATGTACAAGAATACAAAAAATGGGCAATATCGTCTGTTACATTACACATTGGGCACAAGTCTGAATCCACAACGGATAGTGTTTATAACCATTTATTACATGGTTTTTCTGTTATTTGAATAGTTTGTGAACTGGTTCTGTTCCACCAAAGTTCTAATGAGTTCCAAAATTGTTTAACATATGTACAAGAATACAAAAAATGAGCAATATCGTCTGTTACATTACACATTGGGCACAAGTCTGAATCCACAACGGATAGTGTTTATAACCATTTATTACATGGTTTTTCTGTTATTTGAATACTGTATACAGACAAATTTTCGCGACCTTTTTATTTTCGCGTTAATTCGCGCCAGGACGTCATTCGCGAAATTAAATGGACGCGAAATTGAAGAGGGGACTCCCTCGCTTTGTTTTGACTTGTGAGTCACGTGGCCAATCGATCCGCTACGTCACGGACATCATATTTACGTTTTACTTTTACTTCTATGTCTATTAAAATTAAAATTATTATTTAATTATATCGCACAATACCAATTGTCAGCATTCACAGCTTTGCATTTCGTTTTTGTTTCCACTGCTTTGAGTCGTGTCTTCTCTTTTTGACAGAAATGTTTTCACACGTGGATCGATTTTAATTGCGTTTTAAATGGATTGATGGTTTTGCTCTGTTCTCGAACAATTTGTGATAATATTATGTACTAGAAATCCAAAATTCGTGAAAATAAAACGGCGCGAACCTGTCGAAAACGGCGATGGCGCTAAAATAACTAGGCGCGAATTTTTCTCTGTATACAGTAGTTTGTGAACTGGTTCTGTTCCACCAAAGTTCTAATGAGTTCCAAAATTGTTTAACATATGTACAAGAATACAAAACATAGGCATCAGAGATGCATCAACCCTCAGCCCTGGCAACTTATTGCACAACATTTGTTCCACACAATATCTGTAAACAAAACATCACTGCACCAAGGCAAATTGATGCAGGGGTAAAAAAAAAACATAAAATCTACTTCCTTTGATAGCTTATGTGTGTCAATTATCATGAAACTGTCATAATTTACTCTTGAATTATTGAGATGATGGGCCAGTGACCTTGAAAAGCAGGTTAAGGTCACCGTCCATCAAACTCATCTGGAGTCTTCCCAGATGCTTATGTGTGTCAATTTTCATGAAGCTGCCATTATTTGTTATTGCAATGACGTGGATTTTACATGATTGTCCCTGTGACCTTGAAAAGTAGGTGAAGGTCATGTTTCATAGAAGAAATTCTGAGGTCTTCACCATATGCTTATGGGTGTCAAATCTCATAAAGCTGCCATCATTTGTTCTTGAGTTATTGCGATTCTTGGGATTTCACATAATTGTCCCTGTGACCTTGAAAAAATAGGTCAAGGTCGCTGTTCATCGAACTTGTCCGAGGTTTTCCCCAGATGCTTATGTGTGTCAAGTTTCATGAAGCTGCCATCATTTGTTCTCAAGTATCGCGATGACAAGGATGTTCGCTACAGACATACATACCCACGTCAGGAGTACTGCAATACCCTCAGCCTGCAATACCCTCAGCCTGATTACATCAGGGGCTGAGGGTAATTTTTGCTTTCGGTCTGGCAAAAAAGCCAACTTTGCCGGACCAAATGTCCGTTGAAGGTCTGGTGACTATCGGGAAGACTGCTACAGATGGCATGACGATCACATTTAAAAGTAAACAATAGCGAGATCGCATGCACTTATCAGTGGTCAATTTGAACTCGGCCAATGTCACGTGTAGCAACTTTTTTTTCAAATCTCGCCACACTTCCTCTCTGATCACTTTCATGCTTTTTATGTAGTATGCAATCATTCCAAGATAAAGATGTCTACCTTTTGTCTTGTACTGTCATCTGGCGCTCGATTTTTGGCCTTGTGGGGTGACCCAGTAGATATCGTGAATGTATTTCCCAGTCTGGTACATCTGGTACGTGCTCACAGCTTCCTGACAACAAAGATTCAAACAAGTTTTGCTGAGAAAAGTAGCACACAGTTGCTGATTGGAGCCAAACATTTTTATTGTCATGGTCAAAGGTCACATGACTAAGAAACTGTGATGAGGAACAGCTATGACCTAAGACATTTCTGTATACCAAGTTTTAATTTCCTCTAGTATATTCCTCTTGTAGGTGGTTACTGAGATATGCTCCTTCCAAAATTTGTGACTTCAAGGTCACTGCACTAAGATCATTTTTTTAAAAGAAATGTTGACAGACGGACGGACGGACAGACAGAGTTTCCCCACTTCTGAAGGTCTGCGAGCTTTAGTCTCAGCAGAGCTAAAAAGGAAACTGTATCATATTCTTTGAAAAAAAAAAGACTTTCTTGTTATGCTGTGAGGTTCTATACTGAGACTGGAATTGCGCTCACAATTTTACCATTTTTGTAGACTTGTCAATCTTTTGGTGGCTCCGTAACTTTTAGCCCCCATCTATTTCTGAAATAAGGAAATCTGATACCATTTTGGCTTTTAAAATCTAAACTGGATAACAATAGCTTTATTATAGAGAAGGAAAAAGTTGTAAAACTGCAATGGAAAAAAAAAATCTAAGTGAAATTTAGTCATGTATATGTCATGTATATAAATATACTCTAAAAAAGGTAGTTACGGTGCCATCCAATTTTTTGGCCTTATCTTTTTAATTTCATATATATATATATATATATATATATATATATATATTTATTTCCTTGACTGTTTTACACTGTTCCTCTTATTTTTAAGACAATCTGTTCAGTAGCTATAAAAATATAGGATTTTATAGGTTTTGATGGCATAGTTTTCAAAAGTCAACAAATATACAGTGCCCCCTCTTCTGTATGTGCAACTGGATGGAAGAGAGAAGAGAGGACATGAAAATAATTGATTATTCCAGAGACAGTCTTATCCTCTTTGGGATAAAGAAAGGAAATCCACAAAAACTAAAACAAATGCAGCCCACAACAACAGCGCTGTGGACGACAATGAAGCTGTGGTTCCATTTTCAAAGTAGATCTGTACTCTCGAAAATATTCAAATTAGGTCACTCTCTGACATATATGCATGTACTGGTCTGTGACAGCTGGATTATTGATCTGTAGGCAGTGCTGGGATGCATTTTGACACTCACAAAGGCAGTCTTCCCGATAGTCGCCAGACATTCAACGGACATTCGGTCCGGCAAAGTTGACCTTTTTGTCGGACCGAAAGCATTTTTATCGGGCCGAAAAAAAGAAAGAATAATAGACGATTTCAGCGTGAAAAGTAAACAAACTACGCACATACCGTGCAAGGAACAAGCTTCCCAAACGGCGATATAATTAAAATAGTTGCTTTGTAATACGCATAGACACGTGTCAGGAATAGTCCGCCTTCGTGTAATAAGTTTAAATTATGCACAAGTCAGAGAAAATGTGAGTTTAACAATGCTAAAAATATGAATATAAGACACGAGGTCGCCATTCTGAAAACCGGAAGTGACGGGGACAGGCTCTTATTTTTTGGCGCGAAAACGATGGAGCGCCACCACAGTGTATTCATTCCCATTGAAATATTAATACATTGCGCAATGATGGATCCCTGACATTTCGTATTTACGTTTTACTTTTAAAATGACTGCCGATCTTATCGAGGGATAAATTTTGCACTATTTTGAGAAAAGTTAGAATTTTCACAGAAATACATGTCGGACACGAGGTCCGACAACGGCGGATAATATGCCGGACCTTGGCAAAAAATATCGGTCAGGACCCGCGGTCCGGCGGTTATCAGGAAGACTGCAAAGGGTGCACAGGCAAAAAAGCTGCCAGTGCACAATTCCTCTCTGATCATGTTCATGCTTTTTATATAGTATGCAATCATTCCAAGATAAAAATGTCTACCTCTTGTCTTGTACTGCCATCTGGCGCTCAAATTTGTGTAGATATCCAGAATGTGTTTGCCAGTCTGGTACATGCACGCTTATTGATATGACCTTCAGTCTCCAGCACAGCGGGCTCACAGTTTCCTTAAATTACAGACAACAAAGATTTGTAACAAAAAGTTTTGCTCTATACAAAATTTGTGACCTCAACATCACAGTCACTGCACACAGGTCAATGTGATATCTTTAAGATTTGAAGAAATCTTAAATCTTCACCTCCCTATCTACCTCTATATAAATATGAATCGCATATTACTGGTAGTTTGAGAGAAGATCTTTAAAGAAATGTTGACAGACAGATGGACGTTTTCCCCATTCCTCAAGCTCTGTGAGCTAAATGCTCAGCAGAGCTAAAAAGAAACTCAAGACATTTCTGTATACCAAGTATTAATTTCCTCCTATAAGTGGTTGCAGAGATATGCTCTGTAAAAAATGTTTCACCTCAAGGTCACTGTGCCAAGGTCAATGGTCATATCACCAAGATTTGAAAGGATCTCAACCTCTACCTTTGTAGAAAATATGAAATATACCGTATCCGCTCGGGTTAACGCCCATGCTTGGCTTAACGCCCACCCCCCTTTTTTGGAAGAAATCATTAAACGCCCACCTTCCCTGGATGTCCGCCATCATGTCAATATTATCACAAAACGTAATACGATGTATGTGACGTCCTTAATCTTAGCGTCTGGGTGCCCACGAGACAAAAGTGGAGCGGCCAACATGTCAAATTGAACTTTCATATCCGTAGCTGATCGATTTTAATTGCGTTTTAAATGATAAATAAAGGTATGTACTTAATATTATCACAATTACGTCGACAATTTCTCCACATCATTGATTTTAGCCTCAAAACAAAGCGTTTTCATTATTTATCATTTGAAATGCAATTAAAATCGATCCGCGTGTGAAAGCATTTCTGTCAACAAGGAAGACACGACTCAACGCAACACGTGGTCGCAATTTTGAAAGGCGGAAGTGACGGGAAGAGGCTCTTGTTTTTAGCGCGAAAACGATTGTTAATATATTGCGCAATAATGGATGGTTTTGTTCTGTTCTCGACCTTTATAAACGCCCATGCTTGGGTAAACGCCCACCCCCCTCTTTTACTTTGTCCCCAATTAGCCGCCCATGGGCGCTAACCCGAGCGGATACGGTATATTATTGGTCACAAATTTCTTGTGGAGCATATCTAAAAAAACTGGTAAAATGGCTAAGTAACTTATATATAACTATAATTGACAGTTACAAAGCCATCTCATATCAGAAAAGTGATAGATACGGAGCCATCTCATATTAAGTTATATATATATATATCGGTGGCTCCGAAACTATGAAACACATTATTGATAGTTTTGGAGAAGATCATTAAAGAAATGTTGACAGACGGACCAAAGGACGGACAGACATTTTCCCCATTCCGAAAGCTCTGCATGCTAAAGGCTGACATCACTAAGATCTGAAGGAATTTGAATCTTCACCTCTACAACTACCTCCGTATGAATTATCACTTGTATATGCTCTGTACAAAATTGTTCACCTCAAGGTCACTGCACCAAGGTCAGTGGTGATATCACCAAGATTAGAAAGGATCTCAATTTGAGATCCTCTACCTCTGTAGAAAATATGAAATATATTACTGATCACAAATTTTGTGTGGAGCATATCTCAAAAAAACTGGTAAAATGGCTAAGCAACTTTGGTGGCTCCATAACTGTCACTTTTCTAACATGGGATGGGTTTAACTGCCAAATATATATATATACATATATATAACTATAATTGACAGTTACGGAGCCATCTCATATTAGAAAAGTGATAGTTACGGAGCCATCTCATATTAGAAAAGTGATAGTTACGGAGCCACCGATATATATATATATATATTATATAAAACTATGAAACACATATTATTTATAGTTTTGGAGAAGATCATTAAAGAAATGTTGACAGACGGACCGAAGGACGGACAGACATTTTCCCCATTCCTAAAGCTCTGCATGCTAAAGGCTCAGCAGAGCTAAAAAGGTATAACATGGCACAGCTGACTCGAGACATTTCTGTATAGCAAGTATTAATTTCCTCCTATTAGTGGTTGCAGAGAGTCACAGTCACACTTCCTCTCTGATCACGTTCATGTTTTTTAAATAGTATGCAATCATTCCAAGATAAAAATGTCTACCTTTTGTCCTGTACTGCCATCTGGCGCTCGATATTGTGGCCTTGTGACCCAGTAGATATCCAGAATGGGACCTTCAGTCTCCAGCACAGCAGGCTCACTGTTTCCTTAAATTACAGACAACAAAGAGTCATAACAAAACTCTAAACATCACTGCACACAGGTCAATGGTGGTCACACAGGTTAATGGTGGTCACACAGGTCAATGGTGGTTACACAGGTCAATGGTGGTCACACAGGTCAATGGTGGTCACACAGGTCAATGGTGGTCACACAGGTCAATGGTGGTCACACAGGTCAATGGTGGTCACACAGGTCAATGGTGGTCACAAAGTGATAGTTACGGAGCCATCTCATATTAGAAAAGTGATAGTTACGGAGCCATCTCATATTAGAAAAGTGATAGTTACGGAGCCATCTCATATTAGAAAAGTGATAGTTACGGAGCCACCGATATATATATATATATTATATAAAACTATGAAACACATATTATTTATAGTTTTGGAGAAGATCATTAAAGAAATGTTGACAGATGGACCGAAGGACAGACAGACATTTTCCCCATTCCTAAAGCTCTGCATGCTAAAGGCTCAGCAGAGCAAAAAAGGTATAACATGGCACAGCTGACTCGAGACATTTCTATATACCAATTATTAATTTCCTCCTATAAGTGGTTGCAGAGATATGCTCTGTACAATTTTTTTGACCTCAAGGTCACTGCACCAAGGTCAAGGCTGACATAAGAGATAGCTGATCACAAATTTTGTGTGGAGCATATCTCAAAAAAACTGGTAAAATGGCTCAGCAACTTTGGTGGCTCCATAACTGTCACTTTTCTAACATGGGATGGGTTTTAACTGCCAAATATATATATATACATATATATATAAATATAATTGACAGTTACGGAGCCATCTAATAATAGAAAAGTGATAGTTACGGACCCATCTCATATTAGAAAAGTGATAGTTACGGAGCCATCTCATATTAGAAAAGTGATAGTTACGGAGCCATCTCATATTAGAAAAGTGATAGTTACGGAGCCACTGATACATATATATATATATATATAAAACACATATTATTATAGTTTTGGAGATCATTAAAGAAATGTTGACAGACGGACCGAAGGAAGGACAGACATTTTCCCCATTCCTAAAGCTCTGCATGCTAAAGGCTCAGCAGAGTTAAAAAGGTATAACATGGCACAGCTGACTCGAGACATTTCTGTATAGCAAGTATTAATTTCCTCCTATTAGTGGTTGCAGAGAGTCACAGTCACACTTCCTCTCTGATCACGTTCATGTTTTTTAAATAGTATGCAATCATTCCAAGATAAAAATGTCTACCTTTTGTCTTGTACTGCCATCCGGCGCTCGATATTGTGGCCTTGTGACCCAGTAGATATCCAGAATGGGACCTTCAGTCTCCAGCACAGCAGGCTCACTGTTTCCTTAAATTACAGACAACAAAGAGTCATAACAAAACTCTAAACATCACTGCACACAGGTCAATGGTGGTCACACAGGTCAATGGTGGTCACACAGGTCAATGGTGGTCACACAGGTCAATGGTGGTCACACAGGTCAATGGTGGTCACACAGGTCAATGGTGGTCACACAGGCAGTGAAGAAAGTCAGCATTCAGGAAAAAACCTGAAATGCTTATAAATTAACCTGAAGATACCCCTACCCCCTTTCAGAAATGTCATTTTTGTATGTTTCAGACTGAGTTCAGACCATTTTGAAATTCACATTTGAAGAAAGAACCCTGAATTCAGGTTATTTCCTGAAGACTTTCATCACTGCACAGGTCAATGGTGGTCACACAGGTCAATGGTGGTCACACAGGTCAATGGTGGTCACACAGGTCAATGGTGGTCACACAGGTCAATGGTGGTCACACAGGTCAATGGTGGTCACACAGGTCAATGGTGGTCACACAGGTCAATGGTGGTCACACAGGTCAATGGTGGTCACACAGGTCAATGGTGGTCACACAGGTCAATGGTGGTCACACAGGTCAATGGTGGTCACACAGGTCAATGGTGGTCACACAGGTCAATGGTGGTCACACAGGTCAATGGTGGTCACACAGGTCAACGGTGGTCATACAGGTCAACGGTGGTCACACAGGTCAACGGTGGTCACACAGGTCAACGGTGGTCACACAGGTCAACGGTGGTCACACAGGTCAACGGTGGTCACACAGGTCAATGGTGGTCACACAGGTCAATGGTGGTCACACAGGTCAATGGTGGTCACACAGGTCAATGGTGGTCACACAGGTCAATGGTGGTCACACAGGTCAATGGTGGTCACACAGGTCAATGGTGGTCACACAGGTCAATGGTGGTCACACAGGTCAATGGTGGTCACAAAGTGATAGTTACGGAGCCATCTCATATTAGAAAAGTGATAGTTACGGAGCCATTTCATATTAGAAAAGTGATAGTTACGGAGCCATCTCATATTAGAAAAGTGATAGTTACGGAGCCACCGATATATATATATATATATTATATAAAACTATGAAACAAATATTATTTATAGTTTTGGAGAAGATCATTAAAGAAATGTTGACAGATGGACCGAAGGACAGACAGACATTTTCCCCATTCCTAAAGCTCTGCATGCTAAAGGCTCAGCAGAGCAAAAAAGGTATAACATGGCACAGCTGACTCGAGACATTTCTATATACCAATTATTAATTTCCTCCTATAAGTGGTTGCAGAGATATGCTCTGTACAATTTTTTTGACCTCAAGGTCACTGCACCAAGGTCAAGGCTGACATAAGAGATAGCTGATCACAAATTTTGTGTGGAGCATATCTCAAAAAAACTGGTAAAATGGCTCAGCAACTTTGGTGGCTCCATAACTGTCACTTTTCTAACATGGGATGGGTTTTAACTGCCAAATATATATATATACATATATATATAAATATAATTGACAGTTACGGAGCCATCTAATAATAGAAAAGTGATAGTTACGGACCCATCTCATATTAGAAAAGTGATAGTTACGGAGCCATCTCATATTAGAAAAGTGATAGTTACGGAGCCATCTCATATTAGAAAAGTGATAGTTACGGAGCCACTGATACATATATATATATATATATAAAACACATATTATTATAGTTTTGGAGATCATTAAAGAAATGTTGACAGACGGACCGAAGGAAGGACAGACATTTTCCCCATTCCTAAAGGTATAACATGGCACAGCTGACTCGAGACATTTCTGTATAGCAAGTATTAATTTCCTCCTATTAGTGGTTGCAGAGAGTCACAGTCACACTTCCTCTCTGATCACGTTCATGTTTTTTAAATAGTATGCAATCATTCCAAGATAAAAATGTCTACCTTTTGTCTTGTACTGCCATCCGGCGCTCGATATTGTGGCCTTGTGACCCAGTAGATATCCAGAATGGGACCTTCAGTCTCCAGCACAGCAGGCTCACTGTTTCCTTAAATTACAGACAACAAAGAGTCATAACAAAACTCTAAACATCACTGCACACAGGTCAATGGTGGTCACACAGGTCAATGGTGGTCACACAGGTCAATGGTGGTCACACAGGTCAATGGTGGTCACACAGGTCAATGGTGGTCACACAGGTCAATGGTGGTCACACAGGTCAATGGTGGTCACACAGGTCAATGGTGGTCACACAGGTCAATGGTGGTCACACAGGTCAATGGTGGTCACACAGGTCAATGGTGGTCACACAGGTCAATGGTGGTCACACAGGTCAATGGTGGTCACACAGGTCAATGGTGGTCACACAGGTCAATGGTGGTCACACAGGTCAATGGTGGTCACACAGGTCAATGGTGGTCACACAGGTCAATGGTGGTCACACAGGTCAATGGTGGTCACACAGGTCAATGGTGGTCACACAGGTCAATGGTGGTCACACAGGCAGTGAAGAAAGTCAGCATTCAGGAAAAAACCTGAAATGCTTATAAATTAACCTGAAGATACCCCTACCCCCTTTCAGAAATGTCATTTTTGTATGTTTCAGACTGAGTTCAGACCATTTTGAAATTCACATTTGAAGAAAGAAACCTGAATTCAGGTTATTTCCTGAAGACTTTCATCACTGCACAGGTCAATGGTGGTCACACAGGTCAATGGTGGTCACACAGGTCAATGGTGGTCACACAGGTCAATGGTGGTCACACAGGTCAATGGTGGTCACACAGGTCAATGGTGGTCACACAGGTCAATGGTGGTCACACAGGTCAATGGTGGTCACACAGGTCAATGGTGGTCACACAGGTCAATGGTGGTCACACAGGTCAATGGTGGTCACACAGGTCAACGGTGGTCACACAGGTCAACGGTGGTCACACAGGTCAACGGTGGTCACACAGGTCAACGGTGGTCACACAGGTCAACGGTGGTCACACAGGTCAACGGTGGTCACACAGGTCAATGGTGGTCACACAGGTCAATGGTGGTCACACAGGTCAATGGTGGTCACACAGGTCAATGGTGGTCACACAGGTCAATGGTGGTCACACAGGTCAATGGTGGTCACACAGGTCAATGGTGGTCACACAGGTCAATGGTGGTCACACAGGTCAATGGTGGTCACACAGGTCAATGGTGGTCACAAAGTGATAGTTACGGAGCCATCTCATATTAGAAAAGTGATAGTTACGGAGCCACCGATATATATATATATATATTATATAAAACTATGAAACAAATATTATTTATAGTTTTGGAGAAGATCATTAAAGAAATGTTGACAGATGGACCGAAGGACAGACAGACATTTTCCCCATTCCTAAAGCTCTGCATGCTAAAGGCTCAGCAGAGCAAAAAAGGTATAACATGGCACAGCTGACTCGAGACATTTCTATATACCAATTATTAATTTCCTCCTATAAGTGGTTGCAGAGATATGCTCTGTACAATTTTTTTGACCTCAAGGTCACTGCACCAAGGTCAAGGCTGACATAAGAGATAGCTGATCACAAATTTTGTGTGGAGCATATCTCAAAAAAACTGGTAAAATGGCTCAGCAACTTTGGTGGCTCCATAACTGTCACTTTTCTAACATGGGATGGGTTTTAACTGCCAAATATATATATATACATATATATATAAATATAATTGACAGTTACGGAGCCATCTAATAATAGAAAAGTGATAGTTACGGACCCATCTCATATTAGAAAAGTGATAGTTACGGAGCCATCTCATATTAGAAAAGTGATAGTTACGGAGCCATCTCATATTAGAAAAGTGATAGTTACGGAGCCACTGATACATATATATATATATATATAAAACACATATTATTATAGTTTTGGAGATCATTAAAGAAATGTTGACAGACGGACCGAAGGAAGGACAGACATTTTCCCCATTCCTAAAGGTATAACATGGCACAGCTGACTCGAGACATTTCTGTATAGCAAGTATTAATTTCCTCCTATTAGTGGTTGCAGAGAGTCACAGTCACACTTCCTCTCTGATCACGTTCATGTTTTTTAAATAGTATGCAATCATTCCAAGATAAAAATGTCTACCTTTTGTCTTGTACTGCCATCCGGCGCTCGATATTGTGGCCTTGTGACCCAGTAGATATCCAGAATGGGACCTTCAGTCTCCAGCACAGCAGGCTCACTGTTTCCTTAAATTACAGACAACAAAGAGTCATAACAAAACTCTAAACATCACTGCACACAGGTCAATGGTGGTCACACAGGTCAATGGTGGTCACACAGGTCAATGGTGGTCACACAGGTCAATGGTGGTCACACAGGTCAATGGTGGTCACACAGGTCAATGGTGGTCACACAGGTCAATGGTGGTCACACAGGTCAATGGTGGTCACACAGGTCAATGGTGGTCACACAGGTCAATGGTGGTCACACAGGTCAATGGTGGTCACACAGGTCAATGGTGGTCACACAGGTCAATGGTGGTCACACAGGTCAATGGTGGTCACACAGGTCAATGGTGGTCACACAGGTCAATGGTGGTCACACAGGTCAATGGTGGTCACACAGGTCAATGGTGGTCACACAGGTCAATGGTGGTCACACAGGTCAATGGTGGTCACACAGGTCAATGGTGGTCACACAGGTCAATGGTGGTCACACAGGTCAATGGTGGTCACACAGGTCAATGGTGGTCACACAGGTCAATGGTGGTCACACAGGTCAATGGTGGTCACACAGGCAGTGAAGAAAGTCAGCATTCAGGAAAAAACCTGAAATGCTTATAAATTAACCTGAAGATACCCCTACCCCCTTTCAGAAATGTCATTTTTGTATGTTTCAGACTGAGTTCAGACCATTTTGAAATTCACATTTGAAGAAAGAAACCTGAATTCAGGTTATTTCCTGAAGACTTTCATCACTGCACAGGTCAATGGTGGTCACACAGGTCAATGGTGGTCACACAGGTCAATGGTGGTCACACAGGTCAATGGTGGTCACACAGGTCAATGGTGGTCACACAGGTCAATGGTGGTCACACAGGTCAATGGTGGTCACACAGGTCAATGGTGGTCACACAGGTCAATGGTGGTCACACAGGTCAATGGTGGTCACACAGGTCAATGGTGGTCACACAGGTCAATGGTGGTCACACAGGTCAATGGTGGTCACACAGGTCAATGGTGGTCACACAGGTCAATGGTGGTCACACAGGTCAATGGTGGTCACACAGGTCAACGGTGGTCATACAGGTCAACGGTGGTCACACAGGTCAACGGTGGTCACACAGGTCAACGGTGGTCACACAGGTCAACGGTGGTCACACAGGTCAACGGTGGTCACACAGGTCAATGGTGGTCACACAGGTCAATGGTGGTCACACAGGTCAATGGTGGTCACACAGGTCAATGGTGGTCACACAGGTCAATGGTGGTCACACAGGTCAATGGTGGTCACACAGGTCAATGGTGGTCACACAGGTCAATGGTGGTCACACAGGTCAATGGTGGTCACAAAGTGATAGTTACGGAGCCATCTCATATTAGAAAAGTGATAGTTACGGAGCCATTTCATATTAGAAAAGTGATAGTTACGGAGCCATCTCATATTAGAAAAGTGATAGTTACGGAGCCACCGATATATATATATATATATTATATAAAACTATGAAACAAATATTATTTATAGTTTTGGAGAAGATCATTAAAGAAATGTTGACAGATGGACCGAAGGACAGACAGACATTTTCCCCATTCCTAAAGCTCTGCATGCTAAAGGCTCAGCAGAGCAAAAAAGGTATAACATGGCACAGCTGACTCGAGACATTTCTATATACCAATTATTAATTTCCTCCTATAAGTGGTTGCAGAGATATGCTCTGTACAATTTTTTTGACCTCAAGGTCACTGCACCAAGGTCAAGGCTGACATAAGAGATAGCTGATCACAAATTTTGTGTGGAGCATATCTCAAAAAAACTGGTAAAATGGCTCAGCAACTTTGGTGGCTCCATAACTGTCACTTTTCTAACATGGGATGGGTTTTAACTGCCAAATATATATATATACATATATATATAAATATAATTGACAGTTACGGAGCCATCTAATAATAGAAAAGTGATAGTTACGGACCCATCTCATATTAGAAAAGTGATAGTTACGGAGCCATCTCATATTAGAAAAGTGATAGTTACGGAGCCATCTCATATTAGAAAAGTGATAGTTACGGAGCCACTGATACATATATATATATATATATAAAACACATATTATTATAGTTTTGGAGATCATTAAAGAAATGTTGACAGACGGACCGAAGGAAGGACAGACATTTTCCCCATTCCTAAAGGTATAACATGGCACAGCTGACTCGAGACATTTCTGTATAGCAAGTATTAATTTCCTCCTATTAGTGGTTGCAGAGAGTCACAGTCACACTTCCTCTCTGATCACGTTCATGTTTTTTAAATAGTATGCAATCATTCCAAGATAAAAATGTCTACCTTTTGTCTTGTACTGCCATCCGGCGCTCGATATTGTGGCCTTGTGACCCAGTAGATATCCAGAATGGGACCTTCAGTCTCCAGCACAGCAGGCTCACTGTTTCCTTAAATTACAGACAACAAAGAGTCATAACAAAACTCTAAACATCACTGCACACAGGTCAATGGTGGTCACACAGGTCAATGGTGGTCACACAGGTCAATGGTGGTCACACAGGTCAATGGTGGTCACACAGGTCAATGGTGGTCACACAGGTCAATGGTGGTCACACAGGTCAATGGTGGTCACACAGGTCAATGGTGGTCACACAGGTCAATGGTGGTCACACAGGTCAATGGTGGTCACACAGGTCAATGGTGGTCACACAGGTCAATGGTGGTCACACAGGTCAATGGTGGTCACACAGGTCAATGGTGGTCACACAGGTCAATGGTGGTCACACAGGTCAATGGTGGTCACACAGGTCAATGGTGGTCACACAGGTCAATGGTGGTCACACAGGTCAATGGTGGTCACACAGGTCAATGGTGGTCACACAGGTCAATGGTGGTCACACAGGCAGTGAAGAAAGTCAGCATTCAGGAAAAAACCTGAAATGCTTATAAATTAACCTGAAGATACCCCTACCCCCTTTCAGAAATGTCATTTTTGTATGTTTCAGACTGAGTTCAGACCATTTTGAAATTCACATTTGAAGAAAGAAACCTGAATTCAGGTTATTTCCTGAAGACTTTCATCACTGCACAGGTCAATGGTGGTCACACAGGTCAATGGTGGTCACACAGGTCAATGGTGGTCACACAGGTCAATGGTGGTCACACAGGTCAATGGTGGTCACACAGGTCAATGGTGGTCACACAGGTCAATGGTGGTCACACAGGTCAATGGTGGTCACACAGGTCAATGGTGGTCACACAGGTCAACGGTGGTCACACAGGTCAACGGTGGTCACACAGGTCAACGGTGGTCACACAGGTCAACGGTGGTCACACAGGTCAACGGTGGTCACACAGGTCAACGGTGGTCACACAGGTCAACGGTGGTCACACAGGTCAATGGTGGTCACACAGGTCAATGGTGGTCACACAGGTCAATGGTGGTCACACAGGTCAATGGTGGTCACACAGGTCAATGGTGGTCACACAGGTCAATGGTGGTCACACAGGTCAATGGTGGTCACACAGGTCAATGGTGGTCACACAGGTCAATGGTGGTCACACAGGTCAATGGTGGTCACAAAGTGATAGTTACGGAGCCATCTCATATTAGAAAAGTGATAGTTACGGAGCCACCGATATATATATATATATATTATATAAAACTATGAAACAAATATTATTTATAGTTTTGGAGAAGATCATTAAAGAAATGTTGACAGATGGACCGAAGGACAGACAGACATTTTCCCCATTCCTAAAGCTCTGCATGCTAAAGGCTCAGCAGAGCAAAAAAGGTATAACATGGCACAGCTGACTCGAGACATTTCTATATACCAATTATTAATTTCCTCCTATAAGTGGTTGCAGAGATATGCTCTGTACAATTTTTTTGACCTCAAGGTCACTGCACCAAGGTCAAGGCTGACATAAGAGATAGCTGATCACAAATTTTGTGTGGAGCATATCTCAAAAAAACTGGTAAAATGGCTCAGCAACTTTGGTGGCTCCATAACTGTCACTTTTCTAACATGGGATGGGTTTTAACTGCCAAATATATATATATACATATATATATAAATATAATTGACAGTTACGGAGCCATCTAATAATAGAAAAGTGATAGTTACGGACCCATCTCATATTAGAAAAGTGATAGTTACGGAGCCATCTCATATTAGAAAAGTGATAGTTACGGAGCCATCTCATATTAGAAAAGTGATAGTTACGGAGCCACTGATACATATATATATATATATATAAAACACATATTATTATAGTTTTGGAGATCATTAAAGAAATGTTGACAGACGGACCGAAGGAAGGACAGACATTTTCCCCATTCCTAAAGGTATAACATGGCACAGCTGACTCGAGACATTTCTGTATAGCAAGTATTAATTTCCTCCTATTAGTGGTT
This sequence comes from Amphiduros pacificus, assembly GCA_949316495.1. Classification (NCBI taxonomy): domain Eukaryota; kingdom Metazoa; phylum Annelida; class Polychaeta; order Phyllodocida; family Hesionidae; genus Amphiduros; species Amphiduros pacificus. Next base: position 16,230,577 of record OX439010.1, read on the forward strand.
GCAGAGAGTCACAGTCACACTTCCTCTCTGATCACGTTCATGTTTTTTAAATAGTATGCAATCATTCCAAGATAAAAATGTCTACCTTTTGTCTTGTACTGCCATCCGGCGCTCGATATTGTGGCCTTGTGACCCAGTAGATATCCAGAATGGGACCTTCAGTCTCCAGCACAGTAGGCTCACTGTTTCCTTAAATTACAGACAACAAAGAGTCATAACAAAACTCTAAACATCACTGCACACAGGTCAATGGTGGTCACACAGGTCAATGGTGGTCACACAGGTCAATGGTGGTCACACAGGTCAATGGTGGTCACACAGGTCAATGGTGGTCACACAGGTCAATGGTGGTCACACAGGTCAATGGTGGTCACACAGGTCAATGGTGGTCACACAGGTCAATGGTGGTCACACAGGTCAATGGTGGTCACACAGGTCAATGGTGGTCACACAGGTCAATGGTGGTCACACAGGTCAATGGTGGTCACACAGGTCAATGGTGGTCACACAGGTCAATGGTGGTCACACAGGTCAATGGTGGTCACACAGGTCAATGGTGGTCACACAGGTCAATGGTGGTCACACAGGTCAATGGTGGTCACACAGGTCAATGGTGGTCACACAGGTCAATGGTGGTCACACAGGTCAATGGTGGTCACACAGGTCAATGGTGGTCACACAGGTCAATGGTGGTCACACAGGTCAATGGTGGTCACACAGGTCAATGGTGGTCACACAGGTCAATGGTGGTCACACAGGCAGTGAAGAAAGTCAGCATTCAGGAAAAAACCTGAAATGCTTATAAATTAACCTGAAGATACCCCTACCCCCTTTCAGAAATGTCATTTTTGTATGTTTCAGACTGAGTTCAGACCATTTTGAAATTCACATTTGAAGAAAGAAACCTGAATTCAGGTTATTTCCTGAAGACTTTCATCACTGCACAGGTCAATGGTGGTCACACAGGTCAATGATGGTCACACAGGTCAATGGTGGTCACACAGGTCAATGGTGGTCACACAGGTCAATGGTGGTCACACAGGTCAATGGTGGTCACACAGGTCAATGGTGGTCACACAGGTCAATGGTGGTCACACAGGTCAATGGTGGTCACACAGGTCAATGGTGGTCACACAGGTCAATGGTGGTCACACAGGTCAATGGTGGTCACACAGGTCAATGGTGGTCACACAGGTCAACGGTGGTCACACAGGTCAACGGTGGTCACACAGGTCAACGGTGGTCACACAGGTCAACGGTGGTCACACAGGTCAATGGTGGTCACACAGGTCAATGGTGGTCACACAGGTCAATGGTGGTCACACAGGTCAATGGTGGTCACACAGGTCAATGGTGGTCACACAGGTCAATGGTGGTCACACAGGTCAATGGTGGTCACACAGGTCAATGGTGGTCACAAAGTGATAGTTACGGAGCCATCTCATATTAGAAAAGTGATAGTTACGGAGCCATCTCATATTAGAAAAGTGATAGTTACGGAGCCATCTCATATTAGAAAAGTGATAGTTACGGAGCCACCGATATATATATATATATATTATATAAAACTATGAAACAAATATTATTTATAGTTTTGGAGAAGATCATTAAAGAAATGTTGACAGATGGACCGAAGGACAGACAGACATTTTCCCCATTCCTAAAGCTCTGCATGCTAAAGGCTCAGCAGAGCAAAAAAGGTATAACATGGCACAGCTGACTCGAGACATTTCTATATACCAATTATTAATTTCCTCCTATAAGTGGTTGCAGAGATATGCTCTGTACAATTTTTTTGACCTCAAGGTCACTGCACCAAGGTCAAGGCTGACATAAGAGATAGCTGATCACAAATTTTGTGTGGAGCATATCTCAAAAAAACTGGTAAAATGGCTCAGCAACTTTGGTGGCTCCATAACTGTCACTTTTCTAACATGGGATGGGTTTTAACTGCCAAATATATATATATACATATATATATAAATATAATTGACAGTTACGGAGCCATCTAATAATAGAAAAGTGATAGTTACGGACCCATCTCATATTAGAAAAGTGATAGTTACGGAGCCATCTCATATTAGAAAAGTGATAGTTACGGAGCCATCTCATATTAGAAAAGTGATAGTTACGGAGCCAATGATACATATATATATATATATATAAAACACATATTATTATAGTTTTGGAGATCATTAAAGAAATGTTGACAGACGGACCGAAGGAAGGACAGACATTTTCCCCATTCCTAAAGGTATAACATGGCACAGCTGACTCGAGACATTTCTGTATAGCAAGTATTAATTTCCTCCTATTAGTGGTTGCAGAGAGTCACAGTCACACTTCCTCTCTGATCACGTTCATGTTTTTTAAATAGTATGCAATCATTCCAAGATAAAAATGTCTACCTTTTGTCTTGTACTGCCATCCGGCGCTCGATATTGTGGCCTTGTGACCCAGTAGATATCCAGAATGGGACCTTCAGTCTCCAGCACAGCAGGCTCACTGTTTCCTTAAATTACAGACAACAAAGAGTCATAACAAAACTCTAAACATCACTGCACACAGGTCAATGGTGGTCACACAGGTCAATGGTGGTCACACAGGTCAATGGTGGTCACACAGGTCAATGGTGGTCACACAGGTCAATGGTGGTCACACAGGTCAATGGTGGTCACACAGGTCAATGGTGGTCACACAGGTCAATGGTGGTCACACAGGTCAATGGTGGTCACACAGGTCAATGGTGGTCACACAGGTCAATGGTGGTCACACAGGTCAATGGTGGTCACACAGGTCAATGGTGGTCACACAGGTCAATGGTGGTCACACAGGTCAATGGTGGTCACACAGGTCAATGGTGGTCACACAGGTCAATGGTGGTCACACAGGTCAATGGTGGTCACACAGGTCAATGGTGGTCACACAGGTCAATGGTGGTCACACAGGTCAATGGTGGTCACACAGGTCAATGGTGGTCACACAGGTCAATGGTGGTCACACAGGCAGTGAAGAAAGTCAGCATTCAGGAAAAAACCTGAAATGCTTATAAATTAACCTGAAGATACCCCTAACCCCTTTCAGAAATGTCATTTTTGTATGTTTCAGACTGAGTTCAGACCATTTTGAAATTCACATTTGAAGAAAGAAACCTGAATTCAGGTTATTTCCTGAAGACTTTCATCACTGCACAGGTCAATGGTGGTCACACAGGTCAATGGTGGTCACACAGGTCAATGGTGGTCACACAGGTCAATGGTGGTCACACAGGTCAACGGTGGTCACACAGGTCAACGGTGGTCACACAGGTCAATGGTGGTCACACAGGTCAATGGTGGTCACACAGGTCAATGGTGGTCACACAGGTCAATGGTGGTCACACAGGTCAATGGTGGTCACACAGGTCAATGGTGGTCACACAGGTCAATGGTGGTCACACAGGTCAATGGTGGTCACACAGGTCAATGGTGGTCACACAGGTCAATGGTGGTCACACAGGTCAATGGTGGTCACACAGGTCAATGGTGGTCACACAGGTCAATGGTGGTCACAAAGTGATAGTTACGGAGCCATCTCATATTAGAAAAGTGATAGTTACGGAGCCATCTCATATTAGAAAAGTGATAGTTACGGAGCCATCTCATATTAGAAAAGTGATAGTTACGGAGCCACCGATATATATATATATATATTATATAAAACTATGAAACAAATATTATTTATAGTTTTGGAGAAGATCATTAAAGAAATGTTGACAGATGGACCGAAGGACAGACAGACATTTTCCCCATTCCTAAAGCTCTGCATGCTAAAGGCTCAGCAGAGCAAAAAAGGTATAACATGGCACAGCTGACTCGAGACATTTCTATATACCAATTATTAATTTCCTCCTATAAGTGGTTGCAGAGATATGCTCTGTACAATTTTTTTGACCTCAAGGTCACTGCACCAAGGTCAAGGCTGACATAAGAGATAGCTGATCACAAATTTTGTGTGGAGCATATCTCAAAAAAACTGGTAAAATGGCTCAGCAACTTTGGTGGCTCCATAACTGTCACTTTTCTAACATGGGATGGGTTTTAACTGCCAAATATATATATATACATATATATATAAATATAATTGACAGTTACGGAGCCATCTAATAATAGAAAAGTGATAGTTACGGACCCATCTCATATTAGAAAAGTGATAGTTACGGAGCCATCTCATATTAGAAAAGTGATAGTTACGGAGCCATCTCATATTAGAAAAGTGATAGTTACGGAGCCAATGATACATATATATATATATATATAAAACACATATTATTATAGTTTTGGAGATCATTAAAGAAATGTTGACAGACGGACCGAAGGAAGGACAGACATTTTCCCCATTCCTAAAGGTATAACATGGCACAGCTGACTCGAGACATTTCTGTATAGCAAGTATTAATTTCCTCCTATTAGTGGTTGCAGAGAGTCACAGTCACACTTCCTCTCTGATCACGTTCATGTTTTTTAAATAGTATGCAATCATTCCAAGATAAAAATGTCTACCTTTTGTCTTGTACTGCCATCCGGCGCTCGATATTGTGGCCTTGTGACCCAGTAGATATCCAGAATGGGACCTTCAGTCTCCAGCACAGCAGGCTCACTGTTTCCTTAAATTACAGACAACAAAGAGTCATAACAAAACTCTAAACATCACTGCACACAGGTCAATGGTGGTCACACAGGTCAATGGTGGTCACACAGGTCAATGGTGGTCACACAGGTCAATGGTGGTCACACAGGTCAATGGTGGTCACACAGGTCAATGGTGGTCACACAGGTCAATGGTGGTCACACAGGTCAATGGTGGTCACACAGGTCAATGGTGGTCACACAGGTCAATGGTGGTCACACAGGTCAATGGTGGTCACACAGGTCAATGGTGGTCACACAGGTCAATGGTGGTCACACAGGTCAATGGTGGTCACACAGGTCAATGGTGGTCACACAGGCAGTGAAGAAAGTCAGCATTCAGGAAAAAACCTGAAATGCTTATAAATTAACCTGAAGATACCCCTAACCCCTTTCAGAAATGTCATTTTTGTATGTTTCAGACTGAGTTCAGACCATTTTGAAATTCACATTTGAAGAAAGAAACCTGAATTCAGGTTATTTCCTGAAGACTTTCATCACTGCACAGGTCAATGGTGGTCACACAGGTCAATGGTGGTCACACAGGTCAATGGTGGTCACACAGGTCAATGGTGGTCACACAGGTCAATGGTGGTCACACAGGTCAATGGTGGTCACACAGGTCAATGGTGGTCACACAGGTCAACGGTGGTCACACAGGTCAACGGTGGTCACACAGGTCAACGGTGGTCACACAGGTCAACGGTGGTCACACAGGTCAATGGTGGTCACACAGGTCAATGGTGGTCACACAGGTCAATGGTGGTCACACAGGTCAATGGTGGTCACACAGGTCAATGGTGGTCACACAGGTCAATGGTGGTCACACAGGTCAATGGTGGTCACACAGGTCAATGGTGGTCACACAGGTCAATGGTGGTCACACAGGTCAATGGTGGTCACACAGGTCAATGGTGGTCACACAGGTCAATGGTGGTCACAAAGTGATAGTTACGGAGCCATCTCATATTAGAAAAGTGATAGTTACGGAGCCATCTCATATTAGAAAAGTGATAGTTACGGAGCCATCTCATATTAGAAAAGTGATAGTTACGGAGCCACCGATATATATATATATATATATTATATAAAACTATGAAACACATATTATTTATAGTTTTGGAGAAGATCATTAAAGAAATGTTGACAGATGGACCGAAGGACAGACAGACATTTTCCCCATTCCTAAAGCTCTGCATGCTAAAGGCTCAGCAGAGCAAAAAAGGTATAACATGGCACAGCTGACTCGAGACATTTCTATATACCAATTATTAATTTCCTCCTATAAGTGGTTGCAGAGATATGCTCTGTACAATTTTTTTGACCTCAAGGTCACTGCACCAAGGTCAAGGCTGACATAAGAGATAGCTGATCACAAATTTTGTGTGGAGCATATCTCAAAAAAACTGGTAAAATGGCTCAGCAACTTTGGTGGCTCCATAACTGTCACTTTTCTAACATGGGATGGGTTTTAACTGCCAAATATATATATATACATATATATATAAATATAATTGACAGTTACGGAGCCATCTAATAATAGAAAAGTGATAGTTACGGACCCATCTCATATTAGAAAAGTGATAGTTACGGAGCCATCTCATATTAGAAAAGTGATAGTTACGGAGCCATCTCATATTAGAAAAGTGATAGTTACGGAGCCACTGATACATATATATATATATATATAAAACACATATTATTATAGTTTTGGAGATCATTAAAGAAATGTTGACAGACGGACCGAAGGAAGGACAGACATTTTCCCCATTCCTAAAGCTCTGCATGCTAAAGGCTCAGCAGAGTTAAAAAGGTATAACATGGCACAGCTGACTCGAGACATTTCTGTATAGCAAGTATTAATTTCCTCCTATTAGTGGTTGCAGAGAGTCACAGTCACACTTCCTCTCTGATCACGTTCATGTTTTTTAAATAGTATGCAATCATTCCAAGATAAAAATGTCTACCTTTTGTCTTGTACTGCCATCCGGCGCTCGATATTGTGGCCTTGTGACCCAGTAGATATCCAGAATGGGACCTTCAGTCTCCAGCACAGCAGGCTCACTGTTTCCTTAAATTACAGACAACAAAGAGTCATAACAAAACTCTAAACATCACTGCACACAGGTCAATGGTGGTCACACAGGTCAATGGTGGTCACACAGGTCAATGGTGGTCACACAGGTCAATGGTGGTCACACAGGTCAATGGTGGTCACACAGGTCAATGGTGGTCACACAGGTCAATGGTGGTCACACAGGTCAATGGTGGTCACACAGGTCAATGGTGGTCACACAGGTCAATGGTGGTCACACAGGTCAATGGTGGTCACACAGGTCAATGGTGGTCACACAGGTCAATGGTGGTCACACAGGTCAATGGTGGTCACACAGGTCAATGGTGGTCACACAGGTCAATGGTGGTCACACAGGTCAATGGTGGTCACACAGGTCAATGGTGGTCACACAGGTCAATGGTGGTCACACAGGTCAATGGTGGTCACACAGGTCAATGGTGGTCACACAGGTCAATGGTGGTCACACAGGTCAATGGTGGTCACACAGGTCAATGGTGGTCACACAGGTCAATGGTGGTCACACAGGTCAATGGTGGTCACACAGGTCAATGGTGGTCACACAGGTCAATGGTGGTCACATATGCTCCACAGAAAATTATTTACCTCAAGGTCACTTCACCAAGGTCAAGGCTGACATAAGAGATAGCTGCATAAATAAGAGATAGCTACATAAATAAGAGATAACTGCATAAATAAGAGATAGCTGCATAAATAAGATATAGCTGTATAAATAAGAGATAGCTGCACAAATAAGAGATAGCTGCATAACTGAGAGATAGCTGTATTGATACATAAAAAATAGCTGCACAAATAAGAGATAGCTGCATAAATAAGAGATAACTGCATGAATTAGAGATAGCTGTATAAATAAGAGATAGCTGTGGGAGAGACAGCTGCACATGGTGAAAGATAGCTGCACATGGTGAGAGATAGCTGCACATGGGGAGAGATAGCTGCACATGGTGAGACATAGTTACAACAGTGAGAGACAACTGCACAACTGAATGACAGCTGCACACTCGGTAGTTGCACAAGTGAGAGACAGCTGCACATGTGAGAGATAGCTGCACATGGGGAGAGATAGCTGCACATGGTGAGAGATAACTGCACATGGTGAGAGATAGCTGCACATGGGGAGAGATAGCTGCACATGGTGAGAGATAACTGCACATGGTGAGAGATAGCTGCACATAGGAGAGATAGCTGCACAATTGAGAGACAGCTGCACAGGTGAGGGATAGCTACAACAGTGAGAGACAGCATCACTTCCCAGCCAAAGGCACTTGTATTAAATCTACAAATGCCTGCCATCTTCACAAATGGAAATAAATTATATCCGAAGCATATATACACAACAAACATTTATAAAAATCGAACCGGCGCGGCACCTACCTTTCTTTCCCAATTTGAGCCGGTCTCGAGCAACGTGATTTTGGCGAGATTTTATTTTCAAAATATTTTTCGCTTATTTGTTTCTAAATCTGCCAAAGATGACTGAAAGTTTGTTGAATATGACCAGGAATAATAATATCGCAGCTAATTTTCAGTTTTTGCAAAAGATAAATAAAACAATTGCGAAAAATGAACTTTTCATATTTGACCTTCGCTTCGCCATTTTGTGCCCAGCTCCGATGTTGATTTGAATGATAAACTGACTAAATCTGATGTCTCAACGCTCAAATATTAAATCTACAAATGCCTGTCATCTTCACAAAAGGAAAGAAATTACGTCCGAAGCATATATACACAATATAATTAACAACAAACATTTATAAAAATCGATCCGGCGCGGCACCTACCTTTCTTTCCCAATTTGAGCCGGTCTCGAGCAACGTGATTTTGGCGAGATTTTATTTTCAAAATATTTTTCGCTTATTTGTTTCTAAATCTGCCAAAGATGACTGAAAGTTTGTTGAATATATCCAGGAATAATAATATCGCAGCTAATTTTCAGTTTTTGCAAAAGATAAATAAAACAATTGCGAAAAATGAACTTTTCATATTTGACCTTCGCTTCGCATTTGAATTGTCCTCAAGAACATAGTCCATCTCAGATAGAATCACACTACAACCTCCACATCGCACTACTATTTCATCACATACACTGTCACGCATATCACATACACTGTCAAGCATATCATAAGCCAGAGGTTCCACTTCTTTCCCATCGATGGCCGAGTCGTGGTGGTCAAAACGTTCATCCCGCCAATCTGCAAAGTTAAAAAAGTTGTGTAAAATAAAACTGATAAGAAAATCCACAAAATACTCAGCTGTGAAACGGCGAGAGGCACAAACACTTCAATTTTGACAAAGATATTTAATAGCATTGAACATAAAATAACAAAGCAGAGCAAATATAAAATAAATGAAAATTACTTGGTAGCTAGAACAGAAAGTGAACATTTCTTTTTTATGAGCGAATGACTGCAGGGATTTGTCTCAGATTTTAATATTAAATATTATATGATAACATGCAATTGTTCCATGTATTTCTGTGCGCTTTCTTACCTTTTTATACAGAAATGCATTCTTGTCACTGGATTGTGAACTTCTTTCCCATCGATGGCCGAGTCGTGGTGGTCAAAACGTTCATCCCGCCAATCTACAAAGAAGTTCAAATAGTTGTGTAAAATAAAACTGATAAGAATATTGAAAAAGAAAATCCACAAAGTGAGAGGCACGGACATTTCAATTTTGACAAAGATATTTAATAGAATTGAACACAAAAAAACTAACAAAGCAGAGCAAATATAAAATAAATGAAAATTACTTGGTAGCTAGAACAGAAAGTGAACATTTCTTTTTTATGAGCGAATGACTGCAGGGATTTGTCTCAGATTTTAATATTAAATATTATATGATAACATGCAATTGTTCCATGTATTTCTGTGCGCTTTCTTACCTTTTTATACAGAAATGCATTCTTGTCACTGGATTGTGAACTTCTTTCCCATCGATGGCCGAGTCGTGGTGGTCAAAACGTTCATCCCGCCAATCTACAAAGAAGTTCAAATAGTTGTGTAAAATAAAACTGATAAGAATATTGAAAAAGAAAATCCACAAAGTGAGAGGCACGGACATTTCAATTTTGACAAAGATATTTAATAGAATTGAACACAAAATAACTAACAAAGCAGAGCAAATATAAAATAAATGAAAATTACTTGGTAGCTAGAACAGAAAGTGAATATTATGAGCGAATGACTGCAGGGATTTGTCTCAGATTTTAATATTAAATATTATATGATAACATGCAATTGTTCCATGTATTTCTGTGCGCTTTCTTACCTTTTTATACAGAAATGCATTCTTGTCACTGGATTGTGAACTTCTTTCCCATCGATGGCCGAGTCGTGGTGGTCAAAACGTTCATCCCGCCAATCTACAAAGAAGTTCAAATAGTTGTGTAAAATAAAACTGATAAGAATATTGAAAAAGAAAATCCACAAAGTGAGAGGCCCGGACATTTCAATTTTGACAAAGATATTTAATAGAATTGAACACAAAATAACTAACAAAGCAGAGCAAATATAAAATAAATGAAAATTACTTGGTAGCTAGAACAGAAAGTGAACATTTCTTTTTTATGAGCGAATGACTGCAGGGATTTGTCTCAGATTTTAATATTAAATATTATATGATAACATGCAATTGTTCCATGTATTTCTGTGCGCTTTCTTACCTTTTTATACAGAAATGCATTCTTGTCACTGGATTGTGAACTTCTTTCCCATCGATGGCCGAGTCGTGGTGGTCAAAACGTTCATCCCGCCAATCTACAAAGAAGTTCAAATAGTTGTGTAAAATAAAACTGATAAGAATATTGAAAAAGAAAATCCACAAAGTGAGAGGCACGGACATTTCAATTTTGACAAAGATATTTAATAGAATTGAACACAAAATAACTAACAAAGCAGAGCAAATATAAAATAAATGAAAATTACTTGGTAGCTAGAACAGAAAGTGAATATTATGAGCGACTGACTGCAGGGATTTGACTCGGAGTTTGGTATTAAATAGTATATGATAATATGCAATTGTTTCATGTATTTTTGTGCACTTTCTTACCTTTTTATACAGAAATGAATTCTAGTCACTGGATTGTGTACTTTTTCTTTCTTATCGATGGCCGAGCCGTGGTGGTCAAAACGTTCATCCCGCCAATCTACAAAGAAGTTCAAATAGTTGTGTAAAATAAAACTGATAAGAATATTGAAAAAGAAAATCCACAAAGTGAGAGGCACGGACATTTCAATTTTGACAAAGATATTTAATAGAATTGAACACAAAATAACTAACAAAGCAGAGCAAATATAAAATAAATGAAAATTACTTGGTAGCTAGAACAGAAAGTGAATATTATGAGCGACTGACTGCAGGGATTTGACTCGGAGTTTGGTATTAATTAGTATATGATAATATGCAATTGTTCCATGTATTTCTGTGCCTGCAGGGATTTGACTCGGAGTTTGATATTAAACAGTATATGATAATATGCAATTGTTCCATGTATTTTGGTGCGTTTTCTTACCTTTTTTATACAGAAATGCATTCTTGTCACTGGATTGTGTACTTCTTTCTTTATTATCGATGGCCGAGTCGTGGTGGTCAAAGCATTCATCCCGCCAATCTGCAAAGATGTTCAAATAGTTGTGTAAAATAAAACTGACAAGAATATTGAGAAATCCCACAAAATGATCCGCTGTGAAAGGGTGAGAGGCACGAACATTTCAATTTTGACAAAGATGTTTAATAGAATTGAACATAAAATAACAAAGCAGAGCAAATATAAAATAAATGAAAATTACTTGGTAGCTAGAACAGAAAGTGAATATTATGAGCGAATGACTGCAGGGATTTGTCTCAGATTTTGATATTAAATAGTATATGATAATATGCAATTGTTCCATGTATTTCTGTGCCTGCAGGGATTTGACTCGGAGTTTGATATTAAACAGTATATGATAATATGCAATTGTTCCATGTATTTTGGTGCGTTTTCTTACCTTTTTTATACAGAAATGCATTCTTGTCACTGGATTGTGTACTTCTTTCTTTATTATCGATGGCCGAGTCGTGGTGGTCAAAGCATTCATCCCGCCAATCTGCAAAGATGTTCAAATAGTTGTGTAAAATAAAACTGACAAGAATATTGAGAAATCCCACAAAATGATCCGCTGTGAAAGGGTGAGAGGCACGAACATTTCAATTTTGACAAAGATGTTTAATAGAATTGAACATAAAATAACAAAGCAGAGCAAATATAAAAAAAATAAATGAAAATTACTTGGTAGCTAGAACAGAAAGTGAATATTATGAGCGAATGACTGCAGGGATTTGACTCGGAGTTTGATATTAAATACTATATCATAACATGCAATTGTTCCATGTATTTTGGTGCGATTTCTTACCTTTTTATACAGAAATGCATACACAATATAATTGATAAAAAACATTTATAAAAATCGAACCGGCGCGGCACCTACCTTTCTTTCCCAATTTCGAGCGGGTCTCGAAGCAACGTGATTTGGCGAGATTTACAGTTTTCTCGCTTATTTGCTTCTAAATCTACCCCAAAAGTTCTTAAAATTTGTTGAATATGTCCAAGATTAATAATATCGCAGCTAATTTTCTATTTATGATAAAAAAATAAAAAAACAACCGTGAACGCCACCTCTCGAGAAAAGTTGAAACTAATATTTGTAAAGTCGACGACAACAGTGTTGCAACATGTTGCGGACGACAACAGAGATGCGTTTCAGTTTATCAATTGATTTTAGACGTTTATCACACCATTGGACATTGTTGGCACATACAGGTGTCAGAAAATGACCTGATGTGAATATTTTCTAGAGTACAGATGCACTTCATCTACATCTACATCTATAAGTTTACTCGGCAAAACCAATTGGCATCCCGCCGAGAGTGCAAGATTGCACTAAGGGGAGCAGCTGGTACACACCACCTGCTTGTTGCCAACCTTTATACTCTGGCAAGGGAGTTTCTGAAGGATGCCGAGCTACCTGTTTCCAATGTAGTTAAATGAGGGGGAAGGTTGTTCCAGTCAGTCACTGTCCTTGGAAAATAGCTGTATTTATAAGGGTCACAGCTTGTCACAACTTTGAAGGCTTTGGAAATGGAACCACAGCTCCATTGTCGTCCACAGCTCCACAGCTGTTGTTGTCTGTTTTTTTAGTTTTTATGGATTTCCTTTCTTTATCGCAAAGAGGATAGGACTCTCTGGGATAATCAATTATTTTCATGTCCTCTCTTCTCTCTTCCATCCAGTTGCACATACGCAAGATTTTTACACCAGGGGGCACTGCATTTTTGTTGACTTTTGAAAAAGTATGCCATCAAAACCTATAAAATCCTATATTTTTATAGCTACTGAACAGATTGTCTTAAAAATAAGAGGAACAGTGTAAAACAGTTTGGAAAATATTTTCCTGCCGAGGAAATAAATATATATATATGAAATTAAAAAGATAAGGCCAAAAAACTGGATGGCACCGTAACTACCTTTTTTAGAGTATATATATATACATGACATATACATGACTAAATTTCACTTAGATTTTTGTTGTCTTTCTATTGCAATATTACAACTTTTTCCTTCTCTATAATAAAGCTATTGCTATCCAGTTTAGATTTTAAAAGCCAAAATGGTATCAGATTTCCTTATTTCAGAAATAGATGGGGGCTAAAAGTTACGGAGCCACCAAAATGGCTCCGTAACTTCGGTGGCTCCGTAACTATCACTTTTCTAATATGAGATGGGTCCGTAACTATCAATTATAGTTATATATATATATATATATATATATATATATATATATATATATTCATTATTTTAATGTTGCTGTAATCATATCACAGTTCATCTCCTATATCATGAAAGTGTATCATTCTCTTCTGTTATATTTCACTTTTTATGTTTTCTTTCTCTCATGGACTCTATGAGAAGTGGAGGTCCTTTTTTCACTTTGGCCTTATATCTTTTGCCTAAGAGTTCTACTTTGACTTGACTTCCTGGTTCACTCAGTTCTGGTGTCACATAAGCAAAGGCGATGCACTTATTCACTGTGTAACCATACGCTCCCGAGCTCGTCATTCCTACCACCTGGTGGAGAATAAAATCAAATTGAAAATTAAAATTAAATATAATCAACAAGGTTAACACCAAAACTACCTGAGGTTCAAATCTGCCTTGATAACAGACCAACTTGACAAAACCATTTCCATATTAACTGTTTTGAACCGATTTTGAAATAAAAGTAATTTATGTTGGTTAGCTGCAGATGTATATCAAAATTTAATTCAAACATGGCCAAGAAGATTACAAAACTGCACCTTGTGGACATTTTACATTGTAAATAAAACCTGTCAGGACCCCAACGTAAATAGGTCACATTGTTGTTGTAATGGTGTCAACAAATTGTTTTTGAAAAGACACAAGAAAGCAAGAACTGTTAATGTAAGTATGTTAAAATGAAAAATCTTCAAAGCGTAAGTGTTCCAATTTTGGTGGTCCTAATCAGTGTTGAAATTGCTGCTTTCAAGCTGGAAATTACGGCCCAAATTTATCAAACACCGATTTCAGGGATTTTGAGCACTGATTTGGACCTCCAATTTGGGACCTGTCCAATCGGTGTTCACCGTAACAAAGATGACTGACATTAAATTATCTATTATCCATAAAAACGTCATTTTAAAATTAAGTTGCTATCTTGCCTTGTTATCATGCCACACTGTTTCATTTCCTTCAGGATCCACGCCAGAATCTTCTGTGTCGATATCCATGAATACTAACTGACGTTTATGCCCCGCCTTCTTTATCTCGTATAATGCATCCTTTCCAACGAAGTCTGCCTTCTGTCATGTGCACAGTAACACATTAATAACAAAGTAGTCCCTCATTAATAAAGTAGTCCCTCATTCGTAGGAGGTACTTATCATTAGTTGTATCATTATCTTATCGTTTTAATCACAATATGTTTAATCTTTCTACTATATGTATCAGCAATATATGAAGCAAATATTATGTACCTTTTTCATTTTGACAAAGAATCCAAGCCCAGCTTCCAATGGATTTTGGTCCACAGACATCTGAAAAGAAACACACAAAAATGTAAGAAAAAGTAAACAGAGAAATAATAAATGAAAAGGAACTGAATTTTGGTCTGCTGGTTTGAAATATACAGTAAAACAGTGTAAACGAATAGGCAAAGGTCAAATGGTCAAATTGAATCTGGCCTGAAAGGTATTATTCTATTCGCCAGATATAAACTACCACTGTGACCTACTTATGATTGCTGAGAAACAGCCCAAACAAATTTTGCAGCCTACAGCATCCTGACAAAGCCAACAACAATACCACTCTGCCAAAGAGCTGATGGGTAAAAATAAGAAAGTGAGAAGAAGCTGACCTCAGCACCCCACATGCGGAATCCTTTCTCCATCCTCATAGAGTTCATGGCATACATGCCGAAGTCCCCGACACCATGCTCCTCCCCGGCAGACAGGAGAGCTTCATAGAGATCTCCAACCTTCTCCCTCTCCACATACAACTCCCAGCCAAGCTCGCCTGAAACACAAATATCACACACAGTCCAATGACTTCATCAAGGATTATCCATAGACAGTAAGAGCCAAACTTCTATAGGGTCACACATTAAGATGACCAGATAAGGTCATATACAACCATCACATGACCATATTGGATCGTGATGACGTCACAGATCGTGATGACGTCACAGATCGTGACGACGTCACGGATCCTGATGACGTCACGGATCCTGATGACGTCACAGATCCTGATGACGTCACGGATCCTGATAACGTCACGGATCCTGATGACGTCACACGATAGACATTCATTATCTTATTTGACATTCATTATGCGTGACAAAATAGCAGTTTGGCTCAAACTGACAGGTGGTGGTAATTCATCCCAGGATCTATTTGAGGACATAAACATCCACGTTGCATTTGTTCCATGACAAACATAAATATCTAATTACTCTTCATTTGGTTAAAAGCAAATAACCTTGTTTCCAAGAACATATCCGTATAAAATAGGAAAGAGGGTAGGTCCAAAACATTGAGAATTGAGTAATACACATGAAATTATCCTTGAGACTTTGTTTCTTTGCCTAAAAAGTCGAATCAATATTTAAGGTGGCTGGTTTGAACTGGAGCAGGTAGGAAACAAATGCTTTTTTGGCTTCATGTCATTTCATCTCATTGAAAAGGAGTAAATTCCTATTAAGAAATTTGTTTCAGGATATCACTATATTTTTTCATTATGATGGATTTATTTTGTTAATGGATGTCAAGATGATATATTTTTATATCGTATTATCTTAGTGTGTCTGCACTAAGCCTGCTGCCTGTGTTAGTTCTGACCTGTGTATGATATCCTCAGAGCCCTGACCGGCAGCCCAGCCACCTCTATGTTCTTAGCAGCCAGGAATGGGTAGTTCTCATTGGAAAGGTCTGCATCGGTAAGTTTTGCCAGGACATCTCGTGACTTGGGTCCAGCAAGTCCCAGGGCTGCCCAGTCTTCTGTGACACTCTCTATGTGGACATCAAGGCCCCACTGCCGGGCATGGTCCTCCATCCAACTAAACACACAAAGCACAGCACACTCTCAGAATCCTCCTAACACAGAACAATGACATTAATGCTATGCTGATCATTGCTTTTTAAAAAAAAATCTTTGTGAACATTTTCTGTAAATGCTTACAAATTGCTTCATAAATGATCATCTAAATCAGCAGACTTGAGCAGACGATAATTTTGACCAATCAAAATGCATGTTACATATTAGATTTGGCTCCAACTTGGCTCCAATCTCAATTTTCATTGGCTCATATTTGTAATGTTATTCAAAATGGCAGCCTCCTTGATACAAAAAAAACAAAAACAAAATGGGAACAAATCTGAGCCTAATGAATAGAAACAAGTAGCTAACTTTCTTTTTGGACAAAGCATGGGAATTGAGATCTAAAATGTTATATGATAAGAGGTCATAGATGTCTACATGGTTGTGAAGGGTCTTGTCATTGTTCCATTCATAAGGTGACTGGTAAGTCTTTTAAGGGCTGGGTATATTTTGTATACTTTTATAAAAAAAATAATGTATATCTGTAACAAATAAATAAATAATAAACTAATACAATACAATATGATACAGTATACATTGATATTACTTTAAGGTTTTCATGTATGTTGATAAATAATTTTCCAAATATGAATAAAAAATTCTCTTCATATAAAACAACTCTGAGACCATCCATTCAAAACATATATATACATGAACATATGTGGCTTACGTTTGATCATGTTTTTCTGAGGCAGACCCTGTGATGCAGAAGAAGTGATTTGGTTCCATTTGAGTGATTGTTAATTCAGAGAAGACATTTCCTCTTGGAGTCAACATATGGCTGATGTTCGTCACACCTACCTGAATAGAAAATGCATAGCAAACGTATTCATTTCTCAATGTCTTAAAGCCTTAATGATAAATATAACAATATTTTGGAAAAGAGGCTCTTATTTCTGATTATGTAAACAATCAAATATTTGACACAGAGCACTAACAACAGAACAAATCCCTTTGATTATTTGTCTAAAGTATATCTGAACTAGGATTTTATATAATAGAATTTACCTTGGGAACACTGTTAGCAGCAATTCTGTCAATGAACGTGCAGGCGTCTGGGCCTTTGACTTCAATTTTGCCGAACGGAGTGACATCCACGATGCCGGCTCTGTTCATCACCATCTCACATTCCCGCCGGACCGGTTCAAACCAGTTTGTACGACGGAAGCTTGGTTTGTACCCAGCCTCATCCCCAGGAAGTGCAAACCAATTTGGTTGCTCCCAGCCTGGAAAATAATAACCCGGAAATTTAATTTGAGTCTTTTTTTATTGTTAATCTTAAAGATAATAAAAAACAAATTCTGAGTAAATTTCTGTGTAAATTGCTAGCATTTCATTATAAGTTAATAAATGATATTAATACCTTATCATTTTCTATTTAACCACTGGGTATAATGTATATTTTGATAGTTTTTGAGAGTTTTACTCCTCTTGCCTTTTCAAAATAAACTAGTCCCCTGCACTTACAAATGGTTGCCATGGCAACAAAAACCAACCAATCACTGCCATAACCTAATCAGATTGGGGAAAGGTCCCCAGGAGTGCATGTGTGCAATATCTAAGGTAAATGTCAAACCTTCTGCCTGTGTCATGCACACAAGCCAAGTTGGCGACATGGTTGTCATGGCAACAGAAATTGACCAATCACAGCCATTATCTATACAGATCGGAGGAAGGTCCACAGTAGTGCACGTGTGAAATATCTTAGGTAAATGTCAAACTATTGTGGCTGTATCGTGCACACAAGTAATTTACCTCGGATGCACGGACACATGCAGTTCAATTTAATGTTCCCCGCTTTTCGCATTGCGAAGAATGCGGGGGACAAAAAAAACTTTTTTTTGGCGGAATCTTGAAAACTAAGAAGTTCTTAATTGCGAGAAGGGCATGTGCTTTTACAATTGTGTAAATGGTTAACTAGGGGGCAGCATGATACTATTAGCCCCATTAAGGCCCGCCTACCTGTGTGGAAGCCCATCTCGGCCCCTCTCGCCAGCATCTTCTCGTAGATGGGTGTCGTCCTGCTCGTGGGGCGACCGGCCGGCCTCTCCTCCTTGGGATATGCCAGCAAGTTGTTCAAACCATATGTCTCTCGTGCTTTTGACAACACATAGTTCCTGAAAACATCAAATCAATGCCTGATAACTTTAAGACTATCGTAAAAGGTAACAAATACATTTCTAGTACTGATTCCAGACAATGTTTAGTCATTGCACTTAAGAGTAACTGGCCAAGATTTTAAACAGGAATCCTTGTGTCTGAAGTCTAATGGTCTGTCAATTAAGCTCTAATGTGATACAGATTTGAAATCAAATCAAGACTTGTTTTTTTATAGGAAATAAGGATTAAGATATAGCAAAAGCATTTTGTGACCTTCATAAAAATAGGGCAAGGTCAGGTTTGAGAATATGATGAACCTTCATGAGGTACATATGGTAGAAATCTAAGCAAAATGTCAAAGGTTTGGAAACACTTTGATGCCTATGACCTTGATGGTCATATTTGGAGTCATCCTATTGTAAGTCTTTATAGAATGCATATATGACAACATTTTGTGTACATAATTTAAATAGCTGAAAAGGCATTGGAAAATGTCTTTTTTTTTTCTTGACATACATACACATATACACTCAGACAGAGCCTTATACCACAGCACCAGCAGACTTGAGCAGACGATAATTTTGACCAATCAAAATGCATGTTACATATTCCATGCTATGGAAGATAATAACTCTTGTGATATGACAGGGGAAGGAAGCATTATTTCACTCACTGGTCAGTCCACTTGCCAAACCTTCCGGGGTCGAGTTCTATGAGTTCATGCGGTGGTTCGCCATCCAGGATCCAGTTGGCAAGATAGTTTCCTATCCCTCCTGCATGAACTATGCCGTAACTGAAATATAGGAAAGCATCTCAGGCCTTTTATTCTAATTCTACTGATTAAAACAATAAAAATATACTTCTGTGCAATGTATCTTTTTGTGAAATATAGGAACTGCTTCATTTATTGTTGAGGCTGATCTCAAACTGGATTGAGACTTCATATAGATCTATACATTTAATGGCTTACATCCTTAGAATTGGTCTTCTCCACTTACCGGTACATTACACTTAAATTATTTAGGATTACAAAACCATTTTGTCTTGCTGTATCAATAATATAGAAAAAGGCTTGTGAATACATTAATGTTAACAAGTTAAATTCTAGACCAAAAAAAATATGACTTCTAAATTGTTGTCAATTTACCCAAATCCAATGGCTGTCCAAAGGTTGTGTTGTCCTGGATAAGGTCCTGCCATAGGAAGGACATCCGGAGTGTAAGTGATTGGACCGGACACGACCTGCTGGATCTCCGCCGTCTGAAGCACTGGAAACAGATCCATGGCACATTCTGTGCACTCCATAATCCGGTCAAGGTTTGGCTGGAACAGCTCCTTTCCAAATCCTGAATCACACATTTATAAGGCACTGTAAACCCATTCATATCACACACATTCACACACACACACATATATAGGCACTGTGAGCCCATTGCATTGCATAAAAACAGATAATGGATACCTGGTGAACACTGTCAAAAAGGCACTGTTGAAAACATTTTTGTTGGCACAAATAATTATAACTGGGGGCAAGGACTGAACTCACAAATAAATCATCAAAAATCTCAAAAACCATGAGTACTGCAATACCCTGATTACATCAGGGGCTGAGGGTAAAAATATGGGTCAAACCAAGATATTGTCCCATTACTTTGTGGCATTGTCTCTTACTCCTATCATTCCTTCCCAATCACTGTATATGACATCGCCCTTCATCATTAGGATAACTAACAGGTGCAAGAAACTCATGACATTATGAGACATTGGCTACTGCCATTTTCCCGAACTACTTTGCATGTCATGCAAAGTGTCTTATAGAACAAAAAATAAATAAATAAATAATATAAAAAAATTACAAAAAAAAGATTCTCACCAGGTGGCACTCCATCGATATACCAGTCATCACACAGGTCCATTTTTTCTGGTCTCTCGTACGGCCCAAACAGCAATCCATCACGCTCCATACGCAGGTAATAGGAACCTTCCAGGTCACGCACGACTGGAATCTCACGTTTGAGAGCACTGACTTCTGGGACTGTCTTCGTCACGACGTATTGGTGGTGTATGGGAACCAGTGGAAAGTCTAACCCAATCAACTTTCCAACATCACGGGCATGGAAGCCTGAATTGAAATAAATGTGACAAAATATTTACCTTCTGCTTTACAAATTTCTTAAAACCATTTTATTAGGTTGAGGAAAGATGGACAAAGCAGTTAGTTTTTGAACCCTTCTGCTATGTATTTATTAAAGTGAATTATGTACATGCATGAACATTTGGGTCATTGTTACACCCTGCCCATTGGGCATATAACTCACTACAATATTTAAAAACTACTTAATCATTGAACATGAGGTCGAAGTATAAATGTACATACTATGATGTCGTACATCTAAACACTGCCAAACATCACTGCCAAATGAATTGGGCAGTTTTCTTCACTATTGGCTTTAGCTCTGACATTAATGTCATAGTTTATCACTTTCGGAGGGAACATAAAACTCAGGGTGAGCCATGCTAATATTAAATATTTAATATTAAAACTGAGCCATGCTAATATTATCAAACAATTGCTGTCTCAATCCATTATATTTAAAGCAATGAAATAAAAAATGTGTCTCTGACTCTGTCACATTTTGCACATTAAACATAATTTATAGGATCGCTCTATTTAACCATTTTGCTGCAATAAACCTTCTCATAACCCTCTTGATGCAATGATGAGCTTTTCTCTCAGTGATATTGAAGTAAACCCACCTGCTGCAATAATAACTCTGTTAGCCCTCATGGTGCCCTTTGGTGTGGTGACGTCCCATGTGCCATCCTCCCGCTGATTCATGGCAGTAACAGGGGACTGCTGGTAGATGTCAGCACCATACTTCCTGGCTCCAATGGCCAGGGCTTGTGTCAGAGAGTACGGGTCAATGTGACCGTCCCCTGGTGTCAACAAGCCTGCAAGCACCTAGCAAATTCATCAGATTCCTTTTTTTTACTCTATTGCATAAATAAATAACTCTTGTGAAATAAATATATAATTAATTTCTGATTCTTTGAACTCCTAGATTTTAATTTTTAAAATTCCAAATCTTTACTTTTTGTAATATTTCTTACTTAGATAGTGAAGTATTTTTAAACATTTTGTGACTCATTCAAATGGTACATACGTTGTCCATCTTCATGAGAGGAACAAGTTCAGCGATTTCATCCGGCCATATCAGCCGAGCCGGAGCTTTGGCCCAATGCTGCCGGGTGATCTGATACCGGAACTCATCCACACGGTCTGGTACTTGGGCAATCCGGACACTGCCTGGCATGTGTAAGCCAACAGCCTAAAATAGTGAGGACAGTATTTATTTATTTACCGGTAGTCTTTTTTCTCATCTTTTAGAAACTATAATCTATATTCAATCATCAAAATCTGTGAAACATAACTATGTGAAGCCAATTTTTTGTTTTTCATGAAATGGAAATTGGATTTGCATTTGATCTTAACAAAGATGCCTGACCCCCTAATGCCTGTCAATGTCACAGTGGTACAGGCTCAGTTAGGTGAACATCCTGATAAAGGGATGCTATAAATATCCTACAAAACCATGCATTGCACTTGACACAAGAGACACCTGGTGGATCACAAATGATGAAACTCAATCAGTGCATACTGACTACCCCACTCTGGAGGCACTAGTAGCGGAGGTGATACCCACCATGCAGTGCATACTGACTACCCCACTCTGGAGGCACTAGTAGCGGAGATGATACCCACCTGTCCCGTCTCTTCCTCCAGCTTCTGGTAGAGTTGCAGGCTGTAGTGATGAAGGTTTCTGATGTGTACATTTGGGTGATAACTCGTGGTTAATCCGGCCTGAAAAGAGTCCAATATTTTATCTCAGTCAGGGTAACTTTAGCTATCTCATAAATGTTAAACATTTTATACATATTTCCCTGCTAAACAATTCCCTCCCCCTCAACATGTCATACAAGAATGACCCTCCCCTCAACATGCCATACAAGAATGACCCTCCCCCCCAACATGCCATACATGAATGACCCTCCCCCTCAACATGCCATACAAGAATAACCCTCCCCCTCAACATGCCATACAAGAATGACCCTCCCCCTCAACATGTCATACAAGAATGACTCCCCCTCAACATGCCATACAAGAATGACCTTCCCCCTCAACATGCCATACATGAATGACCCTCCCCCTCAACATGCCATGTCTATTCTGAACCTGAATGAACCCTGTTATCGAATGTGGGTCACTTCTGAGGTTGCGAGTCCTTAGAAATTGCCCTGTTTCCAAATTGGCATGGTTATAACCATATGAGAACAGCACGCAACTTTAATATCAATATTGTTCTGCCATGAAGCATAACTCTCAGCGGTTATTATTTGCAAGCATGCTGTCTGGTATCAGTGCTATATTAATTTTATTCTTATCATTAGTACTAAGCAACAGTTAAAATGTTGACATTTTATTATTATGAATACAAATCATAACAAATATCTTCATTAAAATGAAAATGAAACTGAAAAATGGAGCCAAGTAACTCAGAGATCACATGGAATTATTTCACATATAACACCCCTCCTTGACATCTACCATCCATTAAGAACTTATTTTATGCTGTGAGGGTCCATACAGGGATTGCCGATTTTGATAGAGGGATATATAGCCGATTTTGAAAATCGGCTCCTGTGACCTTGAAAATTGCCCAAGGTCACACAATATCGAACTTATCCAAGCCCCTCATAGGTTGATCATATGTACCAAGTTAGATTAATATTGCTGTATTTTGACAGAGCATAGAGCATCCACAAGCGAAGTTGCTCTTGTGCTGGTCATGACCTTGACCTTGACCCAAGGTCATAAAACGTGCACCAAAGTAAAATACCATGGGTATATACATATATTTACATGATATCAAGATATAATCTTCTCTGATTTGTAAAGGATTGGATTCACAATATTTTGGAAGTTGTGACCAAAATGACCATTAAGTAGGTCACTGTGACCAAGTTACATAATTTTTGCTGAAAATTATGAACAAAGATATTGTAGTGTTTTGCAAAATATCACAAATAGCCGATTTTGAAAATCGGCTCCTGTGACCTTGAAATTTGCCCAAGGTCAGCCAATATCGAACTTATCCAAGCCCCTCATTGGTTGACCACATCTACCAAGTTATATCAATATTGCCATATTTTATAAGAAATTAGAGCATTCACAAGCGAAGTTGCTCCTGTGCTGGCCATGACCTTGACCTTGACCCAATGTCACAAAACGTTCATCCCAAAAAATTACCCAGGCCTACATATTATCATGTTATAGTATCTAGTCCTCATGTCCAAGCATGCGGACGCGGACGCTTTGGAACCGGAGCTAGTACATAAAGTCAGCTTGTGCTGACTTGATGAACACTAATTGCTTGGATGAAATTGCTAGCTACCTCAGTCCATTTCCTTGAGGGAGAGGGCTGGAGCCAGTCCCTAATTCGAATTCAATACAAAATCTCCATCCACAAAATTATGTGATTACCTTCACTATTCTCCCTTTTATTTATCACTGGCATTCACTGAACTTATGCAATACAACACAGAAACCACTTGAGATGGAAGTTGTACCACTAGGTGGCGACACTCACAGCGTGCCATGTTGACCCAGCAGTGAGCTCAGTCTTCTCGAGGAGTACCACGTCTTGCTGACCCTTCTTGGCGAGATGATAGGCGATACTGGCCCCCACGGCTCCCCCGCCGACAATCACCGTCTCCGCAGTGTCCTTCCATTTCTTTTGGAATGATTTGAATCTGTGAATAAATGCATGTTTTAAACATTTTTTCAATGCCCTGTGTTTATAAAAAAAATCAATAAAATGTTCATTGGGTTCAGAAGTGACATGTAACTAACAAATTCCATTAATGGAGATAATTTACACCTTTAAAGCATTAATATCTAAAGATAAAAGGGATATTTAAAAAAAGGTATAAAAAATCCAAAAGTGGTAAACACAGAACAATGTGCAATTAGAAATTAAATGTCTGCTGTTTTACTCTGCATTTTTGTATATAATTCAATATAACTGCTACATCAGTCATTTGGTTTGTGTTTATCAATTGATGCATTTGCTGAGCACTGAAAATTTATCTTACTCAATTATCCAATTTGAAAAAAATATATAAGAATGTGACACAAAACACTGATAATACCAGACACAGCTATCAGAATAAAAATGAGAAATACTGAAATACAGATGCAGGGATTACAATTTTTAAAGATAATAATGCAATTTATTAGATATCAATATAGCAATATAAGTGATCAGAATACACCAATGTCTGACATGAGAAAGAGGCAACTTTCTTTCATTTTGATAGTATAAACTCTTGAATTCTAAAGATATTTGTTATATCTCATATAAACTGAGGTTTTCCATCACAGGTGCCAATTCAAGATGGAGGCAAATGTGAAAAGTTCAGTCAAACTTATAGGGCTAACAACCATCAATTACGTGCATTTTGGTCTTTGTCAATAAATAAATAATCTGACATAACGTGAACAGTTATCTATGTGTGTGCTACAGTGGGGCATATCAATCAGTAACAACTGACATTACTTTATCCTACAAACTGATCATCGTATGTAAAATTTTTGCAAGATCTACAAGTCAAGGTCACGTCTTTGTGCACACGATCATAGCCTTCGCGCACTGACCTCTCTTCTGTGCCAAAAGATGAAATTTAATGTATCAATCATCTGACTTGCATAATTGAAGAGAGGAGCTCAATAGCTCAATTTTGAATTGTTCTATTTGTTTTATGTATGCAAGACAATTTCATAATTATCAGCCAATCCTATGGTTGCACGAATCCTATGGTCGTTAGCTCTATACTTGAGAGCACTGAGGGGAAGAAGGTGGAAATTACTAACATATAAATATCAGGGGTGGGGATCTATCACATTTGTACCATATGCTCCCAAATGCATAATCATAGCTTAAGTCTAATTGAAAATAGTAGACTAATTGGATTCAATTTTAACCATCTTGATGTCAAATACTGTGTAATGTCAAATATTATATTGAGAACATTATCTGGGACAAAAAAAATAATTTACAGATGATTAACAAATTCTGCAATGATTGATGTTTCATCAATACGATGTACAAAGATTGTTTGGTTTTGGTGTACACTGTACCCAGCTTTACTAGGCCTCTTCAATGTACTGAGCCCAGTGCAAAGGACAGTATGTACACTGGGACTTCATGAAAACTGTATAAAATGTATACATGGATATTGCTGAATCCAGGCCCTAATTGAAAAAAAGACCAAAAAAAGATCTGATCTGCAAAAGTTATTTGCTTTTGCATATTGAAGCAGTAGATGTGTAAATATGGAAAAGAAACTTTGATGAGAATAGCATAAAAAAACAAGTAGTTGTTCAAGAATTGTCATCAATTTGTGCACTATAAAGGCATTAGTGTTTATACCTCAAACAGGATAACAAAGAGATAAAGAGAATAATTGCACAGATAACCATCACAGGTACTTACAAAGTGATACAGCTTGCTGGCAAACACAAACCCCATAACTTGGGTCTACCGAGCACTGCCAACCAATGATATTGCCCTACATATCTTTGTGTTAATCTCTGTTAACCACAGTTTACACCCTCCTGAGTGTCACAATAGTGTTCGGTGCCCTCAGCTTTCTTTATCGTGATCTTGTTTCAAGGAGGACCAGTTTTAACCGCTTGGGACAAGTTGTGGTCATACCAATCTGGAAATCTTCATAATCTCTTGACTGATTATCAATTCTGTTATTAGTCAATATTATGATAGATAAGGCTGACTTTTTTATCTTTACTAATCAACCCTTACTTATTATGATTATTACAGCATTTGTTATCATACTTCAGCTTGCTGATATGTAAAAACACCTGAGTAAAGAGAGAAAGAGTTCCAAAAAACTCCATTCCTGATTAAAAAACTGATCTAAAAAATGTGTTTCATCTCTTTCCAACAGCTGTTGCAGACAGTTTATTTTTGGGGCTGAGATAAAATAATGACAGAATCAAATGAGGTCATGCATATCCACTGCTTGACCAAGCTTTGCCAGGCTAGGATGATGCACAACGATGCATGACCAAACAGAGTCATGCATATCCACTGCTTGACCAAGCTTTGCCAGGCTAGGATGATGCACAATGCTGCATGACCAAACAGAGTCATGCATATCCACTGCTTGACCAAGCTTTGCCAGGCTAGGATGATGCACAATGCTGCATGACCAAACAGAGTCATGCATATCCACTGCTTGACCAAGCTTTGCCAGGCTAGGAAATGATGAACTTTGGCCTTCTTCTTAGTTTTGCATTCCTCAGAAAGGGATGGCCTTATGTGATAAATGATATAAAGTGTTCACAAATGTTGTGAGGTTTATGACCTTTTAGTCCAGTCAGTCTGGCACATAAGCTGAAACAAATTGCAACAAATGCAGAACATACACCAGAGACCACCCCATCCCGCACCCCATCACACAATCAAGTTAGCAGCCCAGGCAGTAGCCCAGAATACACTCTTTCTATGGATGATTATGGGGAGGCTGCAATATGTCTGAGTCTAGCCATGTTTTAGATGTTTTATAATAAAGAGCAATTAATAAAAATGAACTTGTTTGTTATCATGTTTACATATATCTAGAGTCTTAGTACAATTTTATGCAAAACCAAAACCTCGACGTTGTGACTACATTGTCACAACCAAAACCTGACGTTGTGACAACATTTTTGTTAGCCGGGATGGTATTGGGTTATTTTTTTCGGAAAAGCGAGTTGTAAGCATCAATAATTTTGATCATGTTCCCATGCTTAGATTTTGCTGGACAACTTAATGGACCTAAACCAATCCAAATAAATTCTGTTGCAATTTATTTTATGTTAGGCCCTATTATGGTCTAGACTGACTGGACCATTTTTCTATGAATATTATTTCCAGGAATAATATAATAAATGAATTCATTCAATCTGCATCTTTCAGGTCTTATTATAATACAGAGCAGGAAGACTTTAAGTTTTAACACTTATCAGCAAAATTTTTCACCTCCTGTCCTTTCAATATACTGGCCTGAATAAATGTAAACATAAAAGTTTTTGTATTGTACTCAACCCATAGTCTTGTGGATCAGCTGCGCTTGAAAAACACCTTGCTGAAGAAATGTTGTGGCGACGTGCACTTTGCAACACACATCTCTGGGTAGCCTGACAAATCCTGAAAATACCACTCATGTCTGACACTCTCCTTAACTCACTGTCACCGAGATGGTCAGTGTCGATTTGACCACTTCTGTCCTACTTTTCAAGAGTTCATAAGTTTAAAGTCTCTGCCTCCATAGATGCAGGTCAACACATTTCTAACTCGCTGAAACTAGTTTACTGTACATCAGACAATTGATCTCCCTCCCTCTAAAAGGTCATTTATTTCTACTAAAATAAAACTTTCCTGAACAATATTTCGGTTCTGCGTGGGCAAATTTTATATTTCAATAATTATGATATGGCATAAATTGTCATTAATTTCATTTATTCCAAATCAGATACTAAATCAAATTTATGATATAGCAATACTGGGGAGTGTGCCAAATTGATTCATCTAATGTAAATAAATGCCATGCGCTTTGAACACGTGGCTGGGTGAAACTGGTCTAAATTGACTAAGGGGATGATCAGGATAATTAAACAAACCCAACAAATATATTATCTCTCTAATTTAAATTAAAATGGAATACCTATATAGTATAGATAAGATTTTGTCGTAACCAAAGGACAGTCAGAGGAATCAAGCTGATTTTTTGTGAAATAAATAATTTTGAGGTCTAATCTATCACCCCTTTTGAGTTCAATGTCGCGTCACGAGTGCGTGTGGCGGGAGGAACATAATTTCTCCTATAAATAACGTAAATTCGCCTGTGTTTGGCATCTGTTGCTGTTTTCTGAGAGAATCCTTTGGAATTTCTGCATTCTACACCCAGTCTTCATTCAACACACAATGGTAAGACAGAGAAAGTGGTAAACACTTTTCTGTATTAATTTCATTCATGAAAATTAATGTGTAATTTCGCGTATCTGCTATGGTATCTCGCTATTTGTACCGACCTTCGAGGTGACAAACAGTTGAAACACCATATTCATTGTGACTAAGTTTCTAAAAATCTGCACTCAATCTGCAAACCACTTTTAGGCATTTCCTTCATTTTAGGCCTTGCCTTTATTTTAAAATATGATGTTGAAAATTTAGTTTGATTAATATCAATCAAATTATGGTATGTATCATGATACATAATGTATTTTTTCTGAGAGCAATATGACTATTATATTAGTTATTGCTCTCAGATTTATTATGCTCCTTGTGATGAGTTGTGTAATTTCCATCGATGATTGGGGAAAAAAAAGAGAAATATTGACATGATATGGGATGCCAATTGGTTCGCCGAGTACACTTACAGATATATAGATACTGGCTTTATGTATGGCAATGCCCAGTAGTGGGTTACTTTGAATCATGTATAGCTTTTGTATCAGGCCATCACTGAATGTGGCACTTCCATATCTGTTGGAAGTATTGCCAGTTTTCCGCATGGATAATGCTTGCCACCATGATACAAGAAAGGCAGTTTAGGACCAATTTTGTAAAATCATGTTTCGTTTATATATTGTATTGATATGTTTCATCCATGCAGTGTAGATAACTTTCAGGTTAAGGTAATTTGACCAAAATTTTTTACCGAGATATTTGGGCAGTGTCCGTTTATATTATTAGACTGGGGTTGACGAGACCCAGACCCAGGTGGTTCTGCAACCAGACCTAGGTGGTTATGCAACCAGGCCCAGGTGGTCAGACAACCAGGCCCAGGTGGTTAAACAACCAGGTCCAGGTGGTCAGACAATCAGACCCAAGTGGTCAGACAACCAGGCCCAGGTGGTCAAACAACCAGGTCCAGGTGGTCAGACAACCAGACCCAAGTGGTCAGACGACCAGGTCCAGGTGGTCAGACAACCAAGTCCAGGTGGTCAGACAACCAGGCCCAGGTGGTCAAACAACCAGGTCCAGGTGGTCAGACAACCAGGTCCAGGTGGTCAGACAACCAGGCCCAGGTGGTCAGACAACCAGGCCCAGGTGGTCAGACAACCAAGTCCAGGTGGTCAGACAACCAGGCCCAGGTGGTCAAACAACCAGGTCCAGGTGGTCAGACAACCAGGTCCAGGTGGTCAGACAACCAGGCCCAGGTGGTCAGACAACCAGGCCCAGGTGGTCAGACAACCAGGCCCAGGTGGTCAAACAACCAGACCCAGGTGGTCAAACAACCAGACCCAGGTGGTCAAACAACCAGACCCAGGTGGTCAGACAATCAGACCCAAGTGGTCAGACAACCAGACCCAGGTGGTCAGACAACCAGGCCCAGGTGGTCAGACAACCAGGTCCAGGTGGTCAGACAACCAGGCCCAGGTGGTTAGACAGAAGGTGTTCTAAATGGTTAGACAACCAGAGAGCTAGGAAGTTGTTCCAGGCTCAAGAATTGAGATAAGTTTTTGTCCATGTAATTGGACAGACAACATCTAGGTGATTAGACTTGGGTGGACTAGGTGGTTAGACCACCAGAGAGCTAGATAAAAGTGAACACTTGACTTGAGTACAACAAGATCAGTGTGACATGTATAATTGGGTACAGCAGATTTGAGGAAAATGCCAAGACTATTTTTAACATTAGAACTGTAGTAAAGTGCAAACAAATTTAAAGAGATGCTTTGGAATAAATAAATTCCGTAAATTATATGTCTATTTGATAAGTGATGAGCTGCGGTTCCATTTTCAAAGCCTTTTTGGTGCATCTTGTACTATGGAAAATATTCCTATCATGCCATCAATTCTCACATCAATGTGGCAAAAAATCAAACTGATCTTAAATTTCCAGTCTCTTTAATTGAACCAACAGATGAATGTGCCTTAATTCATCTTCACACTGTAAATGTGTATTAGTGAAATATGAAGTTCCCCTTTAAATATAAACTAACACAGTAACTAGTCATGGGAGGCTTGGATTGATCACATTGTTGATAAATTGTATTTAATATCCACTGATTGAATTGTAGGGTTCTAACTCCAAAAAGGGAATCTTGGAGCGCTTGGCTGAGGGCCCAGTAATCGGCGATGGAGGTTTTGTGTTTGCTCTTGAGAAGCGTGGCTATGTGAAAGCAGGCCCATGGACTCCTGAGGCCACAGTGGAACACCCCGAGGCTGGTAGGTGGAGCCACAGGCATATTTATTATGCATAATGTCCATGTGATAACGAGTGTAGAATTGGCAAGTTTGGCGATGGAGAAATCCTTACAAACAAGTTGCTGTCTGATCAAATTAAATCAATCATAGGTAGCTATGATTAAGTCATTAATTTATATTGCATAAGATTTAGAGTTTTAAGAGTCATCAACAAACAAACTGAGAAGTTTGAATATGTAGATGTTAATCCATAATTTGTTGGTCACCCCGCCATGTTTCACATTTC
Organism: Amphiduros pacificus; assembly: GCA_949316495.1. Classification (NCBI taxonomy): domain Eukaryota; kingdom Metazoa; phylum Annelida; class Polychaeta; order Phyllodocida; family Hesionidae; genus Amphiduros; species Amphiduros pacificus. The sequence continues at coordinate 16,261,649 of OX439010.1, forward strand.
AAACTTTGAGAGAGAAACCAGTTTTATCTGGCTCTGAAACAGCACAGTTAAATATCCAGGTTTCTGCATCCTTGACCCTGCTAATAACGTGGATTGTATGGCAAAGTGCCACATATTTGAATGATTCACGTATGCTTTGATTAAATGCTGCCCCTCCCACGGGTAGCTAGGATAGAAATTAGGGCTTGCCCTACTGCCCAAAGCAAGCAACTTTTGGCCAGGACCAGTAACTTATGAGGCTTTTCTTTTATTTTATATTATTTAACTGATTAAAACATGCTTACAGCAAGCACCATTGAATCCAAATTTCAGACATTGACAGGTGGTATGCAAGGGAGTTGTCCATTTTAGGGTTAGTCAGTTGTCAAAAAATGGAGTAATTGTTTAAAATGAAGATGATAGCATGAGTGAGGAGTTTGTTTATTTACTTGACCTGTTTGTGGTAGGACTTATGTCATCGTGTAGGTTTTATGTCAAGGATGAAGGACTGAGCACCCTTTGTTTGTTTATATACCAGATGAAATCCGATGAGATAGCCTCTGTACTAAATAACATTGCCAAATGTTTGCCATCTGATAACATCTGGTGGGAACAGTACATATATCTTCAACTGCACATCTCATTGACATTTCTATATTAAGAAGTGCAATTTTTATTGAATTGTATTGATAATATAAAGGTTTGATAATCATGTGCCCAATTAGAAAGTTCTAATCAATCATTCAATTCAGGTCCAGCTGTTGCACAAAACATAATTGTTATATTTCTAAACATTGTGGTAAACTGAAAATGAACTCTTTTGAAAGTATCTAAGCAATATATTTAGATCCTTCCCTTTGGTATAATTTTGTGATTGAAAACTGTTTCTTGGAACCACAGTTTGTCAGGCAAATGGTCAGATCCAACCAGATCCAACCAGTTCAATTTGGTTCCTTCCTAAATGGAAAGTGAATGGGTTCAGCTCGGTCATGAAAAGAATTAAAAGCATCAGTTACCACTTTTGACATCTTAAAGGGGAAGGACACCTTCACAAAATAAGGATAAGCAATTCAAAATTCATTAACATGAATGAACATAGGACATATATGATGATTTTTTGTCTTTATTTTAACATTTTAAAATTTTATGAATTTATGATCATCTTTTGCAAATGTTTACTATTTTCTGTTTTATGGGAAAATGTAGCTCACAATTTAAAATTACTCATATAGAAATAAATAAGCTTTTGACAATTACAATAATGAAAACATTAATTAATAATTAAAATGTGCTTTTGTGGCAGCCACTCTACCCTTATCCCTTAAACTGGTCACAGGGAATCAGAGGAAAGATGAATTATTTCTCTTCTCCAAAATGCAGAACTTCCTTTAACTGCAGCCATTTTGAGATTTATTTCAACCATGATGTAATAATTTACGATTATTGTGAAAAAGGCCACATGCTGAATTGTAGGATGGGCATATCAACAATAACAGGGAAATGTCAATTTTTTGGCATGAACACTGAGGAATACAGGGGACAGGTCCTAGGTGTAACTGAATGGGTTAATAATGGGGATTTACAAGCATTCCAATGAGAGTTGTGTTGGTCTTTAAACATCTTTTTTGTCATGCATAAATTTGTCAGCATGACATTTTTCATATCCACAGGGACATGTCATGAATAACAGAATAGAATTAATGATATATATATATAATATATATATATATATTATTTATAAATACATATCTTATCTTTGGTGCTAATAATTCATTGATGACAACAATGATACCCACACAAGCTGGGTGGGAGTCTGGCCTATATTCTGTACCCAGTTAAACTCTCAACAATTACCTCTATAATATCAGATAATGACCTGTGTATTCAAATGCCTTTAGTACATGAATTAAAGCTATTTGAATATTGCACAGATTACATACCAAAATATGCAGTCTAATGACAAATAAAAAAAGGTTATCTCTATCTTAATATCTAATCTCAATATCTATCTGTGATCTGGTGAATCACGGATAGATATATTGTTTATAGATTGGTTAAGAAATTGATCAGAGGAATATTTCACTGGGGTTTTCTTCCTTCACATTCACCTGTGTGGGCTGTCTTCTTGCCAAGCAGAAAGTTTATTTCTTCAGCCTTTCAACACTTAGAGCAGACAAAATTTTGTCATCCATAAACTAGGCTGAGTTAGACAGAACCAATGCATAAGTACTATATTGTGCCACCCACAAGGCTTGCATGCCCAAATAATACCACACATCAGCTATGCATACCTTGTCTGGGCACATTTATGCTATTCTGGACCCCAAAAAATATTTTGCTCAAATAATTTAGAGCACATAACATGACACAGAGTACGAGTTGCAAGATATATTGTCTAAATGTCATTTTGTTTCGCTCTCAGTACGCCAGTTGCATCGTGAGTTTCTCCGTGCCGGTGCTGACGTCATGCAGGCTTTCACCTTCTACGCTAGTGACGACAAACTGTCGAACCGTGGAAACGAGGCCCAGTCCAAGTTCACTGTAAGTATTAATCTCAAATCAAATTTAACTTGTTGCTTCATTAAATAATCATACATACAAATATTTTGAGACAACATGACCTGTAAATCTTGAAGTTCAAAACTTAAACCAATTCACCGTAAGATTTACCCTAAAAATTTAATTTAACTTAATATTGCATTAAATAATCATTTATACAAATATTTAGATGGCATGATATAGAAGTTTAAAACTATGCTACAAATTAGAATATATGCTACATAACATCCACACTTAATGTTATCCTCAAACCAAAGCTTGATGAAATATTAGGATTTTAATCATATTCTGTATTTGTAGGGCGCTGCCATCAACCAGGCAGCCTGTGACCTTGCCCGGGAAGTCGCCGACGAGGGTGACGCCCTTGTTCTGGGAGGCATCTGTCAGACTCCCACCTACCTGACCGGCAAGGGCAAGGCGGCCGTCCAGGCCGAACTGCGCAAACAAATCCAGGTCTTCATTGACAACAAGGTGGACTTCCTGCTGTGCGAGGTCAGTGTTCTGAATCGTAGTTGACTATTTGCACTGCTATTTGGTATATCGTGGTATTTAATCATAGTCAGTATTATTAATAATACTAGACTCTTTCCATGTGTGATATTTTACCACTTTTAGTATTTTTTGGATTATTCAGTGTATTGTATCATTTGAGTGGACTATTTGATAAATTAGAGTATTTTAATGAAGTATTTGAAGTATTGCAGAGTTTCAGTAGATTATATGATGCATTACAGTGTTTTAGTTGATCATTTGATATATTGCAGTATTTTGGTGGATTATTTGATATATTGCAGTATTTTGGTGGATTATTTGATATATTGCAGTATTTTAGTGGATTATTTGATATATTGCAGTATTTTGGTGGATTATTTGATATATTGCAGTGTTTTAGTTGATCATTTGATATATTGCAGTATTTTGGTGGATTATTTGATATATTGCAGTATTTTAGTGGATTATTTGATATGTTGCAATATTTTGGTGGATTATTTGATATATTGCAGTATTTTGGTGGATTATTTGATATATTGCAGTATTTTAGTGGATTATTTGATATATTGCAGTATTTTAGTGATCCAATTGATATGTTCGAGTAGTTAGTGGATTTTTTAAATATTGTAATATTTAAGTTGATTATTTGAAATATTGTTGTATTTTAGTAGATCATTTGATATATTGCACAGGGATCTTGTTTGGAGTTAGACATGAGGTAATGGCTCAGTAAAATCACAAATGTCTCATTCTGATGGACCCATCTAAAGTTTAATGTAATATGTTGTAGCTACTTCGCACCCCATTTTCTACGAAATTGCATATCAGTACACCAGTGTACAGTGAATGTGGTTTTTATACTTTGCCCTGTAAAATGCCCTTTAAAAACATCATCTCAATGAACTCTGAATTGTCTTATCACTTTTAATAATTTATAAGGATATATAAGTACCCTCATATCAGTCCCTGCCACCGAAGCTGTAAATGTGCGCACAGAATCGAGCGCAAGTCATCAGTATTCAGACAAATCTCGCTGTCAACTCATTGGTGAAAGAATTTAAATAGATTTGTTTTGTATTGGCAGTTGTACTGATTGGTCAGTATATGTGCCAGACACCTGGTTACAGTTTATGACCTAATGTTGGTCAATTCAGATTTGATATTTTTGTGAGCAAGGCAAGTATTTATGACTCGGGGATTTCCAAACTTTGAATGAGATCCAGAACAGGGCAATGACTGCAGAGGTAGTAATTGAATACTACCTGTGTAATGCAGAGTAAGGCACAAGTCATATAAGCTTTCTCTTTTTTTTTTTTTTTTTTAAAGGTCATTGCTTAAACAAGAGATATAAACATACGTCAGCAGCACATATTTACGTCATTTTATTTCATAAAAGTATGATTTCTTTAAGTGTCACAATCAAAATAATGAGTGCAGATACAGTTGCTACGGTGATGATTAAAATGTCTTTGATAAAAATTGGCCAAGACATTTCATGTCTCTTAAGCTTGATGTGACATAAACAAGGCAAAATAAAAGCAATAGGTGTGCTTCCAATAGCACCAACGAGGGCGCCACCATAGGCGAGGGCATTCCTCAGCATCACAGCTACCACAGCTATAACTAGTGCCATGCTAAGTCTGAGCACGTTCCTCTTCCACGTCGGCACTCGGTTTGAGACCGTGATCGCCACCTTGTAGCCAAGCTTCTCCATTGGATCATCGAGATCCTCGTTACCGCTGACTCTATCAAGCAGGAGAGCAGTACACGGCAGGTCATCTGGTCCGGGGCCACAAGGCTGCCCATCACCGAATAATAGTCCCTCCAATGTTTCAATGACAGGGAAGATTTGTATAGGGTAGGTCAGAACCACTGCTGCCATGACAACAAACTCAGTGACGACTACTAAAACGTCCTGCTGGGGTAGGTTCTGAAAAAGGATCTGTCCTGTGGTATTTCCATAGTGAATATAGCTCAGGATTGCTAGAGGCGTGACAAGTGATGTGAAGAGTACGATACTACAAACCATGAAGCTTAGAAAACGTGGACGATTTCCCTCCATGCTGGACTCGATCGTTAATATAGTGCCAATGGCTTCAATAGAGGCAACTGACTGGCCTAAGAGCACAGGGAATGTTCTCCATTTTGCTAACTCTACTCCAGGGCCAACCCCGAAGTCTTTTAGAATGTACATGAACATGATGATAAAGCCAGTGGCTACAATGATATTGCCGAGAAGGCTAATAGGTCCGATACCTCTCACCCGCCGGAACAACGTGAACAGGATGAAGAGGGGGAGTGGTAGGAGAATCATGGCAGTGAGAGCAGCTTGAGAGTGCCAGTCCCAGCCTCCGCAGCTACCGGTAGCAGCTGGGGTTACCTCCTGCAGCAGTATTGAACTGTTGGCAAGGGGTACCATTGGAGCGGATTGCTTTTGTTCCAATTTGGATTTTATTACAGTTATCAATAGATTCCCCACAAATAATTGAATGCTAACACATAGACCAGCTTGTGTGATAATCAAACAAAAGTGAACGACAGCAGCTCCGAGGCGGCCATAACAGACTCTGCCTATGTCCGTATATGTCATTTTCTTCTCCAGCTTCTTGCGTGTGGCTTCAATGTAGGCAGCGTTCAACTTTCTTTTGTTTGAATCAACCTGCCTCAAGGTGACATCTTCTTCTCGGAGAATGTTGCATAAGTAGTCTATTATGTAGTATTTACATTTCATAATCAGTATACAGCAATGAGCAGTCACGACAGCAACTGTAACCAGACCTATGATGCCAAGTAGGATTCCACTCTGCGAAAAACCATAGCTTAGAGTCATGTATTGAGTCCCGACGAATGCTTTGAATATATTGGCAAAGTCCATCACGTGGTGATACCACTTTACTTGAGGCCTGGAGTTAGCAACGGAAACCTCCATATTATTTGCCAATTATTGCAAAATGGCAGAGCAGCTGACTGCAGTTTATTTTAATTTTGCAAATGTATAAGGTGATGATAAGTAAATTCTTACTGATAATGTTTGGTGTGTTGTTATGTCTTACTGCAGATCTCCTCGTCCTACTGACATTTCTCGTTGGTCTGTTTTATGTTAAGAAGAAGGTGCCGCTGCTGTCATGTTTTGTCTATCTTCTTTGTTGAAAATGATTGTGTCATACTTATGATTATAAGTACATAGCTTTAAATTCAGGAAACAATCCACAGCTTGAAATATTGTACATATTTGCTAAAAGCTGATGTGAGGTAACCCAGCCTGGGAAAGTTAAAATAGCATAAAGTTGTTTTAATTGTAAAGTCACATAGCACATGATTCATTCATGCACTGGTTATGCTGTAATGAGAACATTCCCTCCTCTGTGTTATTCAAAAGTTTCCATGCATTGAACTGATAAATGTCATATTATATCACTCTTATGTCATGTTGACATTTAAATTGTTCTGTAGTGCAAATCCAGTGCTCTGTAATTCTGTTGAACAGTGATACTTTTCCTCAAAGTTGATTAAAATTCACTTTTGTTCCTACCTTTCCACTAATGGTGATTGACCACTTGGAATCTGGGTCCGTGACACGTATTATTTGATATCTTTGGTCTATTTAAGCAGTTCAAATCTGGATGGGATGGTTCAAAGCACCCAGAGTATATGTATCTCTGAATAAAATTGTGTGTAATATGTGTATTTCCAGTGTATTACACAAGTTTGTGCTAAACCAATATTATAGGTTTAAAATAAGATAATCTGTATGGTGAGGTAGGGTCACATATTGCAATATTTTAGTGGATTAATTGATGTGTTCCAGTATTTTAGTGGATTAATTGATATATTGCAGTATTTTAATGGATTATTTGATATATTGCAGTATTTTGGTGGATTATTTGATATATTGCAGTATTTTAGTGGATTATTTGATATATTGCAGTGTTGTAATGAATTATTTGATATATTGCAGTGTTGTAATGGATTATTTGATATATTGCAGTGTTGTAATGGATTATTTGATATATTGCAGTGTTGTAATGGATTATTTGATATATTGCAGTGTTGTAATGGATTATTTGATATATTGCAGTATTTTGAGCACATTGAGGAGATGGAATGGGGCATTGAGGTGTGCAAAGAAGCTAGGATGCCTATTGCTGCCTCCATGTGTATCGGACCTGATGGAGATCTCCATGGTATCTCCACTGGGGAGTGTGCTGTCCGAATGGCCAAGGCAGGCAAGTGTGGTCACTGTGTGGAGTGTTACTTCTATAGATTTGATCAAGACATACACAATCCTTACAGAGCTTGGTCTCTTAAAAAACCCAACTAATTTAAGTATTTTAGGCACATATTTCACCATAATATTTGAATCCAGCAAAATCTTAAATTATAGATTATTATGAGTCCTGGAAGAATTAAAGGTAAAAAGAATGTAAAATTTTATGTGCAAGTGTAGAATACATATTGTTGTGGCCTTGTATATTATACTTGGAGGCACAGACAAAAGAAATGAACACACCCCAAAAATCTAATCCTAAAAATAATAAGTTTGTTTTCAAATTGTGTTTAGGAGCGGATATTGTTGGAATCAACTGTCACTTTGACCCTGAGACGTGCCTGCGTGGGATGCAGAAGATGAAGGACGCTCTGGATGCTGCCGGCCTTCATCCCCACCTCATGGTACAGCCTCTCGCCTTCGCCACACCCGACGCCAACAGACAAGGATTCATTGACCTCCCAGAGTTCCCATTTGGTAGGTGTGAAGCACACTGTGATAATATCTTGACAAAAATTATTCTTGCCCGATAAATGTTAAACATTTCTTCACAAAATTGTTAAAAGTGTAAATGTTGAATTACTCAAAGATCAGTCTAATTTTAACATTGACAATCAAAAACACGACCTATCATGAAGAAAAGAGTTTATTTTGAAAAGCTATGTTCTTTAAAATGCTTGTATTTCTAGTTTCATGGTATTCTGAGTGCCAAGAGCAGAACAAGTCAGATTAGGCAGTACATAAATGATTATTATTTATGTTATTTTATTTTATTTATATTAATTTTTTAGTGGGATATGTATTACAGGTGTGTTGTTTGTATGTTGTAGGTTTGGAGCCCCGTATCTGTACGAGGTGGGAGATGCACAAGTACGCTCGCGATGCCTACAACATGGGCGTCCGCTACATCGGTGGTTGCTGTGGTTACGAGGCCTATCACATCCGTGCCGTGGCAGAGGAGCTGGCAGAGGAGAGAGGATGCTCACCTAAGGGATCTGAGAAGCATCTGCCATGGGGTGGCGGCCTGACCATGCACACTAAACCGTGGGTCAGGGCAAGGTCAGTACAACACTGCTAGACTATTCTTACTGCCATGACCTTGACCCTTAAAACCCCTCTGCTCCACTCGCTCACCTGTGACACTTAAAACAAATAAGAGATTATTTAAACTCAGTATTGTGGTAAAAGTCTCAAGGATATGAGGGACTCTCTATTAGACATTATATAAAGCATTATAGGAGGATTTAAAGGTGCAGGACTGCATCCACTAGTACAGCAAAGTGCATGCTTAGGCAGGAATGTTAAAAGTCAGCTGGAAGCTTGTTATGGTGGATTCCAGATCCTTTTATCCATCAAGACAATATTTAACTGTTCACATATTTTTTTTGTTTCTTGTCAGCTACACTTTGTCAGTTATTATTATTAATTAACATGGATAAGGTATTGTATGCAAATTAAGTGAGTATTCGTGTGATATTTTCAGAGCTCGTCGTGACTACTGGGAGAATCTCAACCCATCCTCTGGCCGTCCATTCTCAGCATCCATGTCCAAGCCAGACTCCTGGGGGGTCACTGCCGTAAGTAGCTCTCTCAGTCTTGACATGCAGAGAAAACTGCATCTGTTATCAGCATCCATAGATTTTTAAAACTAAGTCCAACATCAAAAACGACAAAAAAACTGATTGAGAACTGTAACATGAAGATAAATGCATTAAGCATTAAACTGTAAATTGAGGAGCAATACTCCAATTAAATTTTAATCTTTAAGATAAAGTAGAGAAAAAATAAATGGTCAGTTCTGCAAATTCAAGAATCGTTTGTTTTTCTATTTGTTCTAAAAACTCATATCTTTTGCATTTTTTGTACTAAAAATATATTTATTTGTTCTAAAAACTCTTTTCCATTTTTTTGCAGGGTGACAAGATGTTGCAACAGCAGACAGATGAAACAACAAAACAGGAGTTGAGTGAGCTTTTCCAGAAGTGAGTGCCAAAATGAGAAGCAACCAGAGTTCAAACCACGTCATGTGACCCATTCTCAGCAAGATGGCCGCCCAACACTGACATGTGTTCCTGTACAGGATATCAAAGACAATCTGTACCGCCATTTTTGTAGAAAATGGGTCCTGTTATTTTTGTCATCATCGTGTTAGTGTATCAGTGTTTGGTGTAATGTTTAGGTTACTGTATTGCCTAGACATTCCTGTGATGCAAATATAATATAGAATGTTTCATGATGCATGCAAAGCATATTTTCAAGGCATAGAAAATAGCAGTATCGATTTATTTTACTATAATCTGTGGATATTGGATAACATATTTCAAGGTAAAACTGTTTACCAGGAGCAAACAAAATGCATTGCAATCATTTTGTTGTTAAACAAATTCTGGGGAAGTATAACTGGGGAAAAGGGAAGATATTTTGTCTTATTTTTGTATTTCAAAACTGATATCAGTAATGTAAACATTATTGAATATTGCTTCACATGTCTAGTCTTTGTAAAGAAAACTGAATAAAAGCAACTTAAACATGTGAATAATGACTTTACAATTGATTACAATTGATTTTACAATGACTTTACAATTGATTACAATTGATTGAAATTAGATATATAGGTAGAGTGCAGATCATGTGTCCTACATTGATAAAGCTTTCAATATGTTCCTGGATTGAAAAAAATAAAGACCTTCCCCAAATTAAAAGCCCTCCAAGTTTCAACTAAATGAGAAAAGGTATTTGGTAAATAGACGGATTAAAACATTACCTCCATGGTGTAATAATTATTTAAAATTTTGAGAGGGAAAAATAGAATTGGACTAAAAACTCTCTTTTGTCTGATTTATTCCTTTATGACATTTAAAACCATCCAATTAGTTAATTTAAAGCTTTTGTGAAATCTTGGAGGTCACAGGCAATTTTACAAAGATTTCATGACGTGCACTCCCCCCCCCCCCCCCCCCCTTAAGAGAAATCCAGCACTTTCCCAACCAACATTCGGCCATCTTGATTTCTGTTATGAGTGAACTCATTGAGTATATATCAACACATTAACTCCCTATGAAACTAACATCCGACCGAACTACTTTCCATATGACTTCAAAAATGTGCACCACCCCAGTCACTGATTTTCTTTGGCTTATTACAATTCTCTGTTTTATGAGTTTGAGTTAAATATATAAAATGTGTATGGACATTATATGACACACCTCATATTCAATATAAATAACTACATGCTAACCTTATATACCTACCTACAGAGAATCAACTAGAAAATGGTTTGATTTAAATGAGAGATGAGTTATAAATATCTGTTTCTTTTGATCTATTTGCATTACTATTGATATCTTAGACAAAAATATTTTTTGAAAATTTTACTCTACAAATTTAACTTTGGCTGTTGTGTGAAATAACTGAATATCCCTTTATAAAATAACTTGACAAAGTAAAAAAGATGTTGACTATTTGTCTGATGTATCAGTAAGAAGGTCAAATTATACTATTCAACATGGCTCAGTGGGTCTCCCATGCTAAAGGTCTGGGGTCTGATTCCCGCCAGGAACAGGAACCTTTTTTTTTTCTTTCATTCATACTGAAACTGAAATCATCTTGAAGTTTTATTTTTGCAACATAAACATCAGAACATATAGAATTGAAACATTTTGTGTTTTGATAGAAATTATAAAAAGATAATGACTAAATATAATAAACAAAGGTGAAATCTTCATGTTGGGATCTTTTTAGAGCAAAATGAAAGTCAGAACACTTAAAATGTGTTTTTTTTCTGTTTTCTTTGGGGGGGGGGAATGGAGAAACTACAATAAAATAAAATGTCTTTTTTAGCAAAGAAATGGAACAATTTCAATTTTCATACATTGCTGTGACTCCAAGTTTTCTACAGTAATGATACATGGCTCAGTGGTAAAGATATCTGTCTTCTATGCTGCTAAAGGTCCAGGGTTCGAATCCTGGTTGGGAAAAGTATTATTTTTATGCTGAAGGTGAAATCTTAATGTTTGAGTGATATGTACTTCAGAAAACATAAATTGATTTGTCTGTTGCAAATGATGAAGAATATAAAATGATAAAAATGACTTGATACCAAAAAAAAGATGAAATCTTTATATTAGAATTCTTATTGAAGAATATAATTTTTATTATTTTATTTTGCAAACATAGACAATATGAATAATAATGACTTTATGTAGTAAACAAATATAAAATCTACATACTGGGGTATTATTTGAGCAATATGCATGTCAGAACATATAGAATTGAATGTTTTTTGCCAACATAAAAATATAAAAAATAGTAACTTTCTGCAGAAAATAAATATGAAATCTTCATATTCCAATTTTATTTTAGTTCAGACAAAAAAGAATTTCAAGATTTTATCATAGACTTTAAACTTTGAGTAAGTTGATCATGACGCCAACCTTGAGCATCTATTAATATATCCAGTGCAATGCAATAGTTCCAAGTATTTCAGCACTATCATGTGTCTCACAGGTCTGATGATATGCTTTTGACCTTTTCTCATGGCAAGATTGCTCACTCAACATTTAGCCTGGATACACATTTAAAAATAAACATGGACTGTACCTATCCAAGGTGTTGTTACAATTCATCAACCCTTAAAACATACCTGCAAACAATGCTCATTCCTAAATACATTCAATCAGATTGGTATATTATAATAATAATAATAATAATAACGATTTATATAGCGCTATATCAGACCAGGTCTGCTCTAAGCGCTTGAAATTAGTTAATTTAAAGCTTTTGTGAAATCTTAGAGGTCACAGGCAATTTTACAAAGATTTCATGACGTGCACTCCCCCCCCCCCCCCCCCCCTTAAGAGAAATCCAGCACTTTCCCAACCAACATTCGGCCATCTTGATTTCTGTTATGAGTGAACTCATTGAGTATATATCAACACATTAACTCCCTATGAAACTAACATCCGACCGAACTACTTTCCATATGACTTCAAAAATGTGCACCACCCCAGTCACTGATTTTCTTTGGCTTATTACAATTCTCTGTTTTATGAGTTTGAGTTAAATATATAAAATGTGTATGGACATTATATGACACACCTCATATTCAATATAAATAACTACATGCTAACCTTATATACCTACCTACAGAGAATCAACTAGAAAATGGTTTGATTTAAATTATATATTATATATTCTGAAACAATATTCAAGATCTTCAAAATGTGGAGTTGTCAATATTTGACTTTATTCTATGATCACTGTGTATTCTGTGCTGTGATTGGTCAATTCCTGGTCACGTGAGCTTCTCTAAATTGTTGTATTGACCAGATGCATTATATTGCACGTCAATATACTTTCCACTGCACTGATGGGGAATTCCATGACGTCACCATACAGAAAAAACTCGTCCTTTTCAGTTCTCACTTTTAGAATTAAACCAATAATGGCAGTAATTAACACAGTGATCATAGAATAAAACAGCGCCGAGTGCAATATAACTTTCCGAAGGTCCATAAAAAGTCATATTGCATGACACCCAGGTCCATATTTGTATAATATCAGTCACTGACAGGATGGAAATTAACAGGTCGCATGTCACCTGTGTGTGCATTTCTCTGTTGTCCAGTGAGATCAACCAACAATGCATGTACTCATATGTGCAAAGATCACCTCTTGGAAATGGTGTCAATGCCTCTAAAATAGTTCTCTAGTTTCACAGTTGTTTAAACACTATTAACAATAAAGAATTAGAATTTCTATATTTGAAATAAGTTCAAATGTTGCAATCATTATTTTAATGGTCAAATAAAACCACAATTTGATAAAAGAAACATGTGTAGTAATAATGCTCAGATGTGTGTTCAGTGATTTGCCCACTTACCCGAGACCCCTTGGTACCCTTACCTGAGACTTTCCTCTTTTTGTCAGGTATGTTGGCTTAAGGGAAAAACATGTGGAATGTGGGGTATGTTTAAAATGATATTTCGCCATGAGACTGATACAATCCAGCTATCTCATTGAAATCAGCCAAAATACAACTACCATAGTTATTGGGTTTTGCTGAAAGTGCCACATACTGGTTGTATTCTTGTTACCACTATGTGGTCAGATGTGTACAAGCATGTGACCTCTATTGTGGTCAGATGTGTACAAGCATGTGACCTCTATTGTGGTCAGATGTGTACAAGCATGTGACCTCTATTGTGGTCAGATGTGTACAAGCATGTGACCTCTATTGTGGTCAGATGTGTACAAGCATGTGACCTCTATTGTGGTCAGATGTGTACAAGCATGTGACCTCTATTGTGGTCAGATGTGTACAAGCATGTGACCTCTATTGTGGTCAGATGTGTACAAGCATGTGACCTCTATTGTGGTCAGATGTGTACAAGCATGTGACCTCTATTGTGGTCAGATGTGTACAAGCATGTGACCTCTATTGTGGTCAGATGTGTACAAGCATGTGACCTCTATTGTGGTCTATAAGGGGGTTAAGCCTGTACCAATAGACAAACATTGATGGACAAACAATGCTCTGTCAGCCAAATCACTCCAATGCCCCAATCTTAAGGTGCTCCATTGTAAGGAACACTTTACTAAACAGGTGTTTGCATCAGATCACTGATCAGCTAAACAATGTTTGTTGACAAAGTGTCCAAAGGAATGGTTTAGATTTTCGCAGAATACTCCTATACTTTCAAATGGCACAGACATTTATGTGGGGGAAATATGATGGGTAATAACATTTGACAACAAAGTTTGGGGTATAAACATTTATATTATGCAAGGAAACAGTGCTTAAAAATCTCAATTCATGAATGCTTTATTTTGTTTCTTCAAATGTGTTTTCTAAATTTGATAAAGCAAATTCTTTCACTATATTTTCAAATGTTACTATTCTACTTGCAATACAGAAAGCAGTGCCACCTCGTACATAATTTTATATTACATTTAACTGGTCTTTCAGCCTCAGTGGGTCTAAATTGTCTATAAGTAATGAGGTATTAAATTTCAACAGCAGTAACAGTCTATTAGTGATAAGATAATAATAATAATAATAATAATAATAATAATAATAATAATAATAATAATAATAATAATAATAATAATAATAATAATAATAATAATAATAATAATAATAATAATTTGTATAGCGCATACTTCAAGTATAACTTGCTCGTAGTGCTTTAATAAATAAATAAATAGATATTAACCAAAATCATCAGTGATATTAGTGATAAGATAATAATAATAATAATAATAATAATAATAATAATAATAATAATAATAATAATAATAATAATAATAATAATAATGATAATAATAATAATTTGTATAGCGCATACTTCAAGTATAACTTGCACGTAGTGCTTTAATAAATAAATAAATAGATATTAACCAAAATCATCAGTATGTTCTATGTTGACATTTTTGCAACTTCATTATTTCAGTTGAAGGAAGACCTATTAATAAGGAATTACAATAGTCTAGATTAGAAGTAATAAAAGCATGCATAAGCATATTGGCAGATTTTACATCCAAGTAATTTCTGATTGAAGAAACATTTTTAATATGAAGATACCCTTTTTGGCAAATTTGACTCACATGATTTTTTAGCGTCATATTTTCGTTAAAAATTACACCTAGATCCCTAACCTTGCATGAATTGAATTTTCGATATCAGAATCACCAACTTTTACACACTTAGGAAAATTATCTAGTTCTTTATAGCTCATTCTAGCTTTCATGGTTATAAGAAGCTGAGTTTTGTTCTCATCTAACTTCATTTTATTTCCGTGCAGTAAATTCCGAATATGATTAATACAGCTATTAATGTTGTTATAGTTATGTTCAATATCACTAGAGTCATTTGGGTTGAAAGACGTGTATAGTTGAGTATCATCAGCATAGACATGGTAACTAAGACCAAATGTTTTCATAATCTCAGCAATGGGAGACATATATATTGTGAAGAGAATGGGCCCGAACTGAACCTTGCGGTACTCCATATTTTAAATTAAGCATTTTAGAGAGACTTCCATTAATTGTAACTGATTGTTTCCTATTAACAAGGTATGATTTTAACCACTTAAGTACATTACCATCAATACCACATTTATCTTTTAATCTCTTAATAAGAATATCATGGTCAATAGTGTCAAAGGCCGCATATAAATCTAATAAGATTAATATGACAATTCGTCCATGGTCAAGGTCCATGAGTATGTCATTTTGTACCTTGAGCAATGCAGTCTCAGTACTATGGAACATTTTGTATGCAGATTGAAAAATATTTAAATCATTTACCTCAAGATGTATGACTAATTGACCAGCTACTTCTCTTTCAATTAACTTGGAGATGTATTTAAGGTTGGACACTGGACGATAATTCTTCTTAATCAGTTCCAATCCCATTTTTTTAAGGAGAGGGCGAATAATTTCCATTTTAAGATTTTCAGGGAAATATGCTAATAATAGAGATTGAATTATTATTTCTGTGTTAATATGTAGAAAAACATCAAGACATTCATGCAATAACCAAGTCGGAATTGGAACTAACTCACGATTTTTTCGCACTTTTTTTAATTAATGTCTTGACATCAATCTCGCTCAAAATTTTAAAATTTGTCCATATACGTTGAGGGTACTATTCAAAAAGTTGGTTTTTTGGGGGGAGGAACAAAAATCTTTTGATTAGATTCATTAGTCTCAATGGTTTCATTTTCCAAATTAATCCTAATTTTATCAATCTTGTCAATGTCAATTTTTCTTTAGTCTTTTTTCCGCTTGTAAATTATCGCCATACCACGGACATTGATTCCTAACCCTGATGTCCCTGTTAATAATAGGAGCATGATCATCAAGGACTTTTCTAATTTGTTATGATTTTCTAATTTGTTAAATTGTATTAGTAAATCTAAGGTGTTTCCAAGAATATGTGTTGGTTCATTAATTATTTGCGTGCAGTCACAGAGCCCAAGTACCTCAGTCATTTTCTTGACATTATCTTTGCTATTATTGTTCATATGAAAGTTAAACTAACCAACAATGTATACCTCATGTTTAAAAAAATTGTAGAGTGATGACAGATTGGCAAACTCGTCAAAAAAGGCTGACATCATATAAGGGTTTTTCCCTGAAGGTTCAGGTCTATATATATTAAAAAAAGTATTTTTTTTATTTTTAAAGGAGAGACATATTTCCAGTAACTCCATAGTCTTAGCATCAAAATGTAATAGTAAGCTCATTGCGAAAAATAGCTGCCAGGCCTCCACCAGACCGAGATTTCAAAATATCGTAATTATTTTCTTTCAATTCTTCCATTAGCTTTTGATCTTTATTATCATCAAACCAAGATTCAGCAACAAGCATTATGTCTATTTTATTTTCAAAGATATAATCTTTAACTAGAAACTTTTTATTTCTTATTGATTGCGAATTAATAAAAGCGACATTGAGATTATTCAAATTAATAACAGTATCTTTAGTACTGTTATTGGGGCAACTACGGAGATTATGTGCTTCCATGGCCTCGGTTTCATCTCAAAGACAATTAATAATCATATTTTTATTTTCTTGGCATTGTGAATCCTTTATAAGACTGCTTATTCCATTATTTGACTTAGAATGAATTATATTTCGACATGAAAGACTATTATGAGTACTGTTTAATACGTTATGCCTCGAAGGCATTTTCTCATCTACATCTACATCTATAAGTTTACTCGGCAAAACCAACTGGCATCCCGTCGAGAGTGCAAGGTTGCACCAAGGGGTGCAGCTGGTACACACCAGCTGCTTGTTTCCAACCTTTATACTCTGACTAGGGAGTTCCTGAAGGATGCCGAGCTACCTGGTTCCAATGTAGTTAATTGAGGGGGAAGATTATTCCAGTCAGTTACTGTCCTTGGAAAATAGCTGTATTTATAAGGGTCACAGCTTGTCGCCATTTCGATATAGCGATTTCCATGGTTTTTCCGTGTTGGAGGTGATTTCATTTTGACATGTTCTGGAAGTTTCAAAGCTATTTGACCATGTATAGCCTTGTACAATAAAACCAGCCTTTGTGTCCTTCTTCTCCCTGCTAGTGAATCCCATTTTAGGTCTTCCAGGAGTTTTGTTACAGTACCTGTTTCTCTCTTCCAGTTGCCAGACACAAATCTAGCAGCTCGTCTTTGAACTGATTCTATGCGGTCTATATCTTTTTTGAGGTAGGGGTCCCACACATTTGATGCATATTCTAAGTGAGGGCGCACCAGTGTATTGTAGGCAGCCTCTTTGATATTTCCTGGGCACATATTTAAATTTCTTCTTACAAACCCCAGTACTTGATTTGCTTTGCAGACAATGTTGTTGATATGTTCATCCCATTTCACATTTGTTTGGAGATCAACTCCCAGGTAGGGATGATGTTCAACATGTTGCAAGATGTGACCATTTATTGTATATTTTCTTGTATCAAGAGCTTGGCTTTTATTCTAGCTGCTCAGGGTGTAGCATTTCTGAGCAGTGAAGTCCATTTGCCACTCACTTGACCATTCCTTCATCATATATAGGTCTTCTTGCAGTTTTACTGCATCATTGTCATCTTCAACTATTCTATATAGGTGGCTGTCATCAGCAAAGAGCCTTATGTTTGAATATTGTAGCTTCTCTCCAATGTCATTAATGTAGAGTAGAAATAGTATTGGTCCAAGTACTGTACCCTGAGGCACTCCAGATTTAACATGGACAGGGTCAGATTCATCACCGTCAATAACTACCCTCTGTTCACGGTTTGTAAGCCAGTTTTTTATCCATGAACCGACCTGCCCTGAGATTCCGTAATGCTCAAGCTGGTGATTCAGCCGTTCATGGCAGACTGTGTCAAAGGCTTCACTAAAATCGAGAATGAGCATGTCACCATTTTGCCCATCATTTCTAGCCTTGAGTATATCCTGTAAGGTTGTGATTAACTGAGTTTCACACGAGTGGCCTGTCTTGAATTTTTCCCATTGATGGTCTACTGAATTCAATGTCAGGTAAATCGAGTAGCCCAAGGACATATTCATTGTGGGATTCTCTCAACTTATGTTTTATGTGTTTCCTAAGGTTTCTGAATTTTCTACGGTCAGAATCCTTTTTAGTTTTTTCAGCCTTGTTGTATAGTCTTTGTTTTCTTCTTATTTGTCTCTTGATTTCCATGGCACATCCCATCTACCAGTTATTTTCTTAATAGGAATGTGTTTATTGATGGACTCCATAAGCTTATCTGTGAACTTATTGTTCAGAGTTTCAACTGGAAGACTTGAATCCTTAACTTCATTTTCAAAAAAGACTTTTATGCATGTCTTGTTTTATTGCATTCATGTCTCCTTTTTTGTACAGCAATACATTTCTTTGCTTTTTCTTGGCCAGTGTGGCTTATGCATTAATTTCTGTTATCACCACATCATTACGACCCTTTCAGCAACAACGGCCATATCAGGTCGACTTTCAAGCCTTTTACCTAGTTTGAAAGTAACACTGCCGATAGTGGGAGTCGAAGCCACCACCTCCCGTCCTCCACTTATTTAATCAACAAAGGCACTTCTGAAACTACTGGTCGGAGTTCTTGGCTCTTAGGAGGTAAGATTTATTTGCCGGGTCTCATTCTATCTATTCTCCATAAGGCTCAGATTTTCCCCATTTTTTATCGTCATATAGCAATATACATTAGCAATGGGGCATACCCCGCCAAGGCATTGGGGCGTATCCCATTGAGACAGCTGTCAATCAGCGACATGCAACACTGTATATAATGCTTGACGCGAGGTATCTCGTGGTCAGTAGAAGGTCAGTTGTAGGTCAGTACTAGGTCACTTATAGAAATAAAGGAAGCAATATAACATCAATCCCACCCCGTTTTATACATGACAAGCTAGATACCACTTTATGATTTTTGAACTTTTTAACTATCACTGAGTTGTCAGGGGGCTGCCCTTTCAGATGACATGACAAATATCTGCTTTCCGAGAAAAGGTTCAAAACATTACAAAGAAAAGCAATTGTCAGCATAACTCTAAGGCCATTGGCCCTTGTTTTGGTATAACTTTGTGATAAATCCTGCCCTTCTGACTGGTAAAGAAAGAAATTCAATTATAGCATCACTCTTTGAATAGACAATGTTTTTGAGTAGACAAGAGCAAGGTATATATACTTTTTACATATTTTTATCCTCACAATGCATGTTGGTAAAGAAAGTGATATTGTTATTTCTTTCAAGAATCTGCCTGACATATACAAATACAAAGTAAATCCAGGGTGTTAATTTATTATTTGCCCAAAAGGTAAGAATTAGTGATGAGCTCATACTAATGATGTTCTCTTTGGGGGTGGTCTCAAGAGATGAGACATAAAATGTAATTTCCGTGAGAGAAAATAGCAAACTTTGAAAGGAAAGTCTATGGTATGGTATTATGATATTTGTCAGGTTTGCACATGGATGACCTTATTTCTTTAAGGTTATTTTTTTCAATCACCAATTCGGAATCTTGTAAGGCAAAACATTTAATGAGTTGTGTGTATCAAACTCACTGACCTTTATTAAGGTTGCAAGCCATTGTTTCCATAATTCAAAGACTAGTGAGGTTTTTTTGCAAGGAACAGATACATTTTCCAAATTTCTGTTCCATTTTATCTTATGGAGCAATTGTTGAGAGGCGAGGAAACCTGCAGTAAACATCTTGTGAGAATATTTGCAATATTTGCCATCATGTTTTCGTGCTTACAGAGTTTGGCTATCATTATTACAATATAACCATACTTCAGGATGTCTCTTGAAAGGAAATGTCTCTTGATGTGAGTTTCACAACCATGAAATGTCTCTTGATGTGAGTTTCAGAACCATGAAATGTCTCTTGATGTGAGTTTCAGAACCATGAAATGTCTCTTGGTGTGAGTTTCAGAACCATGAATTGTCTCTTGATGTGAGTTTCAGAACCATGAATTGTCTCTTGATGTGAGTTTCAGAACCATGAAATGTCTCTTGGTGTGAGTTTCAGAACCATGAATTGTCTCTTGGTGTGAGTTTCAGAAAACCATGAAATGTCTCTTGGTGTGAGTTTCAGAACCATGAAATGTCTCTTGATGTGAGTTTCAGAACCATGAAATGTCTCTTGGAGTGAGTTTCAGAAAACCATGAAATGTCTCTTGGTGTGAGTTTCAGAACCATGAAATGTCTCTTGGTGTGAGTTTCAGAAAACCATGAAATGTCTCTTGGTGTGAGTTTCAGAACCATGAAATGTCTCTTGGTGTGAGTTTCAGAACCATGAAATGTCTCTTGGTGTGAGTTTCAGAAAACCATGAAATGTCTCTTGGTGTGAGTTTCAGAAAACCATGAAATGTCTCTTGGTGTGAGTTTCAGAACCATGAAATGTCTCTTGGTGTGAGTTTCAGAACCATGAAATGTCTCTTGGTGTGAGTTTCAGAACCATGAAATGTCTCTTGGTGTGAGTTTCAGAACCATGAAATGTCTCTTGGTGTGAGTTTCAGAACCATGAAATGTCTCTTGGTGTGAGTTTCAGAACCATGAAATGTCTCTTGGTGTGAGTTTCAGAACCATGAAATGTCTCTTGGTGTGAGTTTCAGAACCATGTCTGTGGATCCAGTTGTGCAGGAATTATGACTTGGTCTCCAGAAAAATCACTGGTTGCATTACCTGTTAGGTCCTTCAGAGATTTGGAGGCATTTTTCAACCAACCACCATCATGTTTTAGTCCTTACAGAGTTTGGCTATCATTATTACAAATTATTTTATTGCCAACACAACATACATGATATATGTAAATGCACTCGCAAAACTACCCTCTTCAAGCGTAGTTCCCAAGCTGGTTCCATGCCAAACATTTCCCTCTCAAAGTTTGGCATTTTTTCTGAATGGAATAACACATCATATTCTGTTTAAAGGGAATTGTCAATAAGGTTTTATCCCATAATTCCATGAAAATTAAATATTTTTTTCAATTTTGTCTGCATTTAGATATTCATTAAATGATCATATCAAACTATATGATAAATAACCTATAAAATATGCATTTTGTTATTGCATGTGCTTCAGTGATCATATCATTATGTGTCCGTGTAGGATATAGATTACCCATCGTTAGACTCTTATATAAAAGTATAGACAATCATGATATTTGGCAATAGATCACAGAGGTTACAGAGACTGTTACTGCTGTTCAAATTCAATATCTCATCACTGATAGACTATTGCTTCTGTTGAAATTTAATATCTCATCATTGACTGTTACTGCTGTTCTAATTCAATATCACAATAATAGGTTGATTATAGATTGGCGTTTTCCGATCTCTCATGATATTTTGTTATTGCTACGTTATCTTACCTTGCCTTGCCTGTATGCCTTGTTCTGTATGCTTGCCTGCTTGTTTACTTGTTTCATCGGCTCTGACTGATTATTGCTACACTGTATGTTTCTGCTTCGAAGCTGAAACATACAGTGTAGCATCTATATCCTACACGGACACATAATGATATGATCACTGAAGCACATGCGATAACAAAATGCATATTTTATAGGTTATTTATCATATAGTTTGATATGATCATTTAATGAATATCTAAATGCAGACAAAATTGAAAAAAATATTTAATTTTCATGGAATTATGGGATAAAACCTTATTGACAATTCCCTTTAAACAGAATATGATGTGTTATTCCATTCAGAAAAAATGCCAAACTTTGAGAGGGAAATGTTTGGCATGGAACCAGCTTGGGAACTACGCTTGAAGAGGGTAGTTTTGCGAGTGCATTTACATATATCATGTATGTTGTGTTGGCAATAAAATAATTTGTAATAATGATAGCCAAACTCTGTAAGGACTAAAACATGATGGTGGTTGGTTGAAAAATGCCTCCAAATCTCTGAAGGACCTCACAGGTAATGCAACCAGTGATTTTTCTGGAGACCAAGTCATAATTCCTGCACAACTGGATCCACAGACATGGTTCTGAAACTCACACCAAGAGACATTTCATGGTTCTGAAACTCACACCAAGAGACATTTCATGGTTCTGAAACTCACACCAAGACATTTCATGGTTCTAAAACTCACATCAAGAGACATTTCATGGTTCTGAAACTCACACCAAGAGACATTTCATGGTTTTCTGAAACTCACACCAAGAGACAATTCATGGTTCTGAAACTCACACCAAGAGACATTTCATGGTTCTGAAACTCACATCAAGAGACAATTCATGGTTCTGAAACTCACATCAAGAGACAATTCATGGTTCTGAAACTCACACCAAGAGACATTTCATGGTTCTGAAACTCACATCAAGAGACATTTCATGGTTCTGAAACTCACATCAAGAGACATTTCATGGTTCTGAAACTCACATCAAGAGACATTTCCTTTCAAGAGACATCCTGAAGTATGGTTATATTGTAATAATGATAGCCAAACTCTGTAAGCACGAAAACATGATGGCAAATATTGCAAATATTCTCACAAGATGTTTACTGCAGGTTTCCTCGCCTCTCAACAATTGCTCCATAAGATAAAATGGAACAGAAATTTGGAAAATGTATCTGTTCCTTGCAAAAAAACCTCACTAGTCTTTGAATTATGGAAACAATGGCTTGCAACCTTAATAAAGGTCAGTGAGTTTGATACACACAACTCATTAAATGTTTTGCTTTACAAGATTCCGAATTGGTGATTGAAAAAAATAACCTTAAAGAAATAAGGTCATCCATGTGCAAACCTGACAAATATCATAATACCATACCATAGACTTTCCTTTCAAAGTTTGCTATTTTCTCTCACGGAAATTACATTTTATGTCTCATCTCTTGAGACCACCCCCAAAGAGAACATCATTAGTATGAGCTCATCACTAATTCTTACCTTTTGGGCAAATAATAAATTAACACCCTGGATTTACTTTGTATTTGTATATGTCAGGCAGATTCTTGAAAGAAATAACAATATCACTTTCTTTACCAACATGCATTGTGAGGATAAAAATATGTAAAAAGTATATATTTGGGGTTCTGCGCATGCTCGTGTTTGGCTCGGTTGTGTTTTTTATGGGCTCTCAAAAAATCACGTATTTTGGATATTTTTTGTGAATTTCAAAACATTTTGCACATGGAGTGCCTAACTTGAAGATATAATAGCAGAACCCATGACTGATAATTATTAATTTCAAAATCTGGAATTTTTATATCAGTTTACAAAGATTTATAAGGATTTACGTATCATCGTTGAATCGCCATAGGTTGCGCGCACGTGCTCCACATGGTGAATTCAACTGAACTGACTTGAATTGTGATCCTGAAGATTGCTTTATCAATATATATTGTGACCTCCTATTCGTTCTTGGAATAGGTTGATTAGATTGGCTTTTTCTGATCTCTCACCATATATTGATAGAGTTTACCTAAAACTGATTGAGAACTTTGATTGAGACTGCCTTTATTTATTTTACTATTGATGCCCGACACGCTGAGTATTGCCGCATATATTGTTGTACTCTGCATGATACTCTGTTTTCTTCAGCATCTAGAGGTAATATCATTCCTGAAAACGATACTATGACCTCCTATTCAATCTTGAGAATAGGTTGATTAGATCGGCTTTTCCTGATCTCTCATAGTATTTTTTGGCTCATTGAGTATTCTACCGTTTTTTACGTTTTTCACGATTGCTTCACGCAACCCCCTCACTGCATCTTCCGCATCGTCTACGACTCAATTTTTATATGAGAAATATTTTTATATGATCAATATCTCAATATCTAAGAGGTTTTATATTACAATACTTTGATATATCCAAGAACTCATATATCGGATTATTCCTTGTAAATAGCAATCCTATCCGTGCATTACTTTTGCTGATATTTAAAATTCTGTTACTAGCCCTTTTCGCGCGACAGACAAGTAGCCGTTTTTGCATGACAAACTAAAAATTGCTATATCTTGACTATCAACAGACCTAAAAACCTGAAACTTTTACACAAACAACTTCTTATGAACATTGTCTTAATTACAAATTGTGGCTTATGGTATTCTGGTATTCTTCTGGAATAGCCTATGGTATTTCTCTGATTCCAGTTACAGTTTTGATGCCATAGCGTGTTATGTTATTTGTTGAACTGATGTATATACGTGAATGGGCGCACTTTGGAAGCATTCAAGGTGGTTGTGACAGTCTGGTTGTGCCTGATTTTTTTAATTTTGCATGAATATTCATATCTCTCCATAAATTTTATAGTGTACATCATATTTTCCATCATATCCCGCTGCATAATTAACTTACAATCATATCCCGCTGCATAATTAACTTACATAATAGTTTTTTCCAAGAATAATACTTTGTTTCAAAAATATTCGTATGAAATTAAATTGAAAATTTTTTAACTACATTGTATCAAATTTTTTCCCGCAAAAATTGTGAAATTGTTCCGCGAAATTTAGGAATTTTCCAGTCACGTGGATTAATTTCATTGTCTGTTCTGCATTGTGACGTCTGTATTTGAGTCTGATTCTGTCTGTGACATCAGAACCTATTGTGGCGTCACAATAAATCACCATTGTGGCGTCACACTAAACCTCCTGAACTAACTATACTTATAGTACTCCTGCATAAGCAATAGTATCATAAGCTTCCTTATCATCTGAGACGTAACAACTGCAACTTACCTGGACTTGTCTTTACGCAGTGCTTGTTTATACCACAGTGCGACGATCTATTGAGGATCTGCTGAGTAGTTATCTCAGACCAGGATCTTAACTTATCTTAGAGAGTGAAAACTTGATAGTGAAATACTTGATAGTGAAATACTTGATAGTGAAATACTTGATAGTGGAATACTAGCTCCTTCTAGTACCTAGCGAGTTATTCAGTTAGCTGTTTGTGTTAGCTGGCTCAAACTACTGGAAAACTGCTGAGATGACTGAGGTAAGAATATGACACTTTGTTACTAGTGTTTTTTGGTCTCTGTTGAACGCAATCGGAAGCAATCGGACGCACTTGGGTGGTTGTGCTCGGTTGCGCCTGACTAAATTACACATTTGAACACGTGATTGTATTACACCTGACTATATTACTTATTGATACATATCTGAGCATATCTGAACATATCTGATTTTACATTTGAGCATATCTGAATCATTTTTTCTGACAATAAGAGATTAATTACATATATTAACTAAATTCATTAACAACAAGTAAATTGCTGCTTACTGCTATTTTGGTTACTGATCATAGTGGTTATATTTTTGCAGAACATGACTGATGAAGTGACCTTTCGTGGGGATGGCGGTGATGATGTTACCACGAAACTGATGGTGATGAAAAAATCTGAGTTGGTGGAAAAGGTTCTCCAGAATCAGAAGAATCATGAGGCCATTATAACTGAAAGGAACGACCTTTTGAGGAGGGTTGAACAAGTGGAATCTATGCTGAGGAGGCGGGAGGAGGACCTATTCTCTAAAACTCAAATGATTGAAATCGCCAGAGTCTCCGAGACTCAAATGAAAGAGGCTCTTGACAGTGTGAACGCCAGAATGACTGAGGTCCTGAAAACAAAAGATGAGGCCCTGAAAGGTGCTGTGAGGTCTGAACAGCTCCTACTGGAAAAAAGAGAAGATAATCGATCGGTTAATGTCGGACATTGATGGAGGAGACCTGGATATGGACACATCCTCCACAACAAAATTGGATAGAATGCTGATTATGATCTCCAATGATGAGATCCAGCATGACATAGCAAATGCTATCACGAGACCTGAGGCCTTCTCAGTGATTACTAGTGACCCTATCATGGATGTATCTGGGGACTCTGATAGACTGGTTGAGTTTGATGTGGTAGTCATAATACCTGGCCTGGCTGAGGTCAGAAATGGCTATAAGGGTCTTGAAATAGCCAGGACCATTTTGAAACATGTTGCATTAATTAGAGCTGCAGGCCCTGCAGTAGTAGTTGTGGCGCCACCACTAGTTTTGAATGATGAGAATTCTTTTCAACAAGAACTATTGATTGAAAAAATCAAAAGGCACAAAATGGATGGATACTGCTTTGTGGCGGTAAAAAAATTTGAAGAACTTCCTAAATGTGAACTTTTAAATGAAAACGGATTTTTGAGGAGAAATAATATCCAATTCTTAACAAAGACAATTGATGAGCTCTCAACGCCTGCCAGAGAGAAAAAATTCATTCCACCACAAACACCCATCTCCAATATTAGGATGGGTAATAATAATTCAAGTAGAAGGAACGACCTGCAGTCATATTCAGGGATTCCTACAAAAAAAGCTGGTTACGAGGAAATGGTACAAATTCCATTAGGAATAGTAGGAAGAATCATTGGTAAAGGTGGCGCCAATGTGCGCCACCTAGAAAGTGAATCTGGTGCCAAGATAAGCATAGACTCTTATGAAAATGACTTTGGTAAAAAATATTTTGCATGTATTAAAGGTGATAAAGGGAAAATCGAAACTGCAAAAAATATGATTATAAAGAATATAGATGAAATGAATTGTATCTACATGATGTGTTTGGCCGGAGTGGTCAGGGTGCAAAAATCATTTTTCTATTTTTAATATCAATAATAGCTCTAAAAACAATAATGGTTCTAAATATATTAATGTCTCGACAAGCTATGAGTCAACTAAAATACTTCACAATGATATTCATAATCATGATATTCACAATTCTGATATTCGTTTGCTTTGTGATAATGGACATTTGTCACATGGTATGGCTGGTGATTGTAATACAGGTACAAATATTGATAGTGCAAATATTGATGGTACTGATTTTTGTATTATGGCTATCGACTCAGATTACCTGGGTATGAAAAATAAAATAAAAAATATGAGCTCAAAAATATGTACTTGTGTCTGTTTTCCTCAATATGGCCTTAAAAATATGTTCTTCTATGATTATAATCTTATTCTATGTAAATCCCATAAAAAAGAATTTGATAACAATAAACTCGATCCCATGAAAACATCCTACTTCTATTTTTATAAAAATAAAATAACTAAACCTATTGGCCTTATAAAGTCTGGTAAATTTTTACTGCTCAGAAAGTTTTATTATAATAACTTTAATATTAAGATTATTAATTTAGGCCACTCTGGCGAGTACTTGGATAGGAATAAAATATATATGAAGAGTAAGATAATTAGACATGAAAATTATTCTATTACAACTCCAACTCATCGACTTCAAACTAATAATCGTTCAAAAATTGGGAGGAAAAAATTTCCTAAAAAAACTATAAGAAAAGTTAACAAAAAAGCTTTAAACATCCATAATATTAATAATTTTGAATCATATAACAAGTTTTCCCCTCTAAATGATGAGGGTGTAATTGAGATGTCTGTTTTATCAAAAATAAAATATAAACGTAAACCTCAAGTTAATCTTTATGCCTTGGAGGCGACTAGTATGAATCGAAGTTCATATCTTGATGATTTAATGTATGCAGAGAAACGACAAGAAAGCACTCCGCCGTCACAGTTTCCTATTAGATCTGATGATTATTCGGCTCACCCGAAGCAACTTTGTAACACTTCGGGAATAAAACTGACCAATAAGGCGAGACCCGAATGCACGCTTTCTACAGTGGAGTCAGGCCGGCGTTTTCGTACTGAAACCAAGCGCACACTTCATCAGCTAAATTTAGATTTCAGATATGATAAAGATTACTTCGTTATAGAAAAGCCTTTAGGCGATAAAAGTTTTCTATTATGCCCGACTGTTTTGAACTCTGAGGATGATACGGAAAACTATGCAAACTCTTTACTAAATAAATCTACTAGGAAATCTGAACTATCTAAATTAAATATTAAAAAAATATTAAATATGTCTTTTGTAAACGCACAGAGTGTGAGAAATAAGACAGATATTATTAAAGAATATGTTTTTCAATATGACATAGATTTAATGTTTTTTACTGAAACATGGATTAACGATGAGAGGGATACTAAAAT
This sequence comes from Amphiduros pacificus, assembly GCA_949316495.1. NCBI lineage: Eukaryota > Metazoa > Annelida > Polychaeta > Phyllodocida > Hesionidae > Amphiduros > Amphiduros pacificus. The sequence goes on from OX439010.1 coordinate 16,289,941, forward strand.
TTGTGAGGAACTTGAAAAAAATAATTATAAATTCAAAAAATGTTCAAGAAAATTGAGATCCGGCGGAGGCCTAGGAGTGCTGCATCGTGATGAACTAGATATTAAAATTATTAATAATATACCATTTAAAATATTATCTATGGAAATTATGGAAACATGCTTAAACTATAATAATAGATTAATTACGTTCGTTAATATATACAGACCTGGCTTTAACAAGAAAAATAACTTCACTTTCAATTTATTCTTTGATGAGTTATCCAACATTTTATCATATTACAAACTTTTTACACATGATGTCTTTCTTATTGGTGATTTCAACTTACATATGAATAAAAAATCAAAACCTGAAGTAGTAAAAATGAATGAAATATTGAATGATTATGATTGTACACAATTAATAAATAAACCGACGCATATACTAGGTAATACATTAGATTTATTAATAAAATTTAATGATAGCACGTCATTAGAAGACTTTGTTGTAGATGATCTTTTTTCGGATCATAGTACAATAAGATGTAAATTTAGGTTCACAAATGAGGTGATCAAAGAAAAGGTAATAAAATTTAGGAAATATAATAAAATGGATCATGTCGCTTTTAAAAATGATATTAACATGTATTTTAATAAAACCCCGTTTTCAAATTCTACTTTAGATGAATTAGTAGATTTATTTGAGGGATCTAAAAAGATTTTAAATAAGCATGCTCCAATCATCAACAAAAAAAATAAAATTAGAAATTCTTCACCCTGGTTTAATAATGATATTAATATGGAGAAAATGTTGAAAAGACAACTTGAAAGAAAGATAAGAAGAACAGGTCTGACTATTGATAAAGAACTATATAAAGAACAAAGGAATAAATTTAATAAAATAATTAATGATTCTAAATGCAAATATTATGAAAAAATAATTACTGATAATCATAAAGATCCAAAAAAACTTTATGCAACCATTAATAAATTATTGAACAGGAACAATAATACTCCTTTTGTTATGTCGGATGATTATGAAAAACTTGCGGATGACTTTAATGAATTTTTTATTGGGAAAATTGATAAAATCAGAGATAAATTGGACAATATAAATTCACCGATAAAATTGGACAATAATAATTCAATGATCAATAACACCATTGAAATGAATAAATCTAATAGATTCGATGGCCCGCAATGGAATAAATTCAAATTATTAAACAATGAAGATGTGAAGAAAATTATTAAAAAATTATCTTCAAAATCGTGTGAGCTTGACCCTATCCCAGCGTGGTTGATCATACAACATATTGATGAATTTATACCGATTATAACTGAAATAATTAATAAATCACTACTGTGCTCTACAGTGCCTAATGATTATAAGATTGCAATTATTCGACCTCTTCTTAAGAAACTTGGGCTTGAACTGATTAAGAGAAATTATAGACCAGTATCAAATCTGAAATATATATCAAAAATTATTGAAAAAGCAGTAGCCAATCAATTAATAGATCATTTGGATATTAACAATTTAAGAGATTGTTTTCAGTCTGCTTATAAAGAGTTCCATAGTACTGAAACTGCACTTATAAAGGTTCATAATGACTTTTTATATGATATTGATAATGATAAGACGGTTTTGCTTGTTTTGCTTGACTTATCTGCGGCTTTTGATACTATTGATCACAATATATTATTATCTCGACTTTCTGAAAATTGTGGTATAAATGGCTCTGTATTAAACTGGTTTAGATCATATCTATGCAATAGAGTTCAATATGTGACGGTAAACGGTAATTATTCACAAAAAAAGTCCCTTAAATATGGAGTTCCGCAGGGATCGGTTTTAGGACCGATCCTTTTTACTATCTATATTTCTCCTCTATCTAGAATAATAGGAGAATTTGGTTTGAATTATCATATCTATGCTGATGATACTCAGTTATACATCTCGATGGACTTAGATGATGATAAAAAAATGGAATTAAATTATAATAAGTTACAAGAATGTGCTGGAATGGTTAGAAATTTTTTTCTGGAAAATAAAATGTGTTTAAATGATAACAAAACAGAATTTCTTATTGCTTCAAAATATGGTAAAAATAAGAACAAAAAAATGAATAACTTTGATACTATTAAAATTGGGAATGATAAAATAACTAATACTAAAAAGGTGAAAAACTTGGGTGTGATCTTTGACTCTGCAATGAATTTTAAAAATCATATTAGCAATATCTGTAAAAAAGGTTTCTTTCACCTTAAGAATATTGCTAAGATAAGAAAATCGTTAAATAAATCATCTACTAATATGTTAGTACATGCTTTTATTTCTTCAAATATTGATTATTGTAATTCATTACTGATTGGACTTCCAAAAAAAGATATTGAGAAATTACAAAAAATGCAAAACGCTGCAGCTAGATTAGTTACTAAAACGAGGAAATTAGAGCATATTACCCCTATTTTAAAAGAATTGCATTGGTTACCTGTTCCAGCACCCATAGAATTTAAAATTTTACTTCTTACATGGAAAACATTAAATAACATGGCCCCAATATATTTAAAGGACCTCTTATCCAAAAGAATTAATTGCCGAATGCTGAGATCGAATGATAAACTAGAATTAATAATTCCGAAATCGAAAAGTAAATACTATGGAGATAGGGCCTTCAGGTATATTGCACCTTTATTATGGAATAGACTTCCATCTGATCTGAGGTTATGTACTGGTTTGAATGTATTTAAAGGTAAACTTAAATGTTTTCTCTTTAAGAAATACTATGAGACTTAAGGACTTGTGAGCGCTTTGAACAGGCTTGCCTGATTTAGCGCTATATAAGTATTTTATTATTATTATTATTATTATTATTATTATATACCTTGCTCTTGTCTACTCAAAAACATTGTCTATTCAAAGAGCGACGCTATAATTGAATTTCTTTCTTTACCAGTCAGAAGGGCAGGATTTATCACAAAGTTATACCAAAACAAGGGCCAATGGCCTTAGAGTTATGCTGACAATTGCTTTTCTTTGTAATGTTTTGAACCTTTTCTCGGAAAGCAGATATTTGTCATGTCATCTGAAAGGGCAGCCCACTGACAACTCAGTGATAGTTAAAAAGTTCAAAAATCATAAAGTGGTATCTAGCTTGTCATGTATAACACGGGGTGGGATTGATGTTATATTGCTTCCTTTATTTCTATAAGTGACCTAGTACTGACCTACAACTGACCTTCTACTGACCACGAGATACCTCGCGTCAAGCATTATATACAGTGTCGCGTGTGGCTGATTGACAGCTGTCTCAATGGGTTACGCCCCAATGCCTTGGCGGGGTATGCCCCATTGCTAATGTATATTGCTATATGACGATAAAAAATGGGGAAAATCTGAGCCTTATGGAGAATAGATAGAATGAGCCCCGGCAAATACATCTTACCTTCTAAGAGCCAAGAACTCCGACCAGTAGTTTCAGAAGAGATCAAAGTTGATGGACATACAGAATGACAGAACATTTCTCTTCCCCCCCCCCCCTAAAAAAATAAGCTGGTATAACCACTGTAATAATAAGCCAGATCCAGTTAGTTAAGGGTTATTGTCTTCTAATAGGGTTCTCTGGTAATGGCAGTGGTTGTTACGTCTATCTTTTGGGGGCACTGAAAACAGACACTTAATATTTCTGCATAAAACAAGTCCCCTTGGCTAGAATTTCCACTTCTGTGGGAAAAATAACATGATTATTAAGATTTGACATAGGATTGATATAAATAATTTTAATCATGAATGGAAAGCAAACAATATAATTTAATAATTTACAATTAAGATGAAATTGCACATTTTATGATACATTTTGACAAAATTACCACACGTATCATATGACATTAATAGTAAGGCAGTATACTTTGGTTGCAAGCAGATCGGTATGACTCCCAATAAAAATGTCTTCTGACAGAAACAAATCACTCAAATTTCTCATAGTCTATCCTACCTAGACATACAGAATTTTTCTAATATTCTCTTGACTATCTTACTTGCTATAATGTGACTTACAGATTTATTGCCCCCCCCCCCCCACTGCCAAGAATGAAATGAATGATTACTGAAGCTTATGATGAATAAACATTCCACTAAACACATGCTTGATAAATTTATGTGTTATTTCCTTTTAAAAAATGACCACATCTTCAACCTGCACAGAACTCCCATTTATATTCTCTCAGGCAGGTTAATGACCTGAGTTAGGCCTTTCCAAGTCAGATGGTTAAAAACATGTCATGTGTTCCTCTAATCTGCATACAAGCATTAACAATTAATCTTAACTTCTTGCTTTAAAATAAATCTTCAAGTACATTTGACCGGTATCTCTTATTTATCTTTTATTTATTCACATGTAACAACTACCTTTAAATTCTACCTTATATCAAATGATATTCATATTTTCTATTCCTGTAATCCTGGTGGCATTTTTATTCAAATAAAACTACTTTATATTATTGAAAATAAGCACTGATAAAATCTAGGGCAGTATTTTTCTCCATCATCGGCTTTTACAATATGATATCACTAATGTAAAGTTTTGATATTACAACACAGCAACCATCTTGACACTGTCAATCATCACATTAACTTATATCACATATCTCGCAACTGCTTAAAGACAGTTTCAGACACAATTATTTCATTCACAAATGAAACAATTTTTTATTGTACCGACAGTATATTATCTATTTTCAACAATTATCTTCACACACAGCGATGGACCAAAGTAAATCTTCTCACCTCTTTAAATGGGTTAATGTTTGATTTCTATATACATATTTATGATGTATCTATATTGCAGAATCTGTATAAAAAATCTAATGAGTTTAAAAAGAATGGGTGTATATATTTCATATAATTCTTTCATTCAGTTCCGTAAAACATACATTTTCTGGTAAATTTTACATTTCCCATATTATATGTGTCTTTAATCATCAATCATCAAAATCATCTTCCGAATTCTCTTCTTCTGATGAAACATAAAGTCTCTTGTTGATTCTCTCCAGGACTTCTTGTAGTTGTTGAGTGTGTCTGTCACTAGGTGTCGCTGGTGTTTGGATTCTGTCTGATGAGTCCTTTCCAACAGGTTTTAGCTTCACTCCTTGTCTGATAAGTTGAAGGACGCCTGTCATTGGGTCAGCTACTGAAATATATTTTTTGAATGTAAAAGGCAAATTATCTTATCTAATCTATAATCTATGGATCTAATTCTCTGACCTCTTGGCCAAACTAGGTGATCATTGTCATATTTACAGACTGAGGGTGCACACGATTTGAAGCTGCTGGTGCAGGGGGATGAAATCTGCTGAACTGCCTGGCTTTACTCAATCATGTGCAAGTGGCACTTTCAGTCGGACCAATTGTGTGTCCGCAATTATATAACATGATTATATGTTGAATGCCCCCAAATCATTATTTTAAAAAATATTTGTGAAACTATATTACTTTCTTTCTTGATTTAATTACTGTTAATACAATGTTTTTTTTTGTTATTCTTATAAAAGTCCATCCCCTGCCAAGTTCACTGGTCTGCTGGTTATTGGCCGGCAGATTTGGCGGAGCGCCACTTTTGCTAGCGGGCGATCCGCTGGCCAATCATGTTTAACCAGTATATCGGGAGGTATCATGGCAGATTTTGGTGGAATTTGCCAGCTTTAATCACGTGCACGCAATGTCTGAGCACTTGCTTATATGATTATATGTTGAAAGCCCAAAATTATGATTTTAAGAAATAGTTGTGAAACTATATTTCAATTTTTCTTGATATAATTCCTGTCAATACAATATTTTCTTTGTTATTTTTATAAGACTTACAAGTTTTGGGCCTCTGTGCAGCATTTCCTTCCTTGGTTCTCTTAAGCTTGTTCCTGGCCTCTTGTATGCTGGATAAATTCATTCCCTCAAATTCCTTTGAAGGTGGATGGACTGCATTGTTTCCAGTGCCCCCTGGTGTGTCTTTGGAGGAATTGTTTAGCTTGGCACCAGGGGACAACACTGGAGGAGGTGGTAGTGGTGGTGGTGGTGGTGGTGGTGGAGGTGGAATTCCTGGAGGTGGAGGAGGTGGTGGAAGACTTACTATGGGCATTACAGGAGGGGGGACAGGTGGTGGTGGTGGCGCTTGTGAAGGCACAGTCTTTGCAGATTCAATGTCTCTAATGGCACCTGGCCCACCCTTGGCTGTTACAGTGGTATCTCCTGAAGCAGATACAGCCCCTTCCACTTCAAACAGAGGGTTGGCAGATGCAGCATCAACACAGTCTGCTCCATGAGTTCCCTCTGAAGATAATGGACTTCTCCTCACAGTCTGAGCATTGTTTCGTTGCCTTGGCTTTATAGTTGCAGGTGAAGGGTATTTCTAGAGAAAAAGAAAATTAATAAAGAAATTACCTTTAAAATTTCAGGCATTCTGTTTCTTTGATATGTACAATGTACCACAATCATAGTTAGATAGTACAGCTAAATAAAGAAGACATACTACATGTAGTTGTGTTGGTCTAAAAGTTGAAAAACCTTAATTGATTTTCTTGTAAAAATAGTCTTGATCCAATATTATTTTAACATCCTGTAAATGACATGTCTGATTCGACTATTTATTAGTCTAATTACTGCTATTGTGCCATTGGACACAGTATGGCCCAATTATTTTGAAATTATGATCTGTATATGCAACACAAACAATTTTAAATACATTTATACTTCAAACTAAATCACAAAATATTATGAATTCAACCGTACAATCAAACAAAATGAATCATTCACATTGAGCAATAGTATGTTTTTTTTTGGTGATAATTGAAAAGTTTGTGACTGAAATATAATACATATGGACAGGGAAATTGAAATAGAACATACCCTAATCTTCATAGAAAGTATTAGTGCTAACGACAATCCATTTTGCGCATTTTGGTCTTTGTCAATAAATAAATAAGCAAACACAATATGAACAGCTATAGTGGGGTATATCCATCAGTAAAATTTGACATTACTTTATCTTATAAAGGGATTATCGTATGTTATATTCTTATAAGACTGACAACTCAAGGTCACGTCTTTGTGCATACGATCTTAGCCTTCGCGCACTGATGTTTCTTCTATGCTGAAAGATGAAAATTAATATTTCGATCATCTGACTTACATATTTGAAGAGAAGAGCTCAATAGCTCAATTTTGAGTTGTCAATGATGTAAATCGGCCGAGAACTGATAGAGTTGGGCCAAATTGTATATTTTTGTAACAAACTGCTTCTTCCGCACGTGCGAAATGAGTGCAATTTTCATAAAAAATTATTCATACCATTTAAATCGATTTTTCTATGCCAAAAAATGTATTATTCCAGTTGTTGCATTTACACAAGATTTCATAATTATCAGCCAATCATATGGTTGTGCAAATCCTATGGTCGTCAGCTCTATGAATTAAACTCATTCAATGGATGTGTAGAATGGGCTGGGAAGTCAGAACTCCAGACCTCTGGCAGTGCCCAGACCGCTGGCAGTGCCCAGACCGCTGGCAGTGCCCAGACTGCTGGCAGTGCCCGGACCGCTGGCAGTCCCCAGACCGCTGGCAGTCCCCAGACTGCTAGCCAATATATACTATCTGGAATGTAAGGGGTTTGTCATATACCATGGGTATTTTTGAGCCAATGATAATGTAATTAATTAATATAAACATGTAAGAAATGTAAAAAAAATAAAGCTCCATGGAGTGGCTTGGTATGATGTCACAAAGTAGCAAAATCAGGGCATAGGTTTTAAAACGAGGCGCCAATGCATTTCCGGTGTAAATATATCACAGTAACAAGGTAATGGTCAAGCAATGGTCAAGCAATGGTTTCATCATGTGGGAGAAAATATATAGAGGGGAGTTAGTATTATTTTGTTTACTAGTGTTCCCTCTCTGTAATGTTTGTCATCCAAAAAAGAAATCAATTACAATTATTAACTGTCAAATACTGGAAATATGACACCATCCTTGAACCTCAGAGGGAGAATGTCAAGTTAAGCACATGATTATGTCCTAATCTGCTGTTGAAATAATTAAAACTAGTCATTGGGATAGCCTTGACGTCTTCAGCTTGCCTAATATTTATTGTAATGCCTTCCAACACTTTGGAAACTATCCTCCCAAACATTTTGACCGGCCCTTGTATATGTCAAGTGGGTCATGAGGTGAGGAGGGGAAAGCTCAGTGACCTAATTAGGGGGAATATAGTTTACTGGTCATAAAATGTAAGTGAGATATTTGCCATTAGTCTAATTCCAGGTCATCAGCCTTTCAATGAAATCAAACATCTCTGCTGCTGGGAGTTTAACATATAGCACATATCATGAAGCTGAGGTCAAATGCCTAAGCTGAGGTCAAATGCCTAAGCTGAGGTCAAATGCCTAAGCTGAGGTCAAATGCCTAAGCTGAGGTCAAATGCCTAAGCTGAGGTCAAATGCCTAAGCTGAGGTCAAATGCCTAAGCTGAGGTCAAATGCCTAGGAGCTGTGCTAGCATTGCTTTTATTGTAAGGTTTGTGAATATTTCCTTGTGTGTCATCATTTGCTGTTATTAGGTCAAGAAGAATTAATGTAGCGAAAGTATTGCATAATACTTTACACAACATGGAGGGCTGACTCCATAATCCCCTATGCTGTTTTGTATAGAATTCTCAACCTGAGGCTATATTTAGATTAGCAGAATGGGGCACTGAAAGTTTCAGGTGTTTATTCACCTGAGAAAAAATTTACTGCTTCCATTGTGTTTTTAAAATGAAAAATGCAAAAAAATATGATCCTCATGGAAAATAAATTGAATTCATCTCCTGAAAGTCTACATCTTACCTATGAATATCTAAGAAATCCAATCAGCACTTTCAGAGGAAAAAAAACAAATTTAACGGACAGATATAGTGACAGAAAATTCCACCCCCTCACTAGATAAGCTATGCTGACAATATCAACACAGCTAAAAAACCAAGCATGAGACCAGTAATCAGACTAAGACAATGAGGGGTGTCATCACCAAGTAACAAGGAACTTATTAGGGATGCTGGATCCTATCCAAGCAGAAACCATAGAACACAAACAGTTTAAACCTCCTTACTCGAGATGCTGAGGCCCCATACTTCTGAAATTAGGCAGTTGCATAAATACTTTAAGCCATAATTTCTTCTGATTTTCTTCACGATTTAAATAAAGACATGCAGATTATCTAAGACACAAATAAGATGATTACCATATTAATATACATTACCTCTGATATACACAACAACTCATAGAATATTACTCAGAATATTATGTTTGATTTCTTACCATCTTGTATTGCTTCAGCCGTTCCATTGTCTTTCTCCGCTCTTCTTGAATGAACTGTTGTTTCCTTGTCAGTTCTACTTTCTGCTCTTGTCTTTTCTGTTTAAAATTGGGAACACATTACACACATTTTATGTAAGTTTAATGATAAACTTAAGAGTATATAATTATCAGAATCTTTCTCTGGTATTAGCAATGCTTAGCACAATAACAGAGAAAATATTATTGCTCTTACTGAGAGAGATTCATTCTTTTCTTGTGGGCTAAATTTAGTTGGTCCTGAACAAAATACATATCCAAACTAATATCCAATGACAGGCTCTGTTGAAATTAAGACAATTTGTGACGTGATATTAAGAGTCAGTTATTATACGTTATTTATACAAGAGCTGCTCAGAAGTAGGTTGTATGAGAGCTGCTTAGAAGTAGGTTATATGAGAGTTGCTCAGATGTAAGTTATATGAGAGCTGCTCAAATGTAAGTTATATGAGAGCTGCTCAAATGTAAGTTATATGAGAGCTGCTCAGATGTAAGTTATATGCGAGCTGCTCAGAAGTAGGTTGTACAAGAGCTGCTCTGAAGTAGGTTGTATGAGAGCTGCTCTGAAGTAGGTTTTATGAGAGCTGCTCAGAAGTAGGTTTTATGAGAGCTGCTCAGAAGTAGGTTATATGAGAGCTGCTCAGAAGTAGGTTATATGAGAGCTGCTCTTAAGTAGGTTATTTGAGAGCCACTCAGATGTAAGTTATATGAGAGCTGCTCAGATGTAAGTTATATGATAGCTGCTCAGAAGTAGGTTGTATAAGAGCTACTCAGAAGTAGGTTATATGAGAGCTGCTCTGATGTGGTTTATTTGAGAGCTGCTCTTAAGTAGGTTATTTGAGAGCCACTCAGATGTAAGTTATATGAGAGCTGCTCAGATGTGGTTTATTTGAGAGCTGCTCAGACGTAAGTTGTATGAGAGCTGCTCTGAAGTATGTTGTATGAGAGCTGCTCAGAAGTATGTTGTATGAGAGCTGCTCTGAAGTAGGTTATATGAGAGCTGCTCTGAAGTAGGTTATATGACAGCTGCTCAGAAGTAGGTTATATGAGAGCTGCTCTTAAGTAGGTTATATGAGAGCTGCTCAGAAGTAGGTTATATGAGAGCTGCTCAGAAGTAGGTTATATGAGAGCTGCTCAGAAGTAGGTTATATGAGAGCTGCTCTGAAGTAGGTTATATGAGAGCTGCTCTGAAGTAGGTTATATGAGAGCTGCTCAGAAGTAGGTTATATGAGAGCTGCTCTGAAGTAGGTTGTATGAGAGCTGCTCAGAAGTAGGTTGTATGAGAGCTGCTCAGAAGTAGGTTATATAAGAGCTGCTCTGAAGTAGGTAATACAAGAGCTATATGAGTAGGTTATTTGAGAGCTGCTCTGAAGTAGGTAATACAAGAGCTATATGAGTAGGTTATTTGAGAGCTGCTCTTAAGTACATTATATGACAGCTGCTCATCTAATATTCTTTCAATTTTCTCTCCTGATTTCTTCTCCTGATTTCCTAATCTAATAATGTGTTTATGATGGTGACCTCTACATACTTCTACACTGATTTCCTATGATCTCATAAAGTGTTTATGATGGTGACCTCTATGTACCCTCTGATAACATGTTTATAACAATGACCTCTACGTACCCTCTGATAACATGTTTATGACTGACCTCTACATACCTTCTTATAACATGTTTATAACAGTGATCTCTACGTACCTTCTGATAACATGTTTATAACAGTGACCTCTGCGTACCCTCTGATAACATGTTTATGACTGACCTCTACATACCTTCTTATAACATGTTTATAACAGTGACCTCTATGTACCTTCTGATAACATGTTTATAACAGTGACCTCTACGTATCCTCTGATAACATGTTTATGACAGTGACCTCTATGTACCCTCTGATAACAAGTTTATGACAGTGACCTCTACGTACCCTCTGATAACATGTTTATAGCAGTGACCTCTATGTACCCTTTGATAACATGTTTATAACAGTGACCTCTGCGTACCCTCTGATAACATGTTTATAACAGTGACCTCTACGCACCCTCTGATAACGTGTTTATAACAGTGACCTCTACGTACCCTCTGATAACGTGTTTATAGCAGTGACCTCTACGTACCCTCTGCACTGAGTGGTGGTGCCGTACTCTCTCCTCCTCCTCTATCTTACGCTGAATCTTTTCATCATATTCTCTAATAAATGTTTGCTGAAATACAAATACAAGAAAATTACTTTTTTAAAAGATAATATGCTAAACACAAAGGACCCCTTGGCAGGGTGGGGCTGAAAACTAAACGTAACTTTGTTATTTTGCATATGAAAATAAGCCTGTTAAGACATCATGTCCATCTGAAATGTTAAGCTTGGCAATTCCAAAAGGCATCACTAATTTGATTTTGCAACAATTTAAATAGTAATATCAACAACACAAATAACATCAAATTTATCTTATCATAGCACAAAAGATCCACTGCAGAATATCAAAGATACCTTTTTGTTTCTGATTTGGGCACGCCTCCTGTTGATCGCCATGAGTTTGTTCCTAAGAGCCTTGAGTTTAGGGTCAGTACATTTGGGTTCTTTCTCATCATCTGGACTAAGTTCCTCCACATCCTCCACAGCATCGAAAAACTGAATGTAATTCTCAGCTTCTATGTAAAAATATCAAATGGATCTCTTCTGTCATTCATTTACAAACTTCAGAAAATCATAACATATTCTTCACATGTCTCATTTATTTTTTTTTAAGTTTAAAATTTTCAGTAATAATAGGCAAATTAGATTATTCCATTACCAGTACCTAACAAAACCTCCACCTTAAAAATAGAATCCATTATTTGAATCAATACTTTAAAGATGTGTCTCAATGTGTTAAAGACCAAACCCAGCCTAACAAGCAGAAATCCTTGCAGTGGAGCCTAATATCTCTGCAAATCTTATATTTTAAGCTTTGCTGGTCAGACACCTGGGCAATCAATACCAGAGATCAACATCAACCAGCAAATATCTCATCCCATCTGTAGTAACTTGATTGTCAATATCAACAACCTACCATAAAAATATGTCTTCCTTTTTTATAATAACAACATTGTATATCAGCAAATGATATAAACATAGCCAAATCTGTGTTGAGATAATTGATGGATAAAAGCTAACCTTGACTTTGTAGCTGGAGAGGTTTCATTTGGCATCGGACCTGGGTCTCATGTTCCTGTAGCAGACGTAGGTGGACGTTGTAAATCTTCACTTGCCAGTCATACACCTTGTGTTCTAACTCTACCATTCTGTGGTGCACTCCAGGGTTCTCCTCAAGACTAGCAATCTACAATTATCATGTATATATTTTCTCAAATACCAGTATATTGAGGTAATAAACAAAGGGCAATGGCCTAAGATCTGTTCTGACCATCATTTTTTTGTAATATTGGTGAACATTTCATGGATACCTGCAAATTGTTTTGTAAATGATAATTAGGTATATCTCCAGCTTTGCAGGTCGAGAAGTCAATGTAGTAAAATAAGTGTAAAGCATTGCATACAATATGACAGATTAATTGACTCCATCACCCTTACATTTCTTTAACTTGAATATTTTCAATTGAAAGGGCAGGGCATTCCATATTTTTGGGGCATATACCTCAAAAGCCTTGAAATCCACACATCTTCATATTAGTTCTGGATACTGCATATTCTTTGTTATCTATTGATCTAAGAATTCTAGGTCCTGCTTTAGTTTTAAGTAGCTGTGATAGGTACTCAGGTGAATACCCATAAAGTACCTTCCATGTATTCATCTATCGGTGTGAGAGGTACTAAAATTCCCTTCCAGTACCATAATAATTTCACACTGAGGAATTTTTGTTTTAAAGATTAAATATCAACATGTTAGAAAAGAGAATTGAGGCTTGATTCCAAATAAGAAGAAACAGTTCCTTATCTGAGGTTGCCAAAGTCTTCCTTGGTAATTACCTCTTGTTTGGCTTTATCCCTTTGGTGCTCCAGTTGCTTTTTTGTGTTTTGCATCAGCTGTTGTTTTTCTAAACATTCATCCTCTTCTACCCTGAACAAGTTAAAATATAATAAAAATATATTGATTGAGTTTCTGGGCCTGAGCATTAACAAGGTTAATTTGGGATGGTAACATACAATCAAGATACATAGCAAAAAGTGCTCTTTTTAGTGTTGGAACACTAAATGAGCTATTATCATAGTCAAAACTATTTGAAGGCTTTGTGATAAAATATTAGGTCAAAGATTCCTGGAATTGACAACAATTAATGATCAAATAAGAACTGCGGACCTTTGGCAACCTACTTACCGGTACATCCTTTCCAGGGCGGCAACTTCAAATGTTTTTTTGCCGAATCTGTTCTGATCCTCCAGCATCCTTGCCATCACAGCTTCGAATGAAATAAATAAAGATCATCCTGACTTATATTATGTTTCAAAACCTAACATTCTAATTAATTCACATGCCAACTTATTCAATGAATAACACATATATAGATTTGCTTGACATTCTGAAATGTAATGATCTTAAAATATCATACTATACTCCTTCATTATGTCACTATTGAATTATTTTCTTTTGTACTGTTAGTATGGCATCATATTTTGTGAAAACAAAATTAGGAAAGCAGAGTTGTGGGGAGGATATACAGAGGAGTCAGAGTGCTCTGTTTGGCCTACCTTTCTGCAGATCCACTGTCTTTGAATAGTATTCTATATAGAGCTCCTGTATCCTATCCAGTGCATGTACATAATTTTCTTGCCATTCAGAGAACATGACTGCATATTCTGTTTTTCTGCGATCACCGAAATTGGGATTCTGAAGTCCAGATTTGGCTTCTCTCAGCTTGCTAAAAGAGAGTTCTCTCATGTCCAGAAAGGGCTGGATAAGATAATTGTATAACTCAGCTAAGGCAATATTATATTTGAACAAAGCCTCATCCTCTAGTTTATATACCTCCACCATATCTAACATATTGATGGAACCACTTCTTAAGAAAAGTACATTTTCTAGCTCATCAGCACTATTTGCTACAGCTTCATCGTAAATTCTCCTTTTCAATTCACTGATATTTTCAAAATATTCTTCATAGGTGTGCTCTTCAAACAAAGTGTCTATTAGTAGTTTCTTGCCACAGACATCCAATGCTATTCTTAAGTAGTTATTAATGTGTTCACATATGCTGGCCTCTGGGGGTTCAACATTGGAAATGTAGGCCCAAAGGCCTCTGGGTTCCTCCGGTAGCTCTGGAAGGTAAGGCCCAAGTGTTGGATGCACAAGTGCCAGTTGTTGATGAATGGATCGTAGTTCACCAAAACTGAAAGCACCGGTCCATCCCTCAGAATCTTCATCACTAGCTGTTCTGCTTCGTGGTCGGCAAGTTATTGCCAGTTTCCATTCAAACTCATTCCATGCCACATGGAATTCCAGCCTCTGTTTTGCTGATTTTTGCAAGAAAGGATGTTCCTTAATAGCAACCCAATCTTCAAGACTGTCAGTTTCATCCATTTTAGAAATTTTCCTTTTTCTGTAACTTTAATTGCATAAAAATTGTTCTTATTCCAATTTTTTGTTTGATATTGAAACACATTCCATAGAGTTCTGAGATGCAAATGTTGAGAAAAGTTTATTCATTTGTGGATCACCAAGGAAGTAGGATTCCTAGCAGATGAAAAGCTGAAAAAAAATGAAAAAATCATATTTGATAAAAAGATATTGCAAAATATATCTTATGGAATTTATGTTATTTTATTGTCAAACTGGTGATTGTATAACTCTGAAATTAGCATAAAGACATTCCTGTAATGGGCAATATTTTAATTCTTTAAAAGTTTGTACAATGAAGTGAAAAGTGGGTTAGTCAACTTTTAGGTGATATGGCAAAGAACCTGCCAATACATTGCATCATTTGACAGTTCCCCTTTCTGCCACATCTACATCTATAAGTTTACTTGGCAAAACCAATTGGCATCTTGCCATGATGTCATCTTTTGGACTCTTCTAAATTCTAGCTTGAGTTGTCAAAAGAAAAATGTTGGATGAAAAACTAACAAAAGAGCATTACAGATAACATTGGGTCTGTATTTAACAAATGCTTCATTTACAACAAGAAAAATATGATTTTCAAGTCCACTGATCCAATGGACTTTGGAGAAAGAAGGCACTGAAACCATAAATATCATCAGAATTAAAAAAAAACAGTACAGTTACTTTATTTTTAATTTTATCATATCTGAAAGCATTAATTTTGGTAAAGAATTTTTTGCTGGATTCATTACAGACAGAGAGCCCTTAGGTTAATGATAAGTGGAGTCAGTAATTAATTATTGACGAGATTGCCTCTCACTTCTGAGTAAAAGTTCATTGTTCATAAAATTAAAATCCCTGAAAAGACCTGTCAGTTTGAGTGTGTTCTGTTGGGTTTGTCAATTTAATATCGTTGATCATTCTCATGACAGTCAAGCTATGGGCAGCTGCACCGCTTTTCCTAAATCTTGCTGTTGTAGCTGAACGACTTACCTACCCGGTTTTAAAATCATTCACACAGAAAGATGATTTTATTGTGTTTTCTGCGTGCAAACTCGACAACTCTGACGTGATTCATGTCCTGCTGACTTTCATTTGTTTTTCTGCAGTTTCGTATCCACAAAAATATCCTTTTCAGCATTCATTTCTCTGATTATGCCAAATTTTATTTAAACAAAAAGATCATTCATTGAAAAAGATAATCTATATCTTTCTTTCTTTTTAAATTTACTTATTTATTCATTCGAACTTTTTGTTGTGGTGACAGTGGGCGATAATAGGTGAACAATATATTTGACAGCTGTCAGAGTACTCAGTTTCTATAAAAGTTTGCTTGGGTTTGCTTGCCAAATATTCAGCTACTCTTCAAGATTGACAAACATTTACAATTGGAAATGATAGACAATATCATGTGATACATTATGTTTTATATACGATCAAGATACGTTGATGAGAGTTGATGGGACATCTTTAATAGGAAGCTGATTTCATTGCCATTTTCAGATGCGATGTCACCGTCACTGATCTTCTGAAAACAGCCTGGTTGGTTTTGTTCGCATGTACCCATAACAAATTCTGCTGAAGTTATTTACTTAAATTTTCAATTATTTTGATTCAGTACAAAGTCTGTAGTTTTATTCACAGTTGTATGGATGTCATTTTCTGATAAAATGATGAAATTGAAATGAATTTAAATGAAATACAGCTGTATACATTCTTAGTCTGACATTTCCCCATCAATATTACCTTTTTCCTGTCCTCAAATTATCAACAGTATTATTATATTAATTCCATTGATATCTGCCTCTGCATTGTCACTCTGTGCATACTCATGAAATGTACTTCTATTTGACTCTGAATGCTGTAAATTAACCCCTAGTCCCTCGATTTATACTCAAACATTGCCACTGCCTTGTTTCTCTCACCATCTTCATTCATCGATGTATGAGGTAACCAAGAGGCACTTTTTCCATTAGTTACTAAAGATCCTAATTGGAATGGTGTTTTGGAACATGGCAAACTAATGTTGATAATATAAAGTAGAAACAGGAAATTCAATCAGATTACAAGGTCAAATTGGCAAAGTCGAACAGGGTACAGTCAAATAGGGCAACGGTTGAACAGTAGCTGTGCAAAACAGTCAGTCACCATCTAAATGAGGTATTTTGTTGCAGTTGAAATGGAAAGCAGTCAAGGAAGTTCCAACTCCAGCTCTGGTGCCTTGCCATCAGAAGTGTTTCTGCAAGCACTCACAAATGAGGTCAACAGGACTGATGTCTGCAAGATGGTTCAGGCACAAAAACATATGTGAGTACAGATTCCATTCGATAAACATGTTGTAACTCTGACCCCTGACCCCACCACTGCCAGAATCCAGTTTTATTTCTAACATTTCATGATCTAAGAGATCTAGCATTGCATCAAGTAGCAACAAGAGGAAATATTTCATTATAATAAAAAAGGTCAGAACAATTTTTCAGTCCTTCTGGCCTGTTACTGGTGAAGGAGACAACATTTATGATCTCTGCAATACTTGTGAGGAAGACGCATAATGCTGTTTTACTTACTTGAATGCTGGTATTTTATAGATTCATGACGCAAATAATTGAAAGTAAAAAATTTAATGAAGTTGAGAATTCTTTAATAATGAGAAAAATATATATCGTTCCTCGTAAATGATAAATATAAAAGAACTTTGTTTTGGTTAAGGCAAACTTCAGGTCCTTTTATCATTTAACACATTTTATGAACATCACTAAATATTATAGGCATAACTTTCTTGATTTCACTGTGCAGTTTAATCCTAAAATTCTTTCCATCAAAAGGAGGGGAGTTTGAACTAAAAAAAACTTAAAAGCTGCAAGATGTATAAATCACGAGGAAAATATTCTTCAAGATGAGAATAAAATTTCATAAACAGACAAGAAGGATTTTTTTATTTCAATGCAGGTTGACAAGATTTGAGAAGACCAATGAAATGCTCCTGAACTTCAATTCTCTTTCCAAAGCCCGGTATGAGATGACACAGAATGACTTCCGAAAACACACCCAGCTGCTAACGGAAATGAAGAGAGATTTAGACACTGTTTTTACAAGAATCAGGTAAAACTATTACTGTATGGGTTATGTTAGGTACAGAAAGATCTTTACTAATATAATGGGTTTTTTTTCTGGAAATAATATTTTTTTGTAATTTAGCTGCCCGAGGCCATTATCTATAGACTACTGTGAACATGTTGAGAAAAAATGTAATTTTCCTGAAAGTTTTCAAATTGTTGAAACAAGAGATGACAAACATAAGAACCCTCAAACGTATTTTACAAAGGCTGTAATATAACCTTTTCAAATATTTTCCTACATATGACTAAATATTTGCATAATATGACAGCTTTTTATTGATAAAAAATGAACTGCTTAACAAATTGCATTTTAAATAATCTCTTTTCAGAGTGCTGAAAGGGAAGTTGGGCAAAATGTACCCAGAAGCATTCACAGGTTTGTTGCTGTTCTATACAGTCCATCATAATCAGAATAAATTTATCCAAAAAAATGGTGCAGATTATTTTTATCTAAATATGTGAATGATTAATTGCAATGCAAATGATGGCTAATCTAATGTTTATTTCCTGTCAATTGTCAAGGATGCCAAAATCTTATTTTCATTTTTTGGAACTATGTTGAAATGTGCTCTTTAGGGGTTTATACATTTTTATGAAATTGTCTATTGCTGGGGCATTAATGCTACCATATTTGTTTACATATTTGTTATATTTCAATTCAACTTTGGCACTATCAAAGGTCCCATATAATTCATGGATGGAGCATGAAATTTAAATCACATACAAACCTTATCATATCCTTAGATTAGATTCTCAGACAATTTAAGAGAAAAGCAATCTAAAACAATATTTAATATCACTTGAAAATTATGGTTTATGGAGTTTTCAAGGATGTGTATGGTAAATCTCAGAGAGACCACATTAATTTTCTACCTTTTTAAGCCATGCATATTAGAAGGTTGCTCTGTTATGTGTGATTTTTTAACCCTGTGTGTCAACTCCTTCAGATATACAGTCAAGCTTATTCCCAGTGGACATGACTGAAGACCCAGGTGAAATAGGCAAGCTTTCTGGTTGCAGGTTTTACACATGGTGTTTGTGATGGGCATTTTACATAAATATAAACTCCTTCACAATCGACCTATTTCATGTTTATATAGTCTGTATATAAAGCTGTCAACCATTAACACCAAAGGTTAGACAATATAAAAGGAATAGAAGTCACCTCCAAGCATTTACAATATCAGAACATTGCTCTGCTGCAGGCAATTTACAAAGCGACAATTTCAAAAGAATGCATTACAATGGCATTGAAGAGATTAGACCAGGGAGACATTAACACTTTACTCTGCATTATTGTGGAATAGAGCAGGCTAGGACGGGGAAACATTGACACTTTACTCTGCATTATTGGAGAATAGAGCAGGCTAGGACGGGGAGGGAGACATTGACACTTTACTCTGCATTATTGTGGAATAGAGCAGGCTAGGACGGGGAGGGAGACATTGACACTTTACTCTGCATTATTGTGGAATAGAGCAGGCTAGGACGGGGAGGGAGACATTGACACTTTACTCTGCATTATTGTGGAATAGAGCAGGCTAGGATGGGGAGGGAGACATTGACACTTTACTCTGCATTATTGTGGAATAGAGCAGGCTAGGACGGGGAGGGAGACATTGACACTTTACTCTGCATTATTGTGGATTAGAGCAGGCTAGGACGGGGAGGGAGACATTGACACTTTACTCTGCATTATTGGAGAATAGAGCAGGCTAGGACGGGGAGGGAGACATTAACACTTTACTCTGCATTACTGTATAATAGAGCAGGCTAGGATGGGGAGGGAGACATTGACACTTTACTCTGCATTATTGTGGAATAGAGCAGGCTAGGACGGGGAGGGAGACATTGACACTTTACTCTGCATTATTGTGGAATAGAGCAGGCTAGGACGGGGAGGGAGACATTGACACTTTACTCTGCATTATTGTGGAATAGAGCAGGCTAGGACGGGGAGGGAGACATTGACACTTTACTCTGCATTATGGTGGAATAGAGCAGGCACATACTAAAATAATATGAAAATTATTACTTTCAAGAATCACTTACAAAAAAAAAAAACAATTAAAAATATGCACTTTGTGTGAAACATGGATGGCAAAATGCCGCTATTACAGGAGAAAATAAAGAGCCAGGACAGAATTATGACAGAACTGATATGGGAATATCTGATGTCTAAAGAATATTCACAATTACTACTTACACTTTGCAAGCATACAATATTATAACCAAACATTGTTTGAAACTAGTAGTTTGGTAATTGCTTGGATTTTGAATATTTGTTAGCTATGTTTGTTCTATTGCATTAATGATGATTTTGTTATGCAAATGATTTATTTTTGTTTCTTTTGAATATTTATTATTTATTTTAAAAGTTTTATATAAGAAATAAAAAAAAAACTATTTGGGAGTTATATCATATTGACCTTCTCCATTAGCAACCACAATTAAAAATAAAATAAATAAACAGAAAATAGGTTTTTAATCACACATATATTCTACGTAGTTTAAATATTTTTATCTTTATGTTTGTAAGTTTGTCATTGGAAATTGAGATCTACTTCAAACTGTCTTTTGTAATACAGGTATCTGCTAGACATGGTGTGAATGCTTCTCTTCTGTGTTTCAGCATGTGGAGATGTGTACAATGTACTGGAAGAGGAGGGTGAAGAAGAACAAGCAGAAGACGGAGATACTCCACTTCCTCAAGGTCAAACACTTGAAGCACAGGGTCAAGGTCAACCTCATCAGGGTCAGAATAGATCCAAACCAAGTCAAGGCCAGAATAATCAGGGTCAAGGTCAACAAGTTAGGCCTAGACGACCTAAAGGGAGACCGCCTGTTGTTCAAGGTCAAATGTCATATGAACAAAAGCGCCAGAGTTGGCCACCACCTGGGCCTAGACTGGCAACAGATGAACAGAATCAACCTCTCGATGAAAATCCCAGTCAGGATTCTAACATAGTGCCAGCAAATACAAGCCCTCAAGCATTTAACAACACTAGTGATATGGCAGAAAAAAACGGCAGCTAAATTGAGTTTATGCAGTAAATCATTCCACAAGAACTATATATATGCATGTATTTCTTTCTGGTGCTTCTTGATGCATAGATTATTCATTCAAAAGAATGCATTACAGCTAACAGAATAATGTTTGGGATTAAGATTATATTTGTTAAAACTTTTAGCTGGGTCAAATTTTTAATATGCCAAAAGCAGGAGGAAGCCACTTTTCTGGGTCACAAACAAAATGTGAACTATGAAAGGATATTGCTACCTCATTTAAGTGAACCAGATTTGAGATTTTTAATTTAAGAATTTATTAGGTTGGAATTGTCGCATACTAACATCCAAGTGTAAAAGGAATGTCCACAAAGTACAGAAACAATTTCTACAAAGATCAGTCAACTGTATTGATCCATGATAAATGTGCTGAAAGGCTGGCATGGCTTGGGAGAGGGTATACGTACTCATGTTTTGCCAAATAAATAACAAATCTCCCTTTCTTTTACTGCCACCCTATTTAACTTTGTGGTGTTAATCTTTGAAAGTAAAGGATAAAGATACTGCCCTGTATGTTCCCATGGAAACTAATTTTAATTTTCTTATTAAAAGCAGTATCAAAGCAGTATCATCTGGAACATTCTGTAATGTTATCTGTGTCACCAGTAGGTGATATTGGCCAGGAAAGTAGCCATTTTTGTGGTTACCTTTATCGTTATTAATTGGAATCAGCCAATGGTGAACATAGTGAGGTATTAACATTCAGCAATTAGGAGCTGGCGGTGAGTGTACATATGATACATTGTTATTGGTCAGTGAGCCATCAATGGTGAGAGTTATCAAATATTATTGACCAATCAGCAAGAGAATGTGAAGAAATATACAACATTCATTACTAGACTTGGTTCTATCTCAATCCTCCAAGTAGGAATAGATTTGGGTTGGGTATGAAGTAACTCATTCACCAGTATATGACACTCAGAAATGTAAACAAGGATATGGCACTCAGAAGTGTAAACAAGGATGTGGCACTAAGAAGTGTAAACAAGGATATGGCACTCAGAAGTATAAACAAGGATATGGCACTAAGAAGGATGTGGCACTCAGAAGTGTAAACAAGGATGTGACACTCAGAAGTGTAAACAAGGATGTGACACTCAGAAGTGTAAACAAGGATATGGCACTCAGAAGTATAAAGAAGGATGTGGCACTCAGAAGTGTAAACAAGGATGTGACACTCAGAAGTGTAAACAAGGATGTGGCACTCAGAAGTGTAAACAAGGATGTGACACTCAGAAGTGTACACAAGGATGTGGCACTCAGAAGTGTAAACAAGGGTGTGGCACTCAGAATTGTAAACAAGGGTGTGGCACTCAGAATTGTAAACAAGGGTGTGGCACTCAGAAGTGTACACAAGGATGTGGCACTCAGAAGTGTAAACAAGGATGTGGCACTCAGAAGTGTACACAAGGATGTGGCACTCAGAATTGTAAACAAGGGTGTGGCACTCAGAAGTGTACACAAGGATGTGGCACTCAGAAGTGTAAACAAGGATGTGACACTCAGAAGTGTAAACAAGGATGTGACACTCAGAAGTGTACACAAGGATGTGGCACTCAGAATTGTAAACAAGGGTGTGGCACTCAGAAGTGTACACAAGGATGTGGCACTCAGAAGTGTAAACAAGGATGTGACACTCAGAAGTGTAAACAAGGATGTGGCACTCAGAAGTGTAAACAAGGATGTGACACTCAGAAGTGTACACAAGGATGTGGCACTCAGAATTGTAAACAAGGGTGTGGCACTCAGAAGTGTACACAAGGATGTGGCACTCAGAAGTGTAAACAAGGATGTGACACTCAGAAGTGTAAACAAGGATGTGGCACTCAGAAGTGTAAACAAGGATGTGACACTCAGAAGTGTACACAAGGATGTGGCACTCAGAATTGTAAACAAGGGTGTGGCACTCAGAAGTGTACACAAGGATGTGGCACTCAGAAGTGTAAACAAGGATGTGACACTCAGAAGTGTAAACAAGGATGTGGCACTCAGAAGTGTAAACAAGGATGTGACACTCAGAAGTGTACACAAGGATGTGGCACTCAGAATTGTAAACAAGGGTGTGGCACTCAGAAGTGTACACAAGGATGTGGCACTCAGAAGTGTAAACAAGGATGTGACACTCAGAAGTGTAAACAAGGATGTGGCACTCAGAAGTGTAAACAAGGATGTGGCACTCAGAATTGTAAACAAGGATGTGGCACTCAGAAGTAAAAACAAGGATATGGCACTCAGAAGTGTAAACAAGGATATGACACTCAGAAGTGTAAACAAGGATGTGACACTCAGAAGTGTAAACAAGGATATGCCACTCAGAAGTGTAAACAAGGATATGACACTCAGAAGTGTAAACAAGGATGTGACAATCAGAAGTGTACACAAGGATGTGGCACTCAGAAGTGTAAACAAGGATATGACACTCAGAAGTGTAAACAAGGATATGACAATCAGAAGTGTAAACAAGGATGTGACACTCAGAAGTGTAAACAAGGATATGGCACTCAGAAGTGTAAACAAGGATATGACATGTAAACAATGGATTTCCTTTTTGCTTAGAGGACTGCAAGTCCAAGTCTATTCTATTTCCTGGTGTAACACTCAATGAGTGTTTTGGGAAATTGTTCTCCAGGTGAAGTCCTCTCTGTCTATGCCTTTGAAGCAAACTATATCAAATATGTAATGATAAAGTCAGGGCTTCTGTGATGTTGTCAACATTATTCAATTGTAAATATCTAGTTTTTATCAATGATTGTCTTGGCATGAAATATTTGTTGATTGATTGGTACAATTTTTCAGTGATTCTGAATTACAAATTATTATTATCATCCCATTTTCCAATGAGAAACCATTTTTTGCAAATAAAATGGTATGTCATGGATGATTAAATTTTCCAATTCCAGCATGTTTATTGCCATAACCTGATTCACAGGCCCTTTGGCAAACAGTAACTGAGGAAAAACACTCTTGTTTTATTCCATTAGAATAATCAAATGCAAGATCTGTGAAGCTAATCTTATGCACAGTTATGACATTGATGGTATTTTCACATTTGATGTTATGTGTACGTGTACTAATTATGGAAAATAAAATAAATTTCAACCATAAGTATCCAAGTATGGACTGTAAGTTAAGGAGTCATGTTATAAAAATGATAGTTACGGAGCCATTTGTATAAAGTGGATTTCTTCAGAAACCTCTCAACTAGCATATATCCTCTGATGGCAGAAACAGTCAAACGAAACATTTCAATTGCCACATGGATCTAAATTCTATTTATTGATTAAAAATATTAATATTCTGGTGGCCCTGCAACTCCTGAATTTAATTATACACATCTACACTTCCACATCATACTTTCAAGATAGGGTGGTAGAACTTCATTTAAAGAATATTGCAGGTGAAAATTGTCTTTTTCATTTATAATGAAACTTGTGATTCTATTTCATAAGCTAAATTACAAAGCAGTCGCCCATAGGAACACACAGTTCATTGCAGGAGCAGGAATAATAAATATAGATGGCACTGCTGTAATTGTATTGTCCGCAGCGTCCCCTACAGCTGGCCTGGTGACAAAATGGCATGTCTATCCCAGTTAATGTGATAGATTTATCTGCTGATTCGCTGATTAGATCTACAAGTATAGATGTGTGATAAGTTAAATGAGATGAGTCTTTATCACCCGAAACACAATTATAATTATTATATATGTATTTACATTTGTAACATATATGTTCCTGAAATGATTGGCACCAAATATTAGTATGTGACAAAATATGATTGCATTCAAGCTGAAAATCATAAAATAGAACTCACAATCAACAGTGTGACCAAAAAAGAATAAATGAATTATATTGCTCCAGAAAGAATTAATTGCAAATGTAGGTGTTTAAGAATAAAATTCATTTATTAAGTTTCCTCCACACAGGGAATTAAATCTTTAAAAGGTATGATTGCATCACAACCTGTTTTAATGAAATTGGTTCACTATAAATGTTAGACAAGACATATCTAATAAAGAGAAAAGTAGATTATGATATCAAAATAGTAAACTTTATAACTTTCACTATGCAAATCTTTTTTTTTATTTTCAATTTTTTCAATAACATCTTTGGATTTCTGTCTAGTTGTAATATTCCTGTAATTTTGCTATTGATATTTTTATGTTTTGATATTAATATTTTGTTATCAAGTAATTGTTCAAGTTTTATTAATTACTTCTCATTTGAAGTTCTCAAAGTATTTGTATTAATTTCTAAAAGGATTTTTATTGTTAACTTTAACATTCAAAATCTTAAATCTTTTATTTACTCCAGTCCAGTTTATTTAATTTACGTTTTAGAAAAAACATTCATTATTTGTTGTCTTTTTCTGCACACTTCAGTTAATTCATCACACAGTTAGATCTCAAATACTGCCCCCATGATTCCATCATATTCACAATGACTTTCACACACAATTCCATGCCCAATAAATATATTAATAAATAAATGGCTTTATTAGTTTAACGAGGACATAGCACTTTTCCAACTTTTTAAAATGAATAGTCCATGTTTTGAATTTACAGCATTTTGAATGCAAAAATACAAAAAAATCACAGGAAATAACTCATATGACCATGCAGAGATTGAGATTGAATAACAATGTATTAACATTTATTATTAAATCATATCTATCCCTGCTTGTAGGATTAAGATAGAACACAGTCTACGAAAAATAGATGGGTCTCTTATTTTTTATTTCACTGATTTTTAAAAAAGACTTGTGTGAAGCTCGAAATACTTTTTGCAGTGACGAAGCGCATCACCCATCAGTACCTCAAACACATGATTGGCACCACTGGAATGACACGAGCGTAATGACCTATTTCCTAACTGGGTCAAACAAGAGTTTCAATGTTGTGTTGAGCTTGGCCTGGTTCGTCCTCAGAGATTCGACTAATCATCATGTAATCTAGCACAAATCTCTGATGACATCAGTTTTATCAGAAGTAGAGGTAAGGGTTTAAGCTATTATAATAATAAATATGAATAATCCGTTTTTCATTTTTCATTTGAATGGTCGATTGAACTAAAATGTCATTCAGGATCAGGTTTGGAAGCCTTGGAAGTTTTGATTTTGGTATTGTGAATTGTCCTAGATATTGACCCGACATAGTGTACTGAATATCTCACTTCAAACATCACCATTTATCCAATGACTACGACTCTTCTACAGGGATATAACTTGTAATGGAATGTGAAGAGGAGTGGGGATTGTCTGAGCTTCATACCCCTCCTTATATCAGGACGCAGGCAGTGTTATAGTGGGATGGTGACAGTCCTGTGAGGGGATTGTCTGAGCTTCATACCCCTCCTTATATCAGGACCCAGGCAGTGTTATAGTGGGATGGTGACAGTCCTGTGAGGGGATTGTGTGAGCTTCATACCCCTCCTTATATCAGGGCCCAGGCAGTGTTATAGAGGGATGGTGACAGTCCTGTGAGGGGATTGTCTGAGCTTCATACCCCTCCTGATATCAGGACCCAGGCAGTGTTATAGTGGGATGGTGACAGTCCTGTGAGGGGATTGTGTGAGCTTCATACCCCTCCTTATATCAGGGCCCAGGCAGTGTTATAGTGGGATGGTGACAGTCCTGTGAGGGGATTGTCTGAGCTTCATACCCCTCCTTATATCAGGACCCAGGCAGTGTTATAGTGGGATGGTGACAGTCCTGTGAGGGGATTGTCTGAGCTTCATACCCCTCCTTATATCAGGGCCCAGGCAGTGTTATAGTGGGATGGTGACAGTCCTGTGAGGGGATTGTCTGAGCTTCATACCCCTCCTTATATCAGGACCCAGGCAGTGTTATAGTGGGATGGTGACAGTCCTGTGAGGGGATTGTGTGAGCTTCATACTCCCCCTTATATCAGGACCCAGGCAGTGTTATAGTGGGATGGTGACTGTCCTGTGAGGGGATTGTCTGAGCTTCATACCCCTCCTTATATCAGGACCCAGGCAGTGTTATAGTGGGATGGTGACAGTCCTGTGAGGGGATTTTCTGAGCTTCATACCCCTCCTTATATCAGGAAGCCCACATCATCAGAGAATTTACTGGCAATTGTATTGAAGTGAGACATTTGTAAACTTGTATGATGTTTAGATAAGAAAAACAACACAATAGTGTTGCTTATGTAGTGTTCAACATTTCCATAATTTTATATTATTGATAATATAATGACCCAGGCAGTGTTATACAATATAAATTACAATTTTCTTGTTCACCCCATATCATGATCATGGCTTGCCATGTAAAATGGAGGATTTGTGTATCTTAATGCCAAACAATTTTCAATCACTTGAAAGTTCTCCACTGCTGTGCACTACATGCTTTCGTGTCAAAGTTTAAAAAAAAACTTTTCCTTTTGCAGGTTTTCTCACAGAATGGGCAAGCTGGCAAAATTCAAAGCCAGAGCAAGGAAAGAAAGTGAAACTGTATCAGGCGAAGAGATTGAAAGAGCAAACTTGTTACAGGATAACACAACAATAGCAACGAAGACAACCAAAGCTAAGAAGAAGATTTACCAGAATGATGTATTCCTGCCTCCCTGCCGAGTGTGTGGGGGCAAAGCTTCTGGACATCATTTTGGAGCCATAACCTGTGAGGCTTGTAAGGTTAGAACAACCGTTTATCTTCCTTCAATGTTAATAATCTAAAAAGTATCCTATGAGAGAAACCCAAACTCATATCCCAAACCCAAAAGTGTCTTCTGAGAGAAACCCAAACTCTGTTTTGTTAACCTTCTGAATCCAAATTAAATTTCAGTTCATTGTTCTTTATTTCAGAAAAGGATTTTTACCTTGTTCTTCGTCAAGAAAAATAAAACTATTTTATTATCTTTTTCTTGCACATTTCCCATTGCCCAGTCCCATTACCCTCATGTATGTTGAATCCTGTCAAATTTATAGTATGGAGAAAACACATTAAAAGAAATCTTCACATAAATTATTAGTATGGAAAATACACATTGAAAGAAATCGTCACATAAAAGAAGTACTTAAAACGTCTATTGCTGTCAATATTGTCTTACTTTTCTGATGATTTGACAAATTTTATTAATTTAATTTTACCCTTATCCAAACATTGCTGAAGGGTAATGTTGCAAGGTCAGATATAAATCTGAGGGGGGACATTGAAAGATATTTTACCCTGATATAAAGATATTTTTGTCGCAGGTATTCTTCCGTCGGAGTTTGTCAGCAGCAAATTATGTGTCAGGATATAAATGTGCCAGGGATGGAAATTGTGAAATTCATTCCCAAAGGAGAAAGACCTGTTCATTTTGCAGACTGAAGAAGTGTCATGATGTGGGGATGTCAAAAGAAGGTAAAATGCATTATAAATGACAGGGTTTACATTAAGGGTATAATGCAATAATGCTGTTTATTGAAATAAAATACACAACTCTATTATCTGTAGCTGTCCCGAATGATAATTAAGCTCAATTATGTGTTCAGGTCCTGATCCAGTGTTGATACCATGTCTCTATATAGCTGGTCCTGATCCAGTGTTGGTACCATGTCTCTATATAGCTGGTCCTGATCCAGTGTTGGTACCATGTCTCTATATAGCTGGTCCTGATCCAGTGTTGGTACCATGTCTCTATATAGCTGGTCCTGATCCAGTGTTGGTACCATGTCTCTATATAGCCGGTCCTGATCCAGTATTGGTACCATGTCTCTATATAGCTAGTCCTAATCCAGTGTTGGTACCATGTCTCTATATAGCTGGTCCCGATCCAGTGTTGGTACCATGTCTCTATATAGCTGGTCCAGATCCGGTGTTGGTACCATGTCTCTATATAGCTGATCTGATCCAGTGTTGGTACCATGTCTCTATATAGCTGGTCCTGATCCAGTGTTGGTACCATGTCTCTACATGTATACAGCTGGTCCTGATCCAGTGTTGGTACCATGTCTCTATATAGCTGGTCCTGATCCAGTGTTGGTACCATGTCTCTATATAGCTGGTCCTGATCCAGTGTTGGTACCATGTCTCTATATAGCTGATCTGATCCAGTGTTGGTACCATGTCTCTATATAGCTGGTCCTGGTCCAGTGTTGGTACCATGTCTCTATATAGCTGATCCTGATCCAGTGTTGGTACCATGTCTCTATATAGCTGGTCCTGGTCCAGTGTTGGTACCATGTCTCTATATAGCTGGTCCTGATCCAGTGTTGGTACCATGTCTATACATGTATATAGCTGGTCCTGATCCAGTGTTGGTACCATTTCTCTATATAGCTGGTCCTGATCCAGTGTTGGTACCATGTCTCTATATAGCTGGTCCTGGTCCAGTGTTGGTACCATGTCTCCATATAGCTGGTCCTGATCCAGTGTTGGTACCATGTCTCTACATGTATATAGCTGGTCCTGATCCAGTGTTGGTACGATGTCTCTACATGTAAATAGCTGATCTGATCCAGTGTTGGTACCATGTCCCTATATAGCTGGTCCTGGTCCAGTGTTGGTACCATGTCTCTATATAGCTGGTCCTGATCCAGTGTTGGTACCATGTCTATACATGTATATAGCTGGTCCTGATCCAGTGTTGGTACCATTTCTCTATATAGCTGGTCCTGATCCAGTGTTGGTACCATATCTCTATATAGCTGGTCCTGGTCCAGTGTTGGTACCATGTCTCCATAGAGCTGGTCCTGATCCAGTGTTGGTACCATGTCTCTACATGTATATAGCTGGTCCTGATCCAGTGTTGGTACGATGTCTCTACATGTATACAGCTGGTCCTGATCCAGTGTTGGTACCATGTCTCTATATAGCTGGTCCTGGTCCAGTGTTGGTACCATGTCTCCATATAGCTGGTCCTGATCCAGTGTTGGTACCATGTCTCTACATGTATATAGCTGGTCCTGATCCAGTGTTGGTACGATGTCTCTACATGTAAATAGCTGATCTGATCCAGTGTTGGTACCATGTCCCTATATAGCTGGTCCTGATCCAGTGTTGGTACCATGTCCCTATATATATATATAGCTGATCTGATCCAGTGTTGGTATCATGTCTCTATATAGCTGGTCCTGATCCAGTGTTGGTACCATGTCCCTATATAGCTGGTCCTGATCCAGTGTTGGTACCATGTCTAGAGCTATATAGCTGGTCCTGATCCAGTGTTGGTACCATGTCTCTATATAGCTGATCTGATCCAGTGTTGGTACCATGTCCCTATATAGCTGATCTGATCCAGTGTTGGTACCATGTCTCTATATAGCTGGTCCTGATCCAGTGTTGGTACCATGTCTCTATATAGCTGATCTGATCCAGTGTTGGTACCATGTCTTTATATAGCTGGTCCTGATCCAGTGTTGGTACCATGTCCCTATATAGCTGGTCCTGATCCAGTGTTGGTACCATGTCTCTACATGTATATAGCTGGTCCTGATCCAGTGTTGGTACCATGTCTCTACATGTATATAGCTGATCTGATCCAGTGTTGGTACCATGTCTGTATATAGCTGGTCCTGATCCAGTGTTGGTACCATGTCTCTACATGTATATAGCTGACCCTGATCCAGTGTTGGTACCATGTCTCTACATGTATATAGCTGATCTGATCCAGTGTTGGTACCATGTCTCTATATAGCAAACTGACAGAGTATCTTTCTTTTTCATATTAAAAAGAAAATGTTTGTGTTTTAAAGACTCAAATAATTAGAAAACAATTTTTTTTCCTTAAATCTTTAAGAAAACATTTTTTTTTCCAAATGTTAAAAAATACACAACAAAATGTTTCTATTTCATTTCAGGAGTACAGAAAGGAAGATATACTCTGTCAAAAAAGTCAGACTGTATAAGACTTGCAAAAGGCCAAGATCTAGAACACGTTTCCTGCAATAACTCACCAGCTGCAAACAGTAACTTGTCATCAATAAATAGTCCACGAGAAATTTCCAATAACAATCCCCAGGGAGGCAGCTCCAGACAATTTTTCCGAACTCCAGAACAAATACAATTTTATGACAACATTATTCAACAGGTTGTTGAAGCTGATGCTAAATATACAATTGTCACTCCGGAGTTTATCCTTTCAAAACCAGAAAAAGAAGCTGCCAACTTAGTATGTATTAATTATCAATGTGCAAATGCCACTATTCTGGTAAAAAAAACTTAATGTTAATAATGTTCAGTATTTGTTGTGGAAAAATGAAAGAGAAATAAAATATATATTGTAACTGAGAACAGTGTAGATTTTTTTAAAAAGTAAATAAAATATGTCGGCATATCTTCTACATAGAGGAAGTGGGGGGATTTTCTGTCATTCTATTCATCCATCAACTTCTATGTTCTCTGAAAAAACTTAGCAGAGTTTTTAGGTATTCGTAGGTAAGATGTTGCATTTTCAGCAGACCAAATCTATCCATTTGACATAGGGCTCAGATATTTCAGGTTTGAACAAAAATGAATAGCTTCCACCTGAGAGCAATAATAAAGTATAGTTATATTGCTCTCAGCTACCACTAAGTTGTCAAATATGCAATACCATAGTTCCACCTTGGCATTGGAAACATCAGACAAGTGGAACATCCAGTACCTCACTTTTGTAATCTAAATAAAGCCTCAGTTTGAGACTTTCAGAAAAAGGGAATGTTGTGACTGAGTGTGCAAACTGATGTATCTGCACATGCATATATAATACTTTAAATTATTATTTATATAGCAGTTTGCAGGCATTTCAAGTAAATGTTCACAAACATTACCAAAAAGCAATGGTCAGCACAGCTCTAAAGCCATTGGCCTATTTCTTCATAGATATTTTGATGGGTGTTTTAGGAACATTTCAAACTGGAGCAGTCCATATTTGGCTTGAAACCTATTCCTAATGAGACGTACCAAGCGTTGTACAAGGAGACGGGCCTGGATGTGGATGGCAGGAGGCATGCACTCAATAGATGCATGTCCTGTAGTGAGTCTATCATGAAGAAACTCATAGGATTCATCAAATCCATTCCTGGCTTCAAAATGTTTGATTTGGATGACCAAGTTGAATTGACAAAAAGTGAGTAAGATTTTTATGGAAAGGTCTGCTTTTAAGGCATTTGAATTGTACAAGATGAGAAATGACATAAATCCATAAGATTGTCAGGAAAATTCTGCTTAAATACTAAATAAACTTTTAGAAAATCTTTGACCCATGTCTGTGATCCAAAGACAATAAGATAATACCATGTCCATCTGAAATAATGAGGACCATTTTTTTATTTAAATTAAGTGATATTTTATTATGTGGAAGATACGATGCAACAAACTATATACCAACAATAATTTGAATGATTCCATTTTCAGTTAGCAATATCTATTGGATACTTTTTGGAACGATCCCGTGCTGGAACACTGAGAAGCGTCTGTACACCTGTGCTATTTGCATGGACACATATACCTTAGCCCACCTTGAGAGGTTCTACAGCAGTCAATACCTGGAAAATTTGTTTAAATTCTTTGAACAAGTGCAATCCCTTCAGTTCTTACCTGAAGAACTGACACTCGTGAAAACATTTGCAATGTTAACAACAGGTAAGTTATCAACAAAAGAGAGTTATTTAAAGGTAATATGCATCAATTGTGGTATTTTAAAGTGGTATTTCAAAAATGTATGTACAATGGAGATTATGCAATAGTTAAGTTGGAGATAAATTAATCGGATAGGTTGCTATAAGATGCAGAAGTTGTGCTTTCTGCAGCAGTCTGTTTTAGCTCACAGCCTTATGTGATGGATAAAAAGGGGGAGTGTAACCTCTTTGTGACC